>CM052131.1:12747611-13075666 GCA_028454255.1 Halictus ligatus
ACTTGGACACGCGATTTTTTATCGAAACCTGCTGGATCGCTCTCGGGTATATTGATATTTTGGGAGTCTATCGTTAGTTCATTTACAACTCTGGTTGGAATTGTTGTCTAGAGCGAATTATTCAAACATGTGTACAGTTACAATTTGTTGTACGGTGGTGTAGAAAGATATTAGCATAGGATTGTTAGGTATTTTGGTTGGAGGGTTCTTAATGTTTGTTCTTCGTAAGGTTGTACGATTATCATTCACCCAGTTGTGTTCGTATTTCTTCTGAACAATATAGGAAAATTGGGGTTTTATCGTATTTGTTTACAGAACACAAGAAAGTTGTTATTAATAAGCTGCAGCTGTTATGCGTGTATGACAAAAATATTTGAACACAATACAACACTATGCAGACGTTACAATATTTCAAGAACGCTGTTGTATTATCGTTGCTCTATTAAAATTATTGAAAAAAGAGATACGTTTAGCTTGCGTTCGCAGCGGTCAACGTAGAAAATTCTACGTTGCAAATCTTTTGTACGAATATCCGCGGTGTAGTTATGACCTTTCGCAAATCAGACATTTTAGGTGCACTTAACAGTTATCAATGTCGTCGAACAAAAACGATACTTATAAATTTTTTCTAGACATATTTACTTTGTATAGATCAATGTTCTCATTAAACCAAATATAAATTATTAAAGGCAATCGCCCAAGGCTTGAGAAAATAGACGAAGCTCTTAAAAATAAGGGCTAGAAAGCAGACAACATCCTAAATTTGAAAAATGGTCATTACCTCTCGGTGGAAGTTACTTTACAGTGCTCGTTCAGCGTAACCGGCGAATAAATCAGAAAATCCTCGAGCTCCCGGTCACAATTACCCGTAAACCCGCCATCAGCTTCCCCGGCGGGCTATAGCAGATCAAGAATCGGATTCGATCCGACAATTAGGCTCGCGCGGCGGCGTTAAAAAATTCGCGGTCACGAAGCGGACCCTCGAAGCTCGCCAAGAGCGGGCACTCGACCCGCGGCGAAACGTCGAAAGCATAATCCCTTGGCGGGGATCGTGGCTCTGCTGTAATAATCGGGGAAAACCCAACCGCCCGGTCACATTTCCCACCCCTTTGGGAAACAGAGGCGGATGGGAGAGGGAGAGGGCTGGAAAAAGGGAAAAAAACGTTTACTGAGTATTTAGGCGGGTTCGGCGGAAGAACGATTAAAAGAGGAGCCGTTTCGAGTTCGAGTGCCGGGTAAGAAGAGACAGAAGATACACCTAGAGGAGATTCCTGGTGGGTATACACCCCCTTCGGGGAGGAGGTATCCACCGAAACAGGGGTGAGCCGGTACCCGGAGTCCTTGAGCCACGGATACACTCATCCCACAATGAGGGAACGGCACACAGCCACTGAATCAACCCCTCAGTGCCCACTCGCGCCCCTGTACAAGAGCATCCCTCTCGTCCGGCAACACCCTCTCGCGCTTCTCTGCTTCTCCAACACTACGTGATTATTTCAAAAAGCTCCAAGCCAAGAGACGAGCTCCTCACCCCTCTGCTTCTTCCCTCTACCCCTCGTACTGCCCTCTCCCCCTGTCTCTCCCTCTATACTGGGTGTTCCGGTACGTGGAGTCACTGTTTCCACCCCAAGAACATCAAAGTGGAAGGATCAACGTTCTTAGACCTTGGCGAGGGTTTTCGATTTTTTTCCGAAAATTATTCCGATTTTTCTTACCCCTATCTCTCTCCCTCCGTTTTCTCTTCCTTTCTCCCAGTGTACAGGGTGTTCCGGTGCGCGTGTCTAATGTTTCAGCTCCCAGCACATCAAAGTGGATGGATCCAGGTTCTAAAACGTTCGCGAGGGTTCTCGATTTTTTCCGAAGATCATTTCGACTTTTTCACCCCTCCCTCACTGGTTCCTCTCTTTTGTCTCATTCCTTTGCCCATTTTCTCTCTCTCCCTCTCTCTTTCTCACTACACATTCAGATCGCTTTTCAATTCAGACCTACCTATTAGCATTAACTGGCCTGATAAAAAGGATAATACAGTGATTTCTCTATATATGACGCCAAGACCTGGATGATAAATGTCGCGGAATTATCACCACTACCGCCGGGCCCCAAAGCTCGAGAAACCTCGGACGCCGAGGTGTGTAAACCTAACACCGCTCGGATATGTCTCTTGGATGATACACGGCGCTGGCAAGACCCGTGTTGTTGACATATATCGAGAATTCACTGTATTGGGTTGATTTAGATTTTCCACCATTCTAATTGTAATGGATACTGAAATAAGGATTATGTGACAAGTGAAAGGATAACCCTTAATTGAACCATTGGGGCCCGCTCATATTTATGCTAATAAATATTTAATGTGTAACGATAGATAATATTATATCTATTTGTGAATTTAGATGAAATTTTAATACCTCGCTGCGTTCCTATTTAATTACATCGATACAGATGAATATTAAATATAATGCAACGGAATCATTGCCTGTTTAAAGTACATTTTGAAGGTCCACTTAAGGGTGACTTCTGTTCCCCACAATCTGTCTAAGTCGATCTAAGAATTTTTACAATTTGTCAGAGACACCCAGTACACGCTTCCCTCGCTCATCTCTGACGGTACGTGCACTGCAAGCCCTCGCAACCCTCCTATCTCGTCGAAAGGACGAAACTCCTTCACATCCCTCTCTACTATCGGCCTCGTAGGGGTAGGTCGCTTTACGCAGCGGAGCTCGTTTACCTTCTTAAACGCGCGGAACAACCATCGCCCGATTTCTGATATATATGTATTTAGACGTCAGCCTGGATCATCCCTCACGCCTTTCAACGGGGATGATCGCGCGATGGTTACTTTCGCGCGATATTTCGTCGACGGTGAGTCGAGGCTTTTAGAATATTAGACGTGGATCGTTCTCAGTGAACCTCAACCCCTTTCAGTATAGTAGAAAGGGGTGCTTGACCCTGTTCGCGACAATTGGTTACTGTCGTTTGCGGGATACTGCGAGTATTTGAGTTTGTAACTCCGAGCAAACCTAACCGGTGTATTGTTCCGGGCACGGGGAATCCTTTTGGATCATTGTTGGTCTTGCGAGGAAAAATATAGCACTACGATACAGAGAATGTTGATTATTCATAATGGCTAGGACATTGCGGAGAGATCCTCGTGTCTTTGTTGAGATGCTCTTTGTAAATATAGTGGTAGTTGTGGTAATCCGGTAATACGGTAGACTGGAAGGTTGAGTTTAATTTAGGGGATGAATGCAGAAGAAATTGCAGGAGCACAATGCTGGAGTCTTGTTTTATTTCACTTTTGTGAAAAATACTAGTCAATGGTAACAGAATATTGAAAATGGAGTTACACAGGGTGTCTGAATAATCATAAACCAGCAGCCAGACGTGGGTAGATTTCTGAGAAAGAAGAAACACAGTAAAAATTTTTACGCTACATAATAAAAAACCTTTCCACCCAATACATTAATTTTATTTCTCCTGCCATTGCATCCACCACGTTGCAGGCAATAAATTTTTCGTGGAAAACTCGAAGAATCCCTTCCTGTGGAACGTCGAAGGTATTACACCCCCATCCCTTAGATCTCGAATCCACTTCTCGGTAAATTGGAAATTTCGCGTTGATACGTCGACGCAATCTCGTGGCGAAATAATTTATCCTCTTGAGATTCCTTCATAGTGAAACAAGCAAAAAGAAAATAGCTAGACGGTGCTGCTCATGTTCGTTTTTTCTTGATTTTCTACAAAAATTGCTAAGAACAAAGTCATATTTGAAGGGCTTCGTCCAATAACAGTGGAAAATTCTCTTTGAATATTATTCTTTATCAGTACATCTTAAAATAAGAATTGTAAATACATTGTGTACATACATTGTACGCTTTTGTATTTTTATGCTCAGAATATGCCAATCTATCAAAATCGGGCATAAAAAATTCGACATTCCATATAAAAAAAGAAACGTGACCACTATATCTTCTCTACGCCTCCACTTGCAAGAATATCATTTATACCATATTATGTAGTTTCTTAAACCCTACAACTTCTGTAGGTAACATTTTCTGGTATTGTTTGAAATAACCAAGATATTCAAGTGGACAGAATTCGTGGGACACGCTGTATAAACTGTGGAAAACAGAATCGAAATAGAAATTTCACTCTCTCTTTAACGATTACAATCGGCTAAAGCCGACAGAATTGATATTTTTAAAATCTCTTCATCTGTCCGCTGCATTAAATTGCATCTCTCATTTACCTCGTAAATCCGTAAAACCCATGTTCGGCATAATTGCACAAAATCCGCAGTCTTTTCATGGAATTCCAGCGTCGTCCATATTATTATAAACTGTATCCCACGTATTCCGCAACGTTTCAATTTTAACTCAATCTCGATTCTATTAAAAGTTTAACGCTGTTATCGCCAAAATGTCCAGCCTCGTTACCAGCAAGCAAGCCGGTCGCAATTAACCGTGCCGCGAGAAATAATTTTCTCCGCGTTTCTATTTCTTCCTGGCACCACGAGATCAACGACACTTCGTGCTTCTCCCCTTTCCTTTCTCTGTTCAGAGTCGCGAGTAATTAGAGGGCGTAACTTTTTTAATTTCCTCGATTAAGCAGCTCCCCGACGCCATCTTTCTCTGACCATTCGCGGGACTGCTAGGCTCTGAGGGTTTTCGTTACTTTTCATGCTCCCGGAGAACGGTGTACCTCGACTTCTCGCACAGTTTCCCCTTCCCGCGAGGTACCGTGAATGCAAACTGTGTCACCAATGCGGGCCATTTTGCCAACTTCAATATCGCGCTTTAATTGAGCGCGAAAAGCTCGAGCAGCGGCGGACCTGTTCTCTCTTGCTTTCGAGAGCAATTAGGAAACTTTCAATGGGGGCGTCGATAGTGTTCTGTGTGCTCTTTCGGATCTCGTTAATCGGGGAAAACGAGTCGAAGCGCTAATGATTGTAATCGACACAGCGACCGGGAAGCAAATCACTGCGTTAATGTTCATTTAATAATTCAAGTGAGCCATTCACTGTTCGAACTCAACCGGGTACTTTATTATTTAATTATTGGGCAAATTATGGGATTTTTCTGGTCAGTAATTTTTCGACTGTTTTATAATAACATTGTCACTCCTTTCCCCTATTTTTCTCTTAATCTGCAATGTTTCAGCTTCAATTTAAAAACAGTTTGCGACTTTTATTATACCATGTGCCCGTATGACGGGACATTAACTTTTTCAAGAAAGGCGAGCAAATATTTGAAAGCCTCTAGAACCGTGAACGCTGTTATCGAAGCGAAGACTGCCAGAGAACGTACTAATCACTGTAACCGTAAAAAATAGATTGCTGTCGGGGACATTATATTTCGTTCTTGTTTACGCAGCAACCGAATTAACAGAGATTCAGCGAAGCTGCAGTACAGAATTTCGCAATTTCGAATTCTGGCCGACGTCCAAGAAAACAGGCGTTTCGTTGCACGGTGCTGGGGGGTTGCCGTAGGACAACTAGTCGGCGTAAATTCCATGTTGACGGGGGTTGGCTTTTCAATTTCACGGGGTTCCCGGGACTCAGGAGCGAGTCCCGAGCGGCCACGTGTGAGAAACTGGCCGACTGTCAGATTAGAGGGATCGGGCTGGATTATCATTAGATAAACGGCCGTGCGGTTGGAAAGTCGTCGCTTTAATGACGCTGCACGAAACCGTTCGTTCGCGCGATAGTGGGCCTCTTCCTGCAGCCAGTGTCAATGTGACAAGTGTATCAAACGCGTTATGGCACCGCGTTGACCTTAAATTATAGGCGAGAGAGAGAGAGAGAGAGAGAGAGAGAGAGAGAGAGAGAGAGACTGCTCCCCTTCGGGCCCACCGAAACTTGCGCTGACAATGACTGAACGAACGGAGGGCGTCGCGAAATTCGATCTTGCTGATGTTTCATTTGCAAATCAACAACCGCCAACTCCTCTTTCGTTGTTAACCGGAACACTGTCCGGTCAGACAAATTCAAGCCGCTTCGCGGGCGCGCACTGTTCAACCTCGGCGTTCGTTGCTCGCGATTCTGATCTTAGGGAGTTATGGAAAATTGAACATTCATTTTCAGCTAGATAATTTTGACCCTACTAGAGCCTCTTAGTCGGTTAGGAACGCGACCGGAAACGCATTTTCCGCGACTCGGTTAATTACAATCCGTTTCGAGTTACTTGCTGGTAAAGCTTGGGCGATTTTGCCCAACCGCAGAACTTTTAATAGAATCGAGATAGAGGAGCGGAACTTTTTTTAAATTAAAGCTGAAACATTGCGCGATATGAGAAAAATAAAGAAAAAATACTGGGAGTACTCTATTGCCTCGAAAATATTTATTAAATTTGACCTGTCGTTAAAAAGTCATTCGGAGCTGCATGCATATTATGATAAAGATCGCGGAACTTTTAATAGAATTGAGATAGAGGGGCGAAACTTTGTTTAAATTAAAGCTGAAACATTGCGTGATACGAGAAAAATAAAGAAAACAGTACGAGGAGTACACTGTTGCCTCGTAAATATTTATTAAAGTTAACTTATGTTTAAAAAGTGTCTGTTAAGTCATTCAGAGCCGCATACGTATTATGATAAAGATCGCAGAACTTTTAATAGAATTGAGATTGAGCGGCTGAAACTTTCTTTTCCAAATTAAAGTTGAAGGATTACGGAACAAGAAGAAAATAAAGAAAAGATGCTGAGGCTACGCTTTTACCTTCAAAATTTTGATCAGACTCTTTTGAAAAAGCATGTCGCCCGAGCACAGGTTGCAATAGAAATCGAACAAAGACTAAATAAATTCGGTCCTCCTATTTTTATCGTATGTTATCACTCACTTTCGGTGTCTGTGAGTTCGCAGTTAATTCGATCACGAGTTTCGCGATTCCGCAAGCGAAATTGTCGGCGCGCTCGCAGAGTGCTTTGGGAGGGGAAAGTTTTCCGGGCCATTTGTCGCCGCGATTTAACGAGTTGACAGGCAGTTTCACGGGTGCGAGGCTTGCGAGTTTGCTGGTTGAAGCGTATCTCCGATGGGCGAGTCGCCAGCGGAAACTCCGTTAAACGAATTACGAGGGCCGCGGACACGGCTCGCGCGCGGGCTCGTTCGGGCTTCTTCTTCGGGTTCGTGTGGGAACTCGAAGAATCCGATCGGCGGAAACAGGCGGCGGGGGGAACGATTAAATCTGAGTCGCCCCGGGACGGTCCTGGGGTCCTCATTTAATTAGCGCTGCTCGAGCACCGGGAACGTTCCACCGGCTCCCGATTGAATCGCGTCGAGTCCAATCGAGTAATGGACTCGTTCAGCTGCTGGGAAGGTAACCGAGCACTGCATGCGGCCAGAACGCTTGAATTTTAAGGAACCGGAAAAGAAACGGACGGTATCACTATGATCCGAAACGATAAGGCTTCCCCAAGACAGAAACTTTCGGATTTTAGTGCTGGACTGAGAGAATTAGTGGAACAGATGAGTTCAGACGCTGTGTTTTGGATGAACTGTATCGCTTTGTATGACGTTCTACAATTTTCTCTTCTTCCGTGAAATGGATAGAAAATTTTATGAACGATTAGACTGCGGTCTAATGCATCTATCGCGAGAAACGTTTTAATAAAAAGATAATACTATTCATTTTCGACATAAACGCGTGAAATGCGCTGTCTAAAAATCCACAGTGTATTAACTGGAATCATTTCATTTTATGAGAGACGTAATGTACGTTTGGAAGCGTGCCTCGATGCCAATTATGCAAATTCTCTCCGTACTGAAATCCAGAAGGACCGCAATATCATAAAATTTTATTTCCTGTGTCAGTGGTCATACTAAGGGATAAAAGTGGCGTAAAACTTCACGAGATTCAACCACGGTTTTATTGTTTTTTTCTCGTGGGGAAAGGAGTTTATAAAGAGGGAAGTTATGAATGCATGAAAGCAGATCCGCAGCCCACTAATGACTGTATAATTATCCACCCATCTGTGCTTAGCAGTTGAACGCGCGTGCAAATGCTTCTGAATGCAAATGGTTCAATCAAGAGCGCATAAATCTAGCCCAACTATCTCAGGAAGCGTTCCTTCAGTCCACGGTGCTACTCGTTACCTCCAAACTTTCCAGCTCCCTATGCTCCAACGACAAAGAACCTGGAAGATACGCTCCGCCTCTGGGAGCGAATTAACGCTGCCCTTTACTTTAGAAATTGAATATGAGAAGACAATTACAGCTTCTATGAACCAGCAAACAGTTTGGTAAAATTTTCCGTCTCGATCCGAGTGAACCCTTTTGCTTGCATTTTATGCATAGATTCATATGCAATTGAAATGACCGTGTCGGATCTCTGCGATTTGATACGATCATTTGCAATCGTCGAAATTATTTTTTAACTGAATGCGAAGAAGTTGTCTGCCACGTTTACATTGCCTTAAAAGTTTATACAAATCTTGAACGGTCAGATATATTAACGTTTGTAACAAATTATACGTAAAGTATCTACATACTATATTCTCTTCCCATCAATATAATCCACTTAGTGCATTATGTTGCATACACTTTGATAGAACGGCTACGAAAAATCGCAGAACAATTTTTGAGGCGTCATTTTCAAGCTGCAATTTTAGTCTTCAAGTATATGCTGGGCTCAGGCAGGACAAAATTTATCCATCGTCGTGGAGACGTCTGAAGTTCCAAAAAACTGTTTCTTGGTCGAGAAAGACCTATCCTCATTCTGCCCCCTACTACATGGCGTGCAAAAATCATAGGAAAAAAATTAAGGAGGTATTTTTAAAGTAGTAGTTTCATGCTTTAAAACGAGCATGAGTAGATGGTTTTACGATTTTTTGCCACGAAGTTATAATCGCTTAAACATCGCAACGAACGGGGGTGTACATAGAAGGAGATGGCGGAGAGCAGACGCATATGGGCCAGGGTCTAATTGGGTCGATTAGGCGGGCATAATTTACAATTTACAGTCGACCAGTATCTCTAAATATTTTTCTTCTCTAAGGTACACTTCGTTCGGTTGCTATATTGACTGGTTCCACAAAACGACGATTAGAGAAAACTGCTAAAATGGTACATACTCATCTCTAACCCTTCGGGGACACCTAATTTTAAAAAATCAGTTTCTCCCTGTACGATAAACTACCCACGATGATAAGAAGATACTAGCATAGGTGATTCAGACTGTTCGATATCATTCCTAGCCATCTTCAATTTCTAGAAGGCAAGAAATAATGACTGAAAGTGTATCATGCCTAACAATCTGACTACATCTATCAAAACGGTCAAAGGTCATCCTTAAGTAGGTGGTCGCGCGTATTCGTTCTATTTTCGCAAGAAACGGGTTAATCGTCTGAATAAAAACGTTACGCAACCGCGAGGATCACCGGAAGCGTAGAAGAGGGATTGTTAAGGGGGACAGGGAAAGTGTATCGCTTTATTGACGTAGTTCAGGTACCCCGGGGATCGTGGCTGGTAATTATCCCGGTAATTGAGCGGTCGATACCGACAGACGACGAATCGATCGGCCAAGGACAGGATAGAAATAATGATTTTTATCGACTAAATAACATCTGCTCAGGTTTCGGTAGCCAGATCCTAGCTTTATTCAAAGCACTAGATGTAATCACAAAAGTCCAATGGGAATAGATTCACAATTTTTACAGACTCAAAGAATGCTACTATGGCCATTGTATTATAACTCCGCGGTTGAAACCGGCAAATCTATTACTTTTTGCTGGATTCCATCGCATATGGGTATACAAGGTAATGAAAACGCTGATAGAGCAGCCAAATTAGCAGCCTGCAACACAAAAATAAAACAAATCGCCCATTATACCAGACTAAAAGATCTGAAAAACCACCTAAATGAAATTTTTAGGAAACAGGTATTTGACGAAATTAAAAGGAATTATATACAAAAATATCATAACGGAGGAGTGGATTTCGAATGGCATAAATTTCCAAGTCCAGTAGATCGTCCAACTCAAACTTCAATTTCTAGAATCAGAATTGGCCACTCAGAAAGAACCCATTCATTTCTGTTAAATAAGAAAGAAAACACGATCTGCGATATATGTAAAGTACCAGTTAACACAAATCATCTAATAATAGAATGCAAAAGATATGAGAATGAAAGGAAAAATGCTAAGTTGCCTAGATCCTTACCTATTCTGTTCAGTTCTAAGGAGTATATCTCCGGTCTTGCTAAGTATATCAACGATACAAATATGTATAATATATTGTAAGAAAGTGTACTGTGTTGCTAATGACCTTTGATGTTGAAGCAACATTAAACAAATAAATGGAAGAAGAAATAACGAGGAAACACGGTCCGTCTCTTTGTTCAGCTGGCCAGGACTGCAGGCCGCGCTGCCGTCGCCGGCTTCGCCGTCCGCGGTGATCGTCTCGCCGGAAACGCTGTCTAGACACAGCAGCAGCTCACCCTCCCGCACCCATCGGCCACACCAGTTCGCCCTGGCCTTGCCATGCTCCTCGCAGCCGATTTCCGCGGTCTGCTACCCGGCCCCGACCTTCCTCGACGCCGCCGAGGACCGGAAGTGGAAGAAGCTTGGATGGTGAGTCGATCGAGCCGTTTCTATTACGTCTTTTCATTGCCCATCGCCCCTTGCTTCTTGTGTAACTTTCTCTTCGTGCCTCTAAAGTCCAAGACCCGCCAATTGCATTTGTCCTCGTTGAGCTTTCTTCCCAGCTTCTCACAGATTCGGCAGGGGTCGGAAGAGATCGGTGTGGCTGGACGAGTGTCACAGCTAGCTTCACTAGAAGGCATTGGCGCGACTTCAAACATAGCTGGCTTCATCGGAAGTCATCATCATTCGCGAGTGTCTTTATACGAAATTAGCTCTCTGAGGAGTTTGAAGACACGAGCCGGATGTCTGATGTTTTCTGGTGGCTCCGCAACGCTCCTGCATCGATCAGCACGAATCTTTGATCGTTTAACTGTGATTTAGGGGATCGAGGTACCACCGCTCTTTCCGTTTGGGGCACAGGCGTTGAAATAGGTTACGTGGACGTAAATTAATCACGTCCGTGACCTGTAGCGAGGGGTACGCAATGAATTTCAAACTGCTACTAGTATTCGAACGATTACCGGTGCGAGGCGACGCGTACGGGATTTGTGGTTGTCGGATTTCGGTGTCGACGCTATGACGTGATATTTTCTTTTCGGTCCTGCAAGGCTGATTTTGATCGATTCGTTCGATGGTAGATTGGGGTTGGGCTTTCGATGTTGGAACTGTGGCTGTTGAACGCGGTTTCATTGAATTTGGCGATTGTAGACGTTGCACTGGTGCTCCGTGTATGGTAATTGCACAGAGTTCTGGAGAATCCATGTTGCAACGAGGACAGATAATCTTTTTGGAACCATCAATCGAAAGTATAAAATTTGAACGGTCATTGAGTACACGTGCACCAAATGGTTCTGTCAATGTCAGGATTTATATACTGCTGTTGCCGTCATTTTATTTACAGATACAATTAAGAAATACAGAGTTCCCACGTTAGTGTCGTATTTTATATTAATTTATTTTCGTGCATGGAAGCATTCCAGTTAAATATAAAATGAAACAGGACGTTGGTGCAACCCGCCAGTACTTAGAATCACATTAAAAGCAGACATTTTGATGGTGCTTGGCATTTAGAAACACAAACACGAATGGAAATAACCTATGCAAACGTTCGTTGTACCAAAACTTACGCTCGGTGCAGGTGCACCTAATGTGCACTCGACGAGGCACGTGCACCTGTACTTAACGACCGCTCGACCGAACACGTCCCGGTGCACCTGACAGAGTCTCATGTGGAAATCTTTATTCGTCCTCCGAGTGTACCATAATTTTCGCGACAATGAACAAACATATCCCGACCGTTTGAATTTTTCAACAAATTCTAAATACATTAATTTATTTTTCATTCAAATTGGCATACACATCAATCGTGCCTTTCTGTTGTTAACGAGACAAGTGTGATTCACTTGTTTGTGCTTTTTTCGAAGATCAAAATTCACTCTCTTCTGGATTGTACCATACATAGGAGTACTGTGGATTGTTCAATTTCACTTCGATTGCGTCGCAATTTACTAGCATTTACTTGTTAACACTAAACCTGCCAATCACAAAACATGCAGATGTGACACGTCTTATAGAATGGGGAAGATGGGATATAATTAAACCTTGTACGATTTTCATTATAATACGTGCTTGAATAAAGAAGTCAATTCCGCAATTTCCTATGAAAACGTATTTATAATTTCAATTATTGTGAAATAGAAAGCCGGTCATTCTGACCGTGGTAGGTTTAGTGTTAAATTAAGCTGTAACACGTCATAGAATATTTTTCTGTGACATTCTGCAAACTTCTGAAATAAACGAAAAATGAAAGTCGATTAATCAAAGATTATTTTTATAGATAGATCGGGGGAGAACGAGTTTCGTCTGTTACCTTGTCAAATAATAATTGTACAAATCAAGAAAGTATCAGCAGCCAATAAAGAACGACCCCCAGTCCAGCACCGAGCCTCAATTGATCCTAAAAGCAGGGCGTCGCGATAAAGATCGGGATAACGATCGTCCGAGATTCCATCTTGACTCGTTTCCATTCCGCGCGAATTAATTCAAAGGGGGGAATACATATGCCGGTCACCACGGAAATTTCACGTGATCCTCCGGGTTATCCTGACCGACGTCTGCGTTGCAATTACCGGCACTTTATGAATCAAACACACACACACACACACGAGCGCGCGCGCGCGCGTGGACGCGCACGACCGACCACGCGATTACCCGTAATTGAGCCAATTCTTACGGGGGTGGGTGTATTTGCGGCCAATGGTATCTGCACCGAGGCTTCGTTCGGGGAACCGGACCGCGTAATTTTTTCATTTGAGAACAACCACGTTTCCCTACGATCCACACTCCTGCCTCGACGAATTTCTGGTCTGCCCATTAACGCTTTATATACTGGAGAGTTACTACATTGATATTTTAAATACCGTCTACCCATTGTCCTCGCCAATGCACAAAATCATTCGTCGATTACATTCAAAGTCAAGAAACAGCACTCAACCCCGTATAATAATAATTCCAAGAGATCCTAAGATCACATTTTGAACCTGAAGAGTCCGTCTCAAGTTCTATTTGTCGACTTTAAAAGACAGTTGATCGACCAGTGGATAAATCGCTATGTCGACCATGGTTCACTCGTTCGTGCTGAATGTTCACACCGGAAACTGCGGTAAGATGCTCGAGGACGTAACTCAGAACAGGTATGCGCCGGAAATAGTCCCATTTCCCTATCGAAGGAATCAACTCTTCTCTCTCTCTCTCTTTTAAACTCGAGACACAGACCTCGTTCAAGCATAATTTCCGCTTCTTTCGACAGCGACGCCCTGGCGACGACGTTCAGCGCCCTGTACGGAAAGCTGCTGGTCGTCATGGGAATCGCCTTTCCCATGGCGGAAGTAATATCCACCTACATCCCGCCGTCGTTCTACGAGGGATTCTACCTGTACCTGTACTTCGGCAGCATGATATTCCTCGTGTACACCTACGCCACCTTGCTGCGCGACAGTAAACCGAAAACCAGTAAGTTGACGATTGAAGATGTTCTGCAATCCACGCTGTTTATTTTCTTTTCTTTTTTGCTGGTTGTTACACCTTGTATCGATCCAAGTGAATCCAGGTGTATCCGAGTGAAATTTCTTCGAATCGACGTTTCAGGTAGCTCTGCCGCCTGTTGTTGTTTCATGAGTAGGTAACGCCTTTCTTCGCAGACAAACGCCTGGCCCGCGAACGCTCTCACTTCCGGTACACTACGCGGTCTTTTATGATTCCGGGGAACGTCCATGTTCCTCCCGCGATCAGTTTTTCTATTTCCTTACTCCATTTTCGTTGACCATAATCTGAGGAATGCTACTAACCGAAACGCTAGCCTCTATCTGCATAAAAACATAACTTCTTCAAGGACACAGTACAATGTAGAGGTAACGTTGTTCTGGACATCATGACATCCTGCAACAGACGTCTGGACGTTGCATATTATATTTAGGAAATTGTACAAGATACTGGATGAAGCTATTTATCAATATAAATTTAAATAACTTCTTCAATAAAAGTTAAAAATATAAATGAATGTCTGCACTCTTCATATTATACTCAGAAAATTATACACGATATAGGAAACAGCTATTCATCAATATAAATGTAGATAGAGGCAGTTAGGTAAACAGTATAACAGGTTGACAGCTATGTTGGTCATATATGGGTGCCACAATTTTCCGTCCATTTCTAAAAATTAATTTTGTTCACAATACAGTTGCTCGAACTGAACTCTATCAAGATTTCTACGATCTAGAAGAGTTTAAGAAACAATCGTTGCAATTTGACTTTGCGGTTTCGATTACAATGACTAAATTACTTTGATTTTATGCGATCTTTTGAGAGTGATTGCTCCACAGTCAACGTGTTAAATGGTTGCTTCAGTAGTCGATTCCAGAATTAAACAGACGGAAACGAGATTGACAAAAATTCGAAATAATGCTGGTTTCTGTTAAACCAAAACTAAATTCACAGATGTGCGCCAGCTTCCTCGAAGAAGTTCAAAGAAATTCTTCTGTCTCCTGTGATTGATCCATCATCATCCAAATCAAGCATAATTATTGTTATGCAAAGTAAAACTTGTCTGCGTAAATCGCCAGATGCAGGTGTATTTTCAACCCCTTGAAGCGGGTTCACTAATTTGCACTTGAACTACTCATTTATGTTGCAAATGTAGAACATCCGCCGTCTAGTAATAATCCTCCAAGTAATACACCAACTTCGCACCTCATGGACTCAAAACTCAGCCAGCACATACACCCCTAATCCAAATCCCGCTTAATCGTACCAGGTCCTCGGCCACCCTTGTCAAAGACAAGCTGAGACTTAAACGGCGCGAAGGACTATTCCTTCAAGATTATGTCTTTCAAGAACCAGTCAGCTTGTTCAGGGCATGGCGAGGATTTCGCAGGTTCCGAAAAGCTCGCTAGGCTCGCTTTCGATTCGCATTAATCTTAACCGGCCGATTACCATAAATTTACATGAGAAGAGAAGCGAAAGGACGTGAGCGACCTAGACTCGTCGAGATCGTCGAGCGGCGCCGGCGGCGACAGCGACGCGGCCGACGCCGCCTGCCCTCACGTCACGACCTTCAGGCCAGCCCAACATTATGGCAGTTTCTACCTACGGATGGGAGCCGTTGCCTTCGGGATTGGGTCCATGATCTACTCAGGCCTCGAGTTCGGACAATACTTCGAGCTCGAGCAGAACACCAAATGCCATAACATCATGCTCGCACTCACCCCCGCGACTAGGATGGCGTTCATCTTCATCCAGATGTACTTTATATTTCTGAACAACGAGGTAAGCAGAGAGAACTTAACGATGGACGTTTGATACGGAAGTTCTTGGAAGGTACTTGGACGAGCTCTCGCATTTTTCTAGAAAATTTAGGAATAATCGTGGGGGGGGGGGGTGGCAACCCTTGTTTTAGGGATCGTCGTATTGTACAAGGTTAAAGAAAGATTGGATACCGAAGACTGTACAAATGATATTCTCGAATCTCCGAAGCATCCCCAGAAATAGCAAACGGAACGATCGGCTAACAACCCTTGCAATTTAAATAGAGCCCTCGGCCAGATATAGACTCAGCACCGTAGCAACCAAATTAAATCAGCAGACAACGGACGAATTCCGGTCGCCTGGCTGGGTCATTTCAGTCGTAACCATAAAGGCAATCGATAATCGCGAGGTCTGTTCCATTTTCCTAGAAAAACCAGCTCGCTTCTCTCACGGTTCGCGATGCAATTTTTTTCACCGACCGAGTGCGCGAGGAGTCCCTTCGAAATCGTCGAAGGGGAGCCACTCATCCTCTCTCCTGCCTAGCTGAAGGGTGTAAAAATAACGAGAGAGAGAGAGTGAGAGAGAGAGAGAGAGAGAGAGCTCGTCGATGTTGCAGAAATCGGTTCTGCCGCGTAGCCTAACGAAAGAGCGAAAGCGTCGGTGCAGACCGAGGAGAGGTTAATGAAACGGAAGGGTGAACAACCCTGAAACTAATGCTGGAACGCGAGCAGAATCCAGGTGGTCGGTGCTTCACTTTACATTACGGAAGTTTTGTTCTTTCCTTTGCCGCAGATGAATATCTCGTTCTCGACCAAGAACGCTTTTGATTAAAACCTTTCCGATCGAGGACGCTGATCGCTCAACGTTTAACGATCCGACGTTCCGCGGCCAACGGAATCGAATTATTCCTCTATTGCACTAGGTATTGGGTCTAGACTGCACCGGGAACTTTACTCCACTGATCCCCTGCATAGCAAACGTTGGTAATCGTTTGTTAGAAGCAGCCCGATCTGCAGAGACTGTGAGGATTCTTCATCTGAAAGTCACGGCGGCTTTTATCCTTTATGAGGAGGATTGTTTGTTTCTTTTGGAACTCTTCTTTTGTTGTTCGGGGTACAAGTTATTCATTTCTGGGGTTCATAGACCTTTTTCTGGGTTTTTTCATCATATTCGAAGTCTAGTAAAGAACGGGTATAATATGCACATACAGTGTGTCCCACGAATTCTGTCCGCTTAAATATCTTGGTTATTTCAAACAATACGAGAAAATTTTACGTACAGACATACACTTTAGTACTTTTATACTCCGAATATGCAAATCTATCGAAATCGAGCATAAAAAATTGGACATTCCATTTAAAAGCAAAGGTAACCTCTATATCTTCGCTACGACTAAACTTGCAGGAATATCATTTATTTTCTGGTATTGTTTGAAATAACTAAGATATTCAAGTGGGCAGAATTCGTAGGACACACTGTATATTTATACAAGAACAAATTTTAAAATGTACGATTTCCTCAGAAAATTTAATAAATCGGTACCCTTTAGTTCTACGCTTTTAGGTATTTGTAGAATACCACTCTGTTTCATCACTAGATTGCGGATCTTTGTGCAAAATAAAAATTGTCTGCGTCAATTGCAAAACACTGGAGTCAAGTTGATATTTCATTTTTTAACAAGCTGAAAATAATAAATTGACATTCTGAAATAATTTTAACAGTGTTAAGTTGCGCCTACCCATTTCTGCCATAAATGCATAAAATCATAAATGCATATTTGTTAGAAGTGTATAATTTATTTGTGCTAGTCTTGAAAATTTCAACCTATCGGAAATAGAATGGAAATGTTCTAAAGTTCGTCTACAGTTTTTCAAAATATTGTGTCTTGTGGCTAATATTTATTGTTGTCATAGATACGGTAAATATACAGGCAGTCCCAAAAATGTTGCACTTCCTTCAAAGGGAAGATTTCTGAGGCTATTCGAAGTAACTTTTTCCTTCGCGAAAACATTCTCGGTGGCTTCGTTACGGAGTTATTAACGAAAAACCCGGACCAATCAAAACGCGACAAAAGCAGACGGACTCCGACACGACGGCAGCGAATCCGTGTAGCCGCATTCTGATTGGTCCGCGTTTTTCGTTAATAACTCCTTATTGCAGCCGCGGAGAACATTTTCGCAAAGGAAAGTACTACTTTAAATGACCCCGGGAATCGCCTCGTTCATGGAAGTACAACATTTTTGGGACCCTTGTATAAATGTATAACAGTTTGTTCTTGTCTACAGTATATCACTTTGAAAACCAATTTGAAATTCGACTGACAGGTGTAAATAAAATGTCGGAAGAAAAATATCTGCAGCTTTCAAAGCTTTAAAAGTATGTATGGATCCACTTGAAGACAAATTGCCCTTTGCACAAGGATTAAAAGCATTGGCCGTTTATGGTGCGCTCTCAAGGAAGTATAAGAAGATCATAGAGACTTCTTTTCGCTTTGTGTCTTGAGAAGGGAACTTCCGTAACCCGAGCATCTTCCTTTGAAGTTCTCCAAGTACCTCGAGGGATTATTATAATAATAAGAAAGGGTGTTAAAAGAGAGAGAACTACGAAGTAGAAGTAGAAAGTGGTCATGTCGTAGAAGGCTAATGGGAAGGCTAATGTTAATTTCTGTTTCCTTCGACAGCAAATGAAAGTTTATCGTCATCGGGTGATCGCGCGTTTCGGGCTGATGCACATGATCGGCACGAATCTGTCTGTCTGGCTGAACGTGCTGATCCAGGAAACGAAACACGAGATACTGACATTCTACAACCCGGAGAACGGGTCGTTAAGAATCTCCCACAGATTAGGTATGGTTCGTAACACGCCCACTCTGCGACTGAAACTTTGGAATGAGTGGTTGATTCTTAGAGCTATTGCTTCCGGTCCCGAAACATAATTCTTAATAAACCTTTTCCTGATTCAAAGTCGTCGGCTCTTAAAGTTAATTCATACAAGCCACTTTTTTGATACATGTGACAGTCTGAAGATGATAGTTTATGCTATCGTTTGAATGGACCAATTGTGGATTAGACTAATCAATATTTATTGGTACTCCCGTGTCGTTCAAGAGGCGTGCTTTGCTTTTTATAATAATGTATGTAGATCTGTGAGTGGCCTGTATTAATTAAATACCGCTGTTCTTAGGTATTGAAATCAATTGACAGTAAATTATTTGTGTATCATTACCAAAAATTATAACATTTTGTGATTTGTAGGCCTGTGTTATTTATTAGACCTGTTTCGAAATTAGGTGGAAAGGGCAGTCTCCATTTCGGTGGCCACGTGTACTACCACCATAGCGGACAGGTGAGGATGCCGAGAGGCCTGAAGGGACCCCATCACATGTTTGAGTGCAGGCGAACCAACATAATGGGCTCGTTGGTGCAAGATGCCAGTCCGTTCCTCTTCCCCTGTACCATCGAGTACAGCCTAATCTGCGCCGCCATTCTGTATGTGATGTGGAAGAACATTTCCAAGGACGCGTTCACGCAGCCGAAAGTGCCGCCGGGATCCAGGCATCACACGCACGCTTACAGGTAACTTCGACAACTCTAATCGACCCCAGAAATTGTCCTAATTCTTCCTAACATTTTTCCAAATACAGTGAATTCTCGATATATGTCAACAACACGGGTCTTGCCAGCTTCGTGCATTGTCCAGGAGACACACCCGGAGTCGTGTTATGTTTACACTTCTCGGCGTCCGAGGCCACTCGAGCTGGGGGGAAGGGGGGGGGGGATAATTTCGCGACGTTTATCATTCGGACCTTGGCGACATGTATAGAGAAATCACTGTATCCGTAATTTTTAGTCTTTAGAGCAACTTCTTGTTTCTCTTCGCAATCTTTTCTTCTTCTTCTTCTACGTTGCACTTCTCCAGTTCTGTTTGATTCTCCTACTATTGAGCCGCAGAATGATGATGAGTCTGTCAAACAACACTTCCTCCTTCTCATTTCTTCACTGCAGTTGTTTCTACCTTTTTCTGCTTTGTTTGTCCTTCCTTAGATTGGCGTTGAGTTCTTAAAGTTGCTTCTTTTTTTCAGCTTGCACTGTCTTATTGGAGGACATGGTTTATTGTTCCTCAAGTTACTTTCCTTGTCTATCTTGTATTGTTTTATTAGAAGACATTTGCTGGAAGAGTTTTTCAAAATTACGCATCTCATAAAAATGCATATACTATACATTCTGTTGATTATCCTTGCTTCACACCGCTCCTAGCTAAACCAAGTTCATTTTCTTCTACAAGTAGCCTTTCTGCTACTATCAGGATCTAAAACATCCTCTCCGAACTCAACAGACCCGCCACCCGAAACCGCCTCCAAAAACCAGATGCATGCGTGAACAGTCCAAAATTTCTGAAGACTAACGCAACCTATCTCCTCAGGAGATCACCGCACCACTACAGCGTGGACTGCGCGCGCGCACACAAGGGTCTCTTCGTGGGTATCCTGATCCTGGTGCTAACGATCATCTCCCTGATCCTGTTCTTCGTGCTGATCTCCCGTCCAGAGTTGGTCGGGTTCGCGGTGACCGAAGTGAATGTCTGCGAGCTAACCTTATACGGGATGTCAACAATGGCGACGCTGATAGGGATGTTCCAGATGCGAAAACTGCGGTACGACGGTAGCAGGAACTTGGAGCTGGACAACATCCTGTTGGTGGCAGCCCAAACGGGAATGTTCATCTATTCGACGTTCACGATCATCGGGGCACAGTTCACTTTAGCGAAGCACACGGTGCTGGTCCTGGTGACGGCGTTGGCCAGCGTCGTGCAGACAACGTTCCAGACGATCTTCATCCTGGACGCTTCGAGGAGGTCGGTAGCAACCGCGAAGCAGATACGGAAGAAGCCAGGAAGAGAGATCGTGACGTTCCTGTTGGTGACCAATCTAGCAATGTGGGCGATCAACACTTTAGAGAAGTCACGCGCGGAATCGCATCCGGTGCAGTTGCACTTTTACGGTCTGTGGGCCTGGACGATCATCACGCATGTGTCGATGCCTCTGGCGATCTTCTACAGGTTTCACAGCACCGTGTGCCTCTGCGAGGTCTGGAAAAGGGCGTACAAGGTCAAACCGACCTACATGTGACGCAAGGGGTCGCGCGAGGTCGTGTGCAACCCCCAGGCTCCTCAGAGACCGACCACCTTGCCGGCCAGGTTGGACGCCATTGTCGAGAACGATCGCGTTTACTTCATGTAAGCGGACACGGGTTCTGACTGACGAATTCTCGGCTCGTCCAGTGTTCCAGGAGACTGCTCGAAGCAGTTAGATAAGTTTCGCGTGCTTTGGATGCTGGGGGATAGCCGCTCCAGCTAAGCTTAGGGGATGTGAGCTGTCCTAAGTTGCTCTAATAGTTTGGAACTCGATATTCAACGTTGATGGACGATTGTCGGGAAGTCCAGGGTTCTAGGAGACATCTCGGAACGTTTGACTGTGCTATGTATGGTTTAGACACTTTAGGAGAGGTGATCGAGCTACCCTTAGGGGATGCGAGCCATCCTGATAGCTCTGGGTAGCTTGGAACTAGATTTCCTGATGTCGATGGATCATTCTCGGGTGGTACAGAGTTTCAGGAGATATCTCGCACCGTTTGAATATGCCATACATGGTTTAGACACTCCAGAAGAAGTGCTCTAGCTACTATTAAAGGATACCAGTCATTCTGAGTTGCTCTAGCTAATTTGAAACCAAATTATCATCATCGATAGAGACGACTTTTAACTAGTCCACGGTTCTAGGAGACACCTCAAAGCATTTCAATTGTGCCATACGTGTTTTAGACGCTCTAGCTGTAGCCCTAGGATGCGACTCATCCTGAATTGCTCTAGCTAATTTGGACCCTCCTTGTCATTACTAAGGAATGATCCTCAGCCTGTCCAAGGTTCCAGAAGACATTCCAGAGCGTTCCCATGTAATAAGCTTGTTTCGAGCGCTCTAGGAAAGCTCTGACTACCTTTAGAGGATGCTAACGGATCCTGCATTACTCTAGGTAGTTCAGAACAGGATTCACGTCACCGATAGACGATCCTCAACTGGTCCGCACACCTAGAAATCACCTCAAATCGTTCGAACGTGTCACACGCCCTTCAGAAGCTCCCAGAAAAGAGCTCCTAGCTTCTATTAGAGAATGCGAGCCGCGTTACCCTAGATAATTTCGATCGAATTTCCCGTCACTGATGAACAATCTACAAACGTTCGAATGTGCAATATTTCAAACGCTTTCGAACAGGAGCTCTGACTCCATTTAGGGGATACGAACCCCTCACTTACTCTAGGTAGTTCTTGTTTTAACTACAGAAGCACCAACTTCTGTATTCACCTTGAGCAATGGTGTTTTATCATTGGCAAAGCCGAAGCATCGACAAATCGGCTTCCGGGTTTGATGAACCGTGGTAGAGCGTCCAGAATCGATCCTGCGGTGTACATAGATCGTTGATCATCGACGTCTGGACGAGCCACGGTTCTATCGTGCGCGAGGAAGGCACAATCGACGACGCACAATTTTTTACCGCGGTTAGGCGTAGGCGACTAGACGCTTAGTATCGTCGGAGCAACGACCGTTCCTTCGATTTCCTCGGGAACAATGAATAGACATGGTCTCCCCGACGATCGAGACTCATTCGTCCTCGATCGCAAGACTGGGGGAGCCTGTTCTCGGTCCACGGGCAAAAGTAAACGATTCCGTTTCCGCGATCTGTCCTTCGATGTAACTCGAATACTGTCAACGGACATCCGTCTTCCACGTAGTACAAACTACAACTTAAATAGCGTCTCTCGCGTCCAGGTTAAATAGATTTCGATGGATCGATTCCGAGGACCGATCGAGGGAGGCAGACCATCTTTAAGAACGCCAGGGCGGCTGGCCAGAGTATATCTATCTTATCGCGCGTTCTTGTTAAAATCTTCCTTACCCGTGCACCGATCATCGAGAAAACGATAGAGACGATAGATCCTAGTGTGATTTACTATAATACGATAGCAAAAAGCGAAATTCCAAGGCTGGTGGATATAGGGCCCAGCAGAAACGTCCATGCATCCGTCGAGGTAGCCGTGGTGTTGGCAAAGAGGTCTGTTTCTCTCGATTTAGGGTTGTAACGTCCAGCTATTGATTTGTGCTCGTGTCTACAGGCGAATTGGATTATTCTAAAGCCTGATATACGAGTAATAATTTACTATTTCAATCACACCTGAATTGTACATTTTTTTCGCCCAACGTTGCCACGAGTCCACGTTTCGAAATCTGTTTTAAAAGGTACAGCGAATTGATGCATCCTGCAATTTTTGCTAGTTCTGAGGTCCAGCGAGTTTTAGCCAGTCCAAATTCTGTCGTCCTGAGATAGCGGAGAAGGTGGTGTTGATGGTGCATCGCTTCGTACTCGCATATATCCGCGATCATAGAAAACATATAGGGTTGCGTTGAAGTTATTGACTATGAAGAGAGTTCGTGCAACAGGAGTTCGTTAACGTTGATCAACAGTTTATTTGTTTGTTGGAATACTATTCTGGGTGTGCTGGTTGAGTGAGATGCGCACAATGCATTATTTAAGTGTGATCTTATTTTTTACTGTAATATAGCTTGCTAGCTCTAGCCGGGTAATTATCATGTCAACATTTTCTGAAGTTAAGATCCTGGCGACGTTAAGATCTAGTCGAAGAAAAATTTGTTCTTAAAACAGGTTTTCAATCAGTTATAGTAAACACTAGTGCATGAAATATGTAACAGAGGATACTCTAGAAGTGTTTAAAAATATTGTTCTCTTATTTTCAAGATAGTAAAATTTTTAAGGAAAGGAACAAGGTTCTCAAGGTTCTTTCAGTTCTCGAATTTATTTAAGTATAGTGATTTCTCTATATATGTCGCCAAGGCCTGGATGATAAACGCCGCGGAATTATCCCCACTACCGTATACGGGGTATACCCCGTGAGGGGTCACGAAGCTCGAGAGTGTCTCCTGAACGATACACGACGCCGGTTGAGACCCATGTTGTTGACATATATCGAGAATTCACTGTCGTCAATCTTTGTCAACCGAATTAGAGTAGTTGCATTAATATTGTTTGAAACAGACATTATTTGTATCCATTGGATCAGAAACTTTGTGCAGAATTGTTCTACTATCCACGATGTACATTCTGACAAATATTTGTACTTGGAGAGTCGTCCAATTAACAAGTTGTACCGTTGAATGGTCGAAATTGCTTTCATTAGATAAATCCTTCTCGGAATGACATTCGTCGACAACCTCAACGCAGCCTGGCTAGAAGAAAGTTAGAAACGAGAGTGCGAGGGATGATGGGAAAACGTTCGGAGGAGCAGAGTACAACGGCGAATCATATCATTAAGCTTTAATCCGTCGAATGCGCTGTCCAAGCTCTAATTGAAAGTCGGGCGAGGGAAAAGGATGAGAAACATGAGAACGAAAATGATGAAGAAGGAGCATAGGGGAATCAAAGCCGATCGAGACGACCTACTCGAGCGGGTGTCTTTTTGTTTTCTGCTCAACAGACAGTCCCTAGGGAGGTTTTGGGGGGGGGGGGGGTGAAAAAGGCGAATGGTGAGCGACTATCGAGAATGATTTGAAAAGAGTGCGTGTGTTCTTTGTTTCCGCGGGTGTTTTGTTCGATTGCGTGATGATATGCGTGAGTGTCCCGCGGGAAAACCAAAAACGAGCGAGAGAACGTGTGTGTTTCGTTTTTTGATAAAGAGACAGTGTATTTCTAGTTAATCGCGTGTTTCGTGCTAGACGCTTATTTCGGCGACGCACCGCATGTGCGATTGGCGATCGGCTGATCGTTTGTGAGGTTCTTTTTTGTAATATAGAAATTTTCGAGGCGACTGTAAATACGTGAAAGAATTTTTAGATCGATAAGGCGGCGGCGTCGAAGCAGAAAAGATAAAACGGATGGATCCTCTCGGTGTTTAGAGCTAGTTGTGTCGACATGTTTCTTCCTATATTATATATAATATATACACATATATATACAAATATAAATATATTTATTATTGCGTTGTTCTATTCTAATATTTATTGTATTTATCAGATATAGGATTTACAAAGCGACACGTTACGTTTATTGATCGGGGCTCGTGTCGAGATCGTTCGCCCTCATTTCTCTCATACTGTCCATCGTCTTCATCAACTTCTATTTTTCACTGCACCTCGTCCCTTCGCTTCAAGAAGATGATTGAAAAGCGACGAACGTCTTCGAAAAGTCCCACGAACCAACCAGAATATTTTTAATTAAATTCTAGTTGACTCTCTGATTTTATCTGTGATCAGAAGCTGTCATAAATGAAATTTCATCCCTCACGATAATATTAACACGTTGAATGCTGTGTAGATCACCGGTGACTAATAACAAATGATGATTAACACTAAACCTACCGAGCACCGAAAGTGACCGACATGTGTTGCCTTATGAAAATGACAAGATTGAATTTATTTAGATGTTGCACAATTTTTAGTATAACACCTGTTTGAATAAGAAAATTTATTCAATCATTTCCCACGGAAAGGTCTTGATCTTTTAATAATTATAAAGTATATAAAACCGGTCATTTGTACTCGTGGCGGTAGGTTTAGTATTAAAAATGATTTGAAAATCAGAGCCACCGGGTATAAATATTTTAGAATCGTAATTAACTAGATTATAGTATAAGGTGAAGACTTCATTAACTAATAATTATTACGAGTAATACTGATCGCTGTTACTAATAGAATAAACGATGCTAGTGCGAGATGCACGAAATTCTCGCAGCACTCAACGTGCTAAGGGATGATCACAATTTTATACTCATTCAAGTCATTGGTAGTAACACCTAGATCATCTTCATACAAAATAAAAATTTTCTAAACACAACTAACAAAGACTGAAATTCAATAAAATGTTCAATAAAATTGTATTTTTAATACAACACCGAGCTGCAAGCAATAATTCATCGAACTTTGTATTTTATTATATCTTTAATATTCGTAGTCGATGTAGAAATAGAAGGATCTGTAGTCTAGTAAAACTGATAAAAAGAAAATTGAGAAAAAATCAGAAAAAATCCATTTTAAAATTCGTAGTAAGACTGATACCGTAATAAAAAATTTTAACGACTGCGTAAAGTGTTCTAATAGATTAGGACAGTGATTTTTATAGTATAGTGGACGTATTGTCTCAGATAAAAAAAAAATGTTTTACGCTAGTTAGAGCGCTTTTGAATGGCGATTGAAGGTTTCTGTTGGCTGGTGGGATGCTTCGACTTTCATGTTTCAATTTCCCCGGCACAATACCGTAGCTAATGATCTCGCCACGAGTCTTAGCCGAAATTGAGAGCGAACACAAGATAGAAAACACACGAGGTAAGTCACGATGCGCGCGGCTCGTATTCAAGAGCCGAACGGACGAACACGGCGCACTACCACCTTTCTACGTCACGTCTCTGAACTGTACTTTTTCTATGTCCGCATACTCTAGTTCCTACGCAATGTTTGTACTCTTATACCCTTTGTACTATTTGTACCTTACGAATCGCAATACACTCGTCCGCAATAATAGCACGCCTTCGTTATTGCATACCAAAGTCAATCTATTTATATTACTCGTCATCTTCAACCGATCATGTCCACTCTCTTCTATGATTCTATCCTATTAGTGTAACCAGTTAACTGTGGAATTTAATATTAAAAATCCCTCACGGCGCAGAATTAAAATCAAGCAATGACGAATATACACGTCGAACGCAGACCAAATGCGGCTATTATAAAAGGCAAAGCCCTTGTAAAGCTAAATGAGAAAGAATTACATTTTTATTCGATAAGAAATTAACAATTCGTTAACCGCACCGCAATAGAGTTTCGGATGGATGTGTACACACGTCCAACGCGCTTAACTGTTTAATAATGAATTAGTCCTATGTCTGCAATGTGATTTCTCACTAACGTGGTTCTGCATTGTACGTGTCTCATCCTCGAGATTTTATTATTTATTGTTACAGGCTTTGAAAATATCTGAGAAAATTCTGGGGTGCTTGTCGTAGTCTGTGATTCAACGCACAGGTGATATTTCAGCTGTATGTCTAAACCATTTGGCAATAATAATAAAAATTCGACGGGAAGTTATTGTAGATAAAGAAATCGGGATCTACTCGATGATAAGACGCAATCTCGTCGTGGCATGGTTGAAAACCATCATTGTCTCACCGTAACAGTAATTCATTTTTCCGCTGCAACTAGACTGGCTAACGATGCCATGAACACTTTGACTACTACTATTAGCCGGTCGTACGCGGCGCAATGCTTTATCCGGGATAAAAGGTTAATTTTTATTATTTAAATTTTAGTTTCGAAATCATTTCATATTTCATTCGAGTGATGTACCGCATTTTATTTCGTTATCGTTTACAAGCAGCTTTAACGTATCAGGAGTTTATTCATAGTCAAAAGGTTCAATTCCTTTGGAAAATCTACTTAATAGAATTATTTGTGTAGGTTTATTATTGCCATTTTTATAATCCTATCTTTTTAAAGGTACGAACAAGGATATTAACAAATTGCACAGGCTAAAAAGAGGAAAGAGATGTTGAATGGGGGAAACAAACTTTCCAACTCCGCCTCGTTGGAGGAACTAAAAGCACCGATGCGAACACCGCTCGCAACTCCAATATCCCGATGCCAATATGCACACATTGCAGCCAGCACCATAAAGCCCAGAAGTCGGTGCGTGAATCGAAACATGTTTCGGTGTATGTAGGTCAGATGAACGTCAAAGGAGAACCAGATGGACGTTCGATTCTGCCGCTGAAACTGCGACTTCAATCCTGAGCAATGAACGTCCCAGAAATATAATTTCGTGCCATCCTCGGCAATTAGGGAATAACTAGACTGCAGACCATTCCTCATTTACGAGCACTGAATTTAATAGAATTCCCTCGAGCCTAGTCTTAATTCTCTATTTTACTTAAATAATATCTACTCGTTCAATATGTTTCATTGCTTTGTCATTGCAAGCGTCATGGTTGAATTTTTGTGATATAAACGTTATAATCGTTTTTCAATATTTTTACAACAATTTAATATTGTTTATAGAATAATATTAGAATTTCATAAGAATAAGAAGAGTTGATTTATATTTTGTTTGAAATGGTAATAATTCCAACAAAAAATTTTAAACAGTTGGCACGAACAATTGCCTGTCTAACTAAATAAATGTTCGCGATTCAATCCATACCGTAGCTAAATCATTTTTTAATTTTCGTGCAGAAACGGATGCGTCAGCATTTCCCAGCTCCTATAGTGAATGAAACCGAGTAGATATAAACTCGTACGAGGAAACGCGGTCGCAGTAATCGCGCGCTGCGACCTAAATACCTGCGATTCCGGTCTCAGTGTCCGTGATCTCTTGATGTTGAGGTAGGCTTGTCGCGAAGTCCACGGTCACTCGACCAGCGGAACCTAAATCGAATCGGACGGATGCGAGATGGATCCACGACTTTCTCCTAGCAGATTGAACCTAAACGAACGTCTCTCTCTCTCTCTCTCTCTCTCTCTCTCTCTCTCTCTCATCAGAGCAGCACAGTTTCTCAGGGAAGCGGTTTTCGCTTTTATTTGAGAGATTCATTAAGATGATGAGCTGCGGTCTCAAGGAAGCGAGAACACTGACATATTTCCAGTGACTTTTACGTGAAACAGATTTTTATTATTCCACAAAGACTGGTTGGAGTTTACGTAACTGTGTTGAAGCGTGCATTCATAATTGATGAGTTTGGCGCTTGTGTAATAGAATGATGGATCTGTTGGGAGTGCTTGAAAGATTTTCGAAGGAGCATTTAGGTTTCTCATCTTGACAGGTTCCACATGGTTCGATAATTTATTTTCGTACTTTCTGAAGAGTAATTTGATTCTCCTAATTGATTTTTTGTTTTCTCGATCGAATGAAAATGGTGAAACGAAATTGTTTTGCGACGTAACGTAGGATAGAATTGAATTAAGAACAATCCAGAAAGTTACTTCTGATTGAATCGATATGTGCACGGCAAACTAGGTTAAAAATAGTAATCGGTGACCTCTCTAGAGGTTAACCGGAAGTTCAAGCCGCTGCGCTGGTTGCCTCTGTGCATACACTTCCGCTCTTATGGAATATGATACTTGTCGCATGCGAAGTAGATTCGAAAAACTAAGCGCCTAAGAATGTTCTCTGGCATAAATCTGGTTCTTGGTGTGTCCAAAGGTATTGCACTGTAGTCGGTACAGCGCGTGGGTATGTCGAGTTCATGGTTAGCCAAGTGGTAATTCAGGTTAAACAACGTACGTCACGGTACGAGTTAGGATTGGAGTGACCGTAGATTTTTCTCGGAAAAACTCGGAACTTTGTGTTGTGGAATTCTTATGGACTTCTTCAGGGTCAGTCCACCTACAACTTGATTCAAGAATGGCATTCTTAAGGTCATTGCGAATGTACAGGTCTGTATTCCCAAGGATCTTTCAGAATACAAAGGGGGGAAGAGAGTAGTAATCAATTCCAAATGGGAATGTGAGAATCGTCAAGAGCCCTTTAAAGGGCAGCAATTTCAAGGTCTTGCGAATAGTCAAGGGCCATACTTCCACATAGTCCCATTATAAGGCTTTCCCTAAACGATACATTGTCAAAGGTCTTAGGAACACAAGAACAGCAATTCACAAAATTCTGCGGAGTACAAAAAGGACATCAGTATTTGTGGGGTTCTGGAAATACAAAGGGTCTCCATTCCCAATGTCATTGGGAATATACCATTTCAAGTATCTCTCATTGGGAATCCCAGTGAATAGAATAGAATACAACAATGAGGCCCCACAGGAACACAATTATACAAGAATTATTTAAGGATTTTGGGAATACAACAAAACGCAACAATGATGACCCTTGGGAATGCATAGAACGACAATTCTTAAGGGTTGTGGAAATACAAAGGAACCACCATCGCCAAGGTCAATTAGGGATATTTCAAGGATCTCTTAGGAATACAGATAAATACAATGGGACACAATAAGGAGGTCCTTAGAAATACGAAGGACGACAATTCTTAAGGGCATTTAAGATGCGAAGGGTCTTCGCTTTCGAAGGTCATTAAGAATACAAACGATTATTCCCCCCGAGGCAAGGGTCAGAGGAATGCAGAAAATTCTTGGGTTAATTACTGTCCCCGCACGAAAGATCCGACAAAAGCAGCCCAAGACAAAGTATCTAAGGACACTGGCCTTGGTTAAGATACTTACATCTCGTTCGCATGTGAATACTCAGAACACGGATTCACACATCCACGAATCTCTCACGTCGAAACGAAACACGTCCGGAAATAATCGTGACACCGCCAACCATTCGTCGTCGCACAGGTGCCCGGCGATGTCTCCAATTAATTCCCCGCTAATCACGCTCGTTTGTCGCGTGCAAGTACTAAAATCACCAAGGTCGTCCACACCGGAGTAGAGAACGCTCGTTAACATGCACGCATCGGTGCATCCTCCGTGCACTCCGAACGCAACTCGTATCCGCGTTACGTGCCCGGCTTACCTGTCTTAATCCCGAAGCACGCACTTGATCGTCGCCGAGGTAAGTAATTACACACCGACGGGACAGTCTATCAATTATTCTATATACCAATCATCTTTAGTCTTATCCTTTCGACAACCTCGCGATTCATCAAGATGCTTTTTATTTTACCTTTTTTTTCGAAAGTCACCGCTTGTTGTCAACCTTAGCCACTCTAATTCGCTCTAATTACACGATAAACGAAGATGCCGAGCGTGCACGCCAGACATCCGAGAACGCGTGCATGCCTGCATCAAAGTCTCGCAATGCAACCCGTAACGCGATGCAGAATTCACTTGCGAGTTGCGAGTTGCGAGCTGCATTCCGAGATGCAACTCGGCGTCGATCCCATCGTCTATAATCAAACCATTAGTGGATTGAAGTTAGGCTTTCGTGCAATTATTGGGAACAGGAAATGTCTTTTAATGCGCTCTGGAACTGCATTGAAAGAATTTTATAATTCATTGTATTCTATATATATAATTGCATTAGGTATAAAGACTATTCAAACATTTTCACTGTTTCTTGGATCTCGGACCTCGTTGCAACTCGATGGAAACTAATATTAATATGAAAATTAAAATATATAAATTTATAAAATTCCATCAAAGTCTACAAGGCGCGATAGTATAAAATGAGTAATAACTGAATAACAGTTGCATCACACGTTCTCATGCGTTGTGGAAAATTAATATTTCCAGCGATACATCGGTGAATCGAACGGACAAAATGAACAGTCAATATATACGATAGATCTTGACACTTTAATCACCGGTTCACGAATCGTTCCGATTCCTCGTCGATCAACATGTGTTAAACTCTCGCGGCAGAGGCTCGCGGATTTGTTCGCGGGAAATGAAAAATATTCCGCAATAACACGCGACGTTTTCGGTGCAGGGGGATATACTACAATATAACGAGACGGCTGCACACAGTTGAAATTCGAAATCGGATGGTCCGTCTCGAAAACAGGGCAGCTCGGTTTTATCGGCGAGAGCAGGACAGTGGCCCGTTGCAGAAGAGAGCGTGCGAACGGAACGACCCTTTATACGGCCGTAATAATGTTCGCTCGCAGGTGCATCAACGTGGGTGTGTATCCGTTCTCCTCGTTCGTCGTTCCTCGTTCCGTCGGTTTCTCTCTATCGCTTTGTTTCCCTGCCTTTTACTCGCAACGCGGTAAATTTGTTTGGATGGGATTACTTTCCTCGAGCTATTCTGTCGGTATTTTGTTTCAATTGCCTTCGGCTGTGCGCGAGCGAACTGGGAACGCCGAACGAGCAGCAGAGTAGAGAATTATACTCGCATAATCGCGGACTTTGTTTAATTTTGCTTCGAGTACTCGAGTTGTTAGGAGCGTTGCATTTTTGAGAAATGCTCACCGTTTTAGCGAGAGTTGTCCGACTTGGACTGAACATAATTAAATGGAACATAATTTAAACAGATTAGTTTAATTTAACGGATTAATTAGTTCCACTTGATTTCGCCAGTAATTAGACTGTGGATCTTATGCGTTTATTACAAAAAATAGGTGGGTGTTACTTCAAGCAGTAGAGAGATGTTATTGTCTACTGTTACGACTTAATGAAATCACTAAAGAGGAAAATAAATTTCTATTCCGTATCTACGTCTTGAAATACATGCAAACCATTTTTATTTTGTATGATGATCCGCGGACTACTAATAATGCTGGAAATATTTCTTTGTCTTTGAAAACACGGATAAACTAGACCATATCATTAACGATCAATTAAAAATTCTACAAGGATTTTTCTTTACTAGGATACCGGTAAAAATTCTTCCCTATATTTTTGATATTTAAAATCACAATTAAACCAATACTGAAATTATAATGAACATTATTCCGGTAAAACTTCTCCAAGGAAAAAATTTCTGGGAATTATTGTAGATTAATAGCTTTTATTTAATTATACCTGATGTAGTTTAAGGAAAGAAAATTTAAACAGACGAAGTAAGCCTGTTGAGAAAATTTTTTATTAAACTATAATCAGTAACATATTTCTTGTACATCAATTTTCTTCCTCAATTTAGACAAAATTATACAACCATTTTTGTACCATTTTAGCGATGCAGTGTCTATAATTCAAGTATTTAAATTTTAAGCTTATGAGTGGGTGCACAGGATGCAATAATTAAGGAAACCGCGAAGGATGATTTTGTGCAAAACACATTAGGGATCCACTATTATGGCTCTTATGGAATTACTGCACGTTTCACTGCCTTTATTTGCCGATTCATAGGTAATGAACGCAAAATAATGAAGGTACAAGACCTCCTAAGGGTTGTGCTCTCAACTTTTTCATTATATCTGAACGTTTGTTTGCCTAGTCAATTTTTATGCACAGCATCGTGCACTCTATAATTGTACATGGCATCTGGCATCCTTCTGCGAGCTCAACTGCTTTAGAATAATAAATGAGAAATCGACTAATTGAAGTGGTACAGTATTTCTTGGAGTAATGATAACTCTCTTAAAATAACTTAAAATTACGCTTCTCTGTCACTGTGTAACTCGAAGATGACTTACAGTCGCCCTGGGAAATAAGTTATGGCTGCTATCGGTTACTTTCCAATAATTAATATGGAGAAACAGTTTCGATGTGAATATACAAGTCATTACAGATTTCATGCATTTGTAATAAAAATGAGTAGACCAAAAGGAAAGTAGTGAAAATATTTGAAGAATTTAAAAATAATATAGCATTGTTTCCGACCTGTTAAAATTATTAAGAAAATAAATAAATGTCTGTGTAGCTTTCGTGTCGTGCGATTAATACAGACAAGTTTTATTGTGCGTACAAACTCGCAATCTAATGACGAAACAATTGACGATACAACTTGGGAGTACAATGGACGTGGAAATATTTAATAATGATGGTGGTTCCGAGACACCCTAAATCGTCGACGACGTCGCCGTGAATTTCCATGGGAAGGTTTTGAAGATGTTGGAGGAGGGTGTCCCGGGGAGTTGTTTAAAAATAAATTCGGAGTTAAGATGCTGGGGGATAATTGTTTCTTGCAGTATACGCGGAGTGTCTAGTTAAGCGTGAGAGAGGATACCCTCGCATAAACGAGCCAAACAGGCTGTGCCGGTGTGGTGGCTGATCGTTCGTGAGCCGGTCCCCGTAATTAAGGGCTAAATTCAACCCTCATGGGCGTTGTCAGGCACCCGACGCTCCGCCGAGAGGGTGTACTTTAGTCTGAAACTCGCCGTAATACGCTCTCGTATCCATCGTTACCGGGCCCCGTTTAAATCGTAATTGGAAAAAATCAATATGGGGGAAAGAATATCTCTGCGACTCGCCGAAAATCTGCTACCTTATTCCCGTTAAAAATGGAATCCACCCTGCTCCAAACCGCGGAACATCCTCGAGCTACAGGGTACTCCAATATCCTACTTCCTTCTCACTGATCCCTGAATCAGTTTCGTTTGACCTCAACGAAAATTCTTGACAGTATTCTCTATAACAAAGGACTCTGTTTTAAACTGTGCAATTTTTTCAAGCTACAGGCTGTTTCAAAATTGTACTCTCTTCTGACCGAGTAATTCGGGGATGTTATAATCCTCCGTTTTCGCCTCAGAGAAAATCTGCCACCATGTTCCTGACGGAAAAGGAATCGACTCTGTTTTAAACTGTGAACCGTCTTCCACTTACAAGGTGTTTCAAAATCGTACTTTCTGCCCACTGTGAAGAAGATCAGTACTGACAAATTACAGCATGCCTACTGCTTGTGTTTCCTAATTTTATTTTTCTTAATTTTAAAATTAAACACTGCTTAGATTTAATCAATTTTATACGAGAATAAGTAAGATAAATATTATAAATAATACCAGAAAAATAGGAAAAGAAATTTGAAGTACTACATACAAATATAAATGAAATGAAATGAAATAATATAAATGAAATCATTCAGACAACGCAAAATTCACAAAAATCTAACAAAAAGGAAACTTGACAAAGTCCATCCAGAGGACTCCCAACTTCCAAAACGTATACACCTTGTTCTCGACATGAGAGGATCGCAGGGTGTTGGTTATTTAACAATATATCCGATACACAATTTAGAATCAACGAACGAAAAATTTCAATATTCTCTTTTATTCCTGTAGAATCTATGATCAATTAAAAAAAATCGTAGTCAACTGTCCCCTACTCTATCAAAATAAAAAATGAAATGAAACAAGATGTAACCAGAAATACTCCCTCCCAAAAAGCCCAAAGTGTCAGCACCCCAAAAACCGAAGCCCTCTGCATCCCAGAGCTCCAGCTCTCAGACTCTGTGGGATCGTAGAGGTGGAATGATCCTTCGTCGCAGGAATTAAAAGGGAGGCGGTCCTCAAGGTTCCCCGTATCGCCGATTAATCCCGGGACTGGTTGCACTCGAGTCAACCCTCTGCTTGCATCGAGTAAGATAAAGCGTTGAGCATCATCGCTTCATCCCTCGGCGCGGCGCATCGAACTTGGCTGTGGTGGGTCGCGTCTAGTTGCGGACATCGGCAAAGACAAAGGCTGTCGACTCCGCATCGAGAGGAGCGGACGTATTCGACTCGCCACAAAGTCTCTTGTCAGAGAGAGCGAGCGAGAGAAAGAAGGGACCAAGAGCAAGCGCAAGCAAGCCCGAGCAAGCTCGAGCCCGCCAAGCCAAGCCGAGCTTGTGCATCGCAGGACAGGGACAGGGCTTGACGCGCTGGGAAAGCGGGCATCGCGGGGGCCTCGGTATTGATCGAGCTTCCCCATCGTGCATGGGGGTGGCTTCGCGCGCGCGGCATCAACCCCCATAGCCGGCGCGTCGCCATTATGGGGCTGCGCTGCACGGGGATGGCAAAAGCGGCTCGGCGACGGCAAAAGCGGCCGAACTTCTCGAGCCACGGACCGTAACAGGCGTTCGTCGAGGGAGTCTTTTTTCCTCTCGTGGGGAACGAGGACGGTGTCGGACGTCTGGGGGTGAACGGGACCGAGACTGTCGACGACCGTGTCACCGACGGAAAGCGAAAATATCCCAACGGAACAGATAGAGAACAGCCCCGAGAGGAAAGAAGAGGGAGCGCAGAACACAGAGAGTCGCGTGGCGTATCGGGGCAGAAAGGTTTGCGTGGTTCGCGGCGGAGCTTCCGGGCAGAGCGCAAGCTCCGCAAGCCTTGTTTACATTCGTCGGACGCCGCAGAGGAAGCACGTTGCTCCAAGAAAATAATCGAGTAGACGCAGCGTGACGGTGAAACGGTCGGATTCGCTGCACTTCCCTGACAATCTCGGACCGCTGTGACAGATTCGACGAAATATACCCGGGCTGCTTCGCAGAGGATCTAGAACGATCGAGGGCAGGTGGATTCGCAGACGGATTTGATAAAAAGAGAGTTCGACACAGGGCAACAGTCTATGGCGTTCCTTCAGCGCGTCGCTTAATGGACGGGTGAGTACGCTTCGCGCGTAAGTGCGCGTCGAGTGCCGTTTTCGGCTTCAAACCCCCCAACCCCCTCCCCATTTTCCCGGTGTCCTTGTTTCCGTCTGACAGAGGTATCACCGGGAAAGGACACTCTTTTGTGTTGTTGATATTACCGTGCATGTCGAGAGGAGCAGGAGATTTTGTTTTAAATGGAGGAGGGAAGAGAGTTCTTACGGTGGGGGTGAGTTTCGGAGGATGAGAGTACTCTTTGTGATTGTCTGGTTTGGGAGGATTTCAGGAGGTGTATGGTGTGATGGAGTTGTTACGGTAATTATTCTGGACGATTCTTGATGATAGGAGAGACGGGGACGTCGAGAATTGAGATCCGCAGGTTGCGGAAAATTTTGGAAGTTGGGGAAGGGTGTTTTAGTGGTTGCGGTGGGAATATCGTTTTGCATGAGAATCGAAGGTCTTGAAACGATTTTAAATGGTTTTTTTGTGAAGAGAGGGAGTGGAGTAATTAAGAATTGAGTTCCTCGGGGGGTGATGAATAATTTGTTGCGAAGATTTTCTTTGTGTCCGTGTGGGTTGCGCGTGGGACGCCAGTTTTGCATGAGAACGAAGGTGTTGAAACGATTAAACGATTTTTCATAGAGACGGCGTTAAGAAATTAAAAAATTGTGTATCTTTGCGAAGAATTCTCATTTCATCCTTTCTTTCGATTTCATTCTTGGCAAACAATTTTTTCTCAATTTTTATAAAATGACTCATGGAAACTTGCAGTCTATAGATGAAGAAGAACACCCACAGAATTGAGTTTCTAGAGTAGAAAATAAAATATATATTCCTGGGGAAATAAATTAACTCTGCGACCACGGGGTGTGCAGGTGAGGTGTTACACTCTGCATGGAAACAATTGTTCACGTAGAATGAACAATTCTTCCGTTGAGAAAAATCTGTTAATAATTCACTTCTGTTACAAAACAGTTCACTAGCTTCGAATATATATTTTCCTCTTCACGAAGATAGGGAAAGAACAAAGTAACCAAAAAATGTACGCCAGTAGGGTGTAGGAAACTCGTTGACACGCTATTACTGTGCGTGCAAAGTAAATCTAGGCCATTACGGTCATTTTAAATCACGACTTATCAACTTGACCGTCGAAGCGATCTACAAACATTACAGTTTCAGTCCCTATTTATTACAGTTCTAATTTATTTGGATTGAATATTGCAGATTTACAGGTAATCATAAAATTTGCTAACAATGATAGTTTACCGGAAAAATTTTTTTAAAGACGGCTGTTAACGAAAAACCTTGGAAAACTATGCTTTAAGCGATTCCTAACCAAGAATAGAAACAACAGAGTCTGTCAAAAACGAGGTTCTCCATAAAACAACTATGGAATTCATGATCAAATATTTTTCCCGCGCTACGTCCTCACAACGCGCCCTATATGACGTTGGAGGAACTAGGAGTCAATAGGAACCCATAGACTCTTTCCATTCTCAATGAAAAAGAAATTATTTAACCCTTAACAATCCGAAAGTATTTCAAATTTACTTCCCAGCAGGTCCAAGCTATTTTTCATACGAAGAGAAACTGTGGACTCAACATTTTTATATCAAGCATAGAAAGGAAAATATTAATATTTTAGTAAAAATTTATTAACATATATTCAGAGAAATAGGATAACAAGATGATTTAAATTTTATATTCTTTTAGGTTATGGTATTTTCTGAAGCAAAAGTAAAAGTGCCATGCCGCTTATATGGCGGCATTGGTCCGTTAAGGGTTAAGATAAACCACCAAAAATTAATTTAACTCTACCAACTAAATTAGCCTACCACACGACCGACTAACTAACCTGTATGCACCTCGTTTCACAATATTAATAAAATCACAAACACCTTCCCATAGGAGAGGACCGAATAAATTGTTCTATTCACGCACAGATAAAAAAAATCCTACACGATGAAAGTTCAATTTTATCGTTTTTAAAATGCAACAGGAACTCGGTTCTGGTGTGCGTTAGGCTCGGTGCAAATAGCGTAGCTTTATGGTGGACGCGATCATGGCCAATTACAGAATTCATGGTCTGGCCGTGGTTCGGTGTCTCGGTATCGGCGATAAACAACGCCAACGGAACGATGCTCTGCTCGCTGTTCGATCGAACACGCCGGCTCTCTAACTCGCGACGCTTTCGCGGTCAACGACTTTTCAGCAAAACAATTTCCACGCGAGCTTTATCGATCAGACACGAGCGCGGGTTCGTTCGTTCGTTCGTTCCGTTCGAGGTTCGAGCCGATCGCGTGTAACGAACGCATCGGCTACAACCGGGCATACGTAACAGCCGGGATAATAATGTCGGAGGTCGAGCTATTTACCCGCGCAACATCGTCCGATTACAGGATAACCGTTCCGCTGATCGATACGCGAATGTGACAGACGGATCGACGTTAATTAGCGTCTGATGCGCCGACGATCCGCTCGATGCCCCTCCCACGTACTTTCTCCTCTCTTCGACCATTGCGCGCTCGATTTTTAACTGGTTTCGTTATCAAGCGTGTCTCAAGTCAAACAGTCTGGAAGTATTTACGGTTGTTTACATCGCAGTGAATGTGAACTGTCATTTATTTATATAGGAAAATTTCTTCCTACCGTGCGTGGTCAAAATAACCTGTCATTAAAAGAAATTATTGTTAATATAATTAACACTAGAACTACCGGATCAGACCGAACTACCAGTCAAAATGACCGGTTCCTAATTTTTTCTTCTACAATTACTAAAAGTGTACAAATGTTTTCATCGGAAATTTTTTAATGTACCTCTTCATTGAAGCACATATTGCAATAAAAGTTGTAGGAAGTTTGAATGGGCACAGTCTTGTCACTGTTACAAAGCAATATACGTCAGTCACATTTATTGCTCGGTAGTTCTAGCGTTTAACGTAGATAATAGTCAGTTTGTTGCTGAATGAATTAGTAGATGAACAACTTCCATGAAATGACGATACGAATTTATTTTTATATAATTGCAATTATATACAAAATACTGCGATGCTCTCTCCTCGATCTACAAAATTGTACTGTGTCGTCCACCATTGCGCTTTGGATGTGTTTGTCATGAAACAGTATTATCAACCAGACACGTGCGTAACTTAATAATAATAACAATAAGGTGGCTCATTTATTTGGAGGTGGCCATGCTACCTTGAGAATAGCCTTTCTTTTATACTGATTGTTTAGGTATAGAAGAGTAAATAGCATATTATCTCGCGCGATTAAATTCATTGGCCGCGGTAGGTAGTATAAGCACTACAATCAGTGACATACAGTGACTCCAACTAATATTCGGACGTTCTTAAAAATCGCATAATTTTGTTAATATTGGACTATACTACTTGAATATTTTTTAGAAGTTAGAACAATTGGTTCAGAACAATTGGTTAGAAAAAACTGTTTGATTAAAATTACATTTGGTCGAAATAGAAAGTACTAAAAATTGTATTTTGAATCTTTTTTATGCGGGCTTATATTAAAAATTTAAAAAGTGAGTTTTGTACATATCAATTATACATATTCTGAATATTTCATCTAAATCGGTCAACGTTGCAGTGAGCTACGTTAGTTTAACGATGAAAACTTATGAGTAAAAGTCGCAGAATTTTGGCTTTTTCAGGGAATTTCGCCCTTATGTGATCATTTTGAAACATCTGTAGCTCATTACAATTTGACAGATTTTGATGAAATTCTCAGGATATGTATAATTCATACAAACCTACAAATCCTATTTTCTACATTTTCAATGTAACTCCACATAAAAAATTGCAAAATACAACTTTTAGTATTTTCTCTGTAACTTCGACCAATTGCACTTTGTACAAATTTTGATGTAGCAAACCAATTGTGATAACTTCTTAAGAAAATCCAAGTTGTATGGTCCAATGTTAAGAAAGTTATACGATTTTTAAAACCGTCCGAATATTAGTGGGAGTCACTGTATATTTCTAGGGGGAAAAATAACATAAAACGAGAAGTACATACTGGAAAATACATTGTATACATACTTTATGAAAAGTCGTAAAAATAAATAGCAATGTGATAATGTTCTATGTACGAAATTGTACGCAGAAGTTTGGGAAAGTCAATTTGACCGGCCGTGGTAGGTTTAGTGTTAAAGATAAATTCTGTAGATTCTAGAGAGTCGTGTGAAAATTATTTTGATTCAATACACTGGACCTGTTTGGAAGAAACTGTGTAGAATGCATCCTCTGTGTAGAAATTTTATAATATTCACAGCATCTTACAAATTCCAGTTTCATCTGCGCGAAAGTCCTCATTTAACCGTGTTTTGCAGATTAACAGTCGCTATAAATGCTCGAACATCCGCCGTCTAATTGTAACTGTGTTTTTGCAAACTGGCAAGAAACTTACGAGTGTTGTACTATCTCGCCGTTTCACCGCGAAACTCTTTCCCTTTGCATTTCTCTTTTGCTATTGTGTTATATATACATGTGGCGTTTCTAACCGTCTCCCTTTTATTCGACCTCGACCCTTTACTTTCTCTATCCTTATTATTTTGTCCTTCTTTTACAATTTCATTTATTCACAATGTTGCGTTCGACTTTCGTTCTGACACACACTGTCATTGGAATATATTCCTACGAAAAATGAATTCAATCGAGAGGCCGTTTGGCGAATGAACTATTCTTCTAATGCAACAATTTTTCATTGAGAATTTTTACGTGAGGGGATGAAATATAATAATCCATAATCTTTTTCAACAAATTGTAAGTCTACACCCTATTTCTTAACCTTCAGACGGCAAGTCAATTAACAAACTGTAGCCCATAATCATCTTCGCAAAATTGTATATTTTGCGCCTCATCATTCAATCCTCTGTCGTTGAGTTAATCAGAATACAATAGCCTATAATCTTCTTCACAAAATTGCGTATCCTGCATCTAGATTTTTAACCCTTGAATAGAAAATCAATTTTCACTCGCAGATCAATTTTAACATAGATCTCAAAGAACTAGATTGAACAATATATTAAAACGAAATTAATGCATAACACTTACCTTGCGAAGATTAAATCCAATTTTTTTTTCCATTTCGTGTTCTTGTTTTATACTTTATACTATTTCTTCTTTGCTGGCGGGTCTCGGGGCAGGAAAATTTCGAAAAACGACGAAAAGCAATTTCACTGTTTACTTTGCGTATTCGGCTCGGTGGCTTTCAAATATTTTCCACGAAGGGCCGCGGCCTTCGGAAAGTAAACATTTGCTCAGTTTCGACGGCGCGATCGGCGATTATGGTGGCTGGGGGGAGAAAGGGAGGGGGCGCATCGCCTGGCGGCCGTAATCGATACCCTCCAATTAACGTGTTGCTCAAATTAAAAGCACTTCGGGTCGCGTGCGAGCCGAATGGGGCCACAGCGAACCCCGAACTTATCGACCGACCGCTATTTACATCGCCGCGAGCCAAAAATCGAGTCAAGGTCCGGCAAATAAAAATCACAGACTCGATCAAGTGCGCCGCGCACACTCATACAAACACGCAAGAGAGATGTGCGGAAAGAGCTGCACACAGACTGTCCATCCTGCGAGTATACAGGGTGCTCTGTTAGGAAACCGATTAACCACGAGGTTTGAAGGTATTTTCTATTGGCAAACCCCTTCATTAAATAACTTCCTTCATTTAACCCTTCGTGTGCTACGCCGGGGTCACACGTGACATGTCAAGGTGGGGATATGCTCGAGCGACCGTCAATATGTACAATTTTATGCCGATTTTCATTTCGAAATAAGAAAATCGCTATCTTCATCCGAAATAGGACGAAAGTCGGTCCCGAGCCATCGCCTTATATCGAAAGAAAACTGCAGTGAAATATCGGTGTGGGTCAGAACCTTGAACTGATTCTTCAAACTATAAAGTGGAATGTCTCTAAAGATTCAGTAAAAATTTATTACAATACCTTTACGTATGTAGTTTAAGACTACATAATCCAAATGTTGAAAAATAGTTCAAGAAACTTCATATTTACAATTAGCGTACAATATTGAAATGAAATTTAGGTTACAGGATATTTCACTGGTGTCATGGGAGATCCTAGGACACCATTGCAGTATTAATAATAATAATAATTAGGATTAGTATCTCTGAATGACAAAAATTTCAAGAGTTTTTGAAGACGAATGTGCACTGTTTTATCAATTTTCTCTAATATCACTGACTCGAAAAGTTGTACCAAATTCTTGTAACGTCATTTTTGATTTTCGTGTTACGATTAGACTGGCCTGTAGCATAACCCTGTAGAATATTTGACACACGTAGTCGAACACCCCGTACACGGGGGTGGCTGCGTTCACCGGGCCGTGGCATTGAACCGTCAGGGGAGAACGTGCACGAGGGGGCTGAAAACGGGAAATGGTAAGGGATGCTCGACCTCCGCGAGCTCATGCACCCTTCATCCTTTGTTTCATTCTTCTCCGACGAAGCGATCGCATAATGTCACGGTACAAAAGGTGGAATCAATTTTTTTCTGGAAATTATATGGCCTGCTGTTTCTGTCTGGCGATTGGCCGCCTCTTTTGAAAATTGTTCAAAGAACAATGCGGTGGAGGAAGAATGAAAACTCTTAATGAAAACTGTCTTGTCTGATTTGCCAAAGGAAATTTGAAAAAAAAAATAATTTATTAAACAAACTATTAGACAGAATTTTATTTTTGGTCTTGGAACAGTGATCTTATCTCACAATTTCAAATTATTTACAGTGGTGAATGTTTATTAAAAATCTCGTTTCAATCATGCAGGATACATACCCAAGCCGTGTTATGTTTACACTTATGAGACCTCTCGAACTTCGTGACCGTTCAGGGGGTAAATCCCGTGGTAGTGGGGATAACTCCGCGTCGTTTATCATCCAGGTTTTGGCGATACATATATAGGGAAATCACTGTAATTTTGTTTAAAAATTGCATGTAGACAAAGAACAATTCTAATCATGATGCAGCAGCAATTGCCTCACAATAAAGAACTCTGAAGTAGCGGTGATCGTTTCGAAAAGAATCCACATTTTTGCAACAAACAATGTTAGGTGGAGAAATCTATACATTGGAGGGGGAGGTTTGACGGTATAGTGTCAGTGTACACATTCGCCAAGTCCCATCGATTCCCATGCACGTTGCGTGATAAAAAGTGCTCCGCGTCGTCGTCCAAACATCAAAGAACTTCTTCGCGCAGAAGGACGCTTTGCGGCGTTCGAGATTAAAGCGAGGCGCGACGAATTTCTGGGGCAAAAACTCCAGGGGGAGGGGGAAGGAAGAGAGAGAGAGAAAGGGAGAGAGAGTTTTGCCTCCAGTGTGAAACGAGAACGTAAATTCTCGGAGCGAAATCGTCGCAACCTAACGAGGAGAAAGAGAGAAAGAAACACGGGCCTCGTTGACGAGACTAATAAAGCACCATAAAACATGGACGAGAACATGAGTCCCGGATACTTTGTAAGACAACAATGGCCATGACAATTAGTGTCCGTGCCTCAAAGAGTTAGGTAGCAATCCCACGCAATTTAAGGAATAGAATCTTCGTACTAAATACTGAATTAAGTCTTTGCAAACTGTTTGTTTAGACTGTCAGAGCATCGAGGTTTATTGACTGTTTATAGCGGTGTATGACGGTTTTTAAAGTTGACTGACATTCAATCTGAAATGTCATTCCAGTGGAAACTCGAAGCCGTGAAGGATTCTTTAAAATCCAAATTTCGAGGGCACAAGGCAATCTCAACTTTCCCCTCTCCAAGTATTGTTCTCTAACACTTTATTTCCTGCAAGCTTATTAACAAGCAAGCTTAATTAGTAAAGTGTAAACATGCCGCGTAAACCGATACCAGGTTGAGTATATCAGTGTGAGCCACTACTAATCCAATTACAAAACTTCTTTATTTTTCATTATTTTTTTATGGGACTTTCGCCAACGTATTCGTGCCATTTTTCTGATTGAAATTACATTAAACACGGTATAATTTGAACTGTATTTAGTGGTTTAATTGACGGTCACAAGAAAATAGTAGCCCTACACAATCTATGTCAGAGCACGAACCCGAGGGTTGGCCTTAGATCAAGACTGCACTGTACTATTTCTTTCAAAGGTGTCAAAAAACACCTTTTAAAATTGTAAATACAATTCAATTATGACAATTGGTAACAGGTGGTGTAACCGGAAAGGGGGTGATTCTACGTAAAAAAATATGTCGAAAAAGGTATACATAGAACTGTGGTAGAAGTAGTGTTAATAGGATCTTCAATCATTTTTACTCTATCCAAAGGGAGCATGTTCATCCTTTTTTGCATAATAATCCCAAAGGAAATGATTAAATTACGTTGCCGGTTATGACTTCTTGGTTCACAATTGCTGTTTGTTCTGAAAAATCTGTTAAAAAATCCTTAGTCATGGACCACAGACAGACAAAAATTGCGACATTATCGCCGGTGGATATGTTAGGGCACTTTCCAAGTATACAGGGACTAAGAAGTCAGAAATACAAATGACACTATCCCCAGAATCTCTTATCACACGATTATCTCGAATCTCACAGAAACAACATCTCGAAAAATTAACAATGTCGATCTCCAATCTCCCGAAAGACCAGATAAGCAACGTAGCAAACACATATCAAAAATTGGGATCAGCGCAAAGTTCCGTGAACTTTTCACGAGCACGTTCGCGAGCATCCACGGATCTATTGTCCATGATCCAGTCGATCTTCCGTTGGAAGCTTGTACCGGACACAGTCTATTGAAGCGATCGACAGGTAGTCTGAATTTCGATCGTCGTGAGACAACGGAAATCGTTCCGCTTTCTGAAATCGATGTCACCGGTGCAGCAGAATCGATGCACGGATTCGCAATCCGGAAACACAGGGCGAAAATACACGGAGGGCGATTAGGCGATGGAAAATCGGATTCGTCTGGGGGGGAAACGACGCGACGCCGTGCGACAAGAGCCGAGGGGAAGCAACAATGCCGAAGAGAAAGGAGAGACCCAGGTATCGGGCAGGCTGTCATAAAGCCACGATTATTCGCGTACGAGCGGCCAATCGCGGCGCGAGCGAATGCCTCACGATTCGCGAGAAAAAAAAAAAACCAGCGAACTTCCGTGCCAAAGTTCGCGGTGACAAATCGACGGAAGTTCACTGAAAAGTCTGCGTTCAGTCGGATGTACAGATCGCGGGCGATCGATTACGGTCTCTGTGATAGATCGCTGGGTTCTCTCGTAACTGTGACCGACGGAGGTGGAGAAGATCGCGAGAAGATCACGAGTGCTTAATCTCCTCTGATTGTGTTGGAGAATTTGACTGATCATTATGGAGGTAAGAACTTCATTCTAGATTTTAGAGTGGAATTTCACCTATAAGTAAAATGACAGGTGGTATAGTTCTTGTTTGATGCGCACTTTAGACGTACATGTACTATTTATGTTATTCAGGGTTACTTTACAATCGTGCGTTTTAACAGTAAACTCACTACGGTCAACTCACCGGTTTCTTATTTTATAAATACAATAAAAATGGCACAGAGTCGTAATAAATTTTGTCACCTTTAGGAAGCAATATCCACCATTCGCTTTTAATACTAGGTAGGTTTATTGTTAACGCTAGGTTCACGGGACCCGTCAAGATGACAGGTTTTAATATTTTTAATTTACGATTATTTTGAAGATCCATCTACGTGGAATTACTCGACAAATTGATTTTTTTTTAGGTTATATTATTTAAAAAATGACTCATTATTCTAATTTTTATAATGTCATGTAAAATACTCACTTTTAGTGCTCCGTAAAGCTAGTGTTAAGATGGAAAAGCCTTTTGCTTAAAGTACAGAATTAAATTTCTACAAATTCGGCCGATTACGTTCTCGGGGTTATTGTAATAGACAATGTTCTTTGATTGTGTTGGAAAATTTTACTGCCCATTGGGGTAGCAACAGCTTCATTTAAGATTGTGTGGTGGAGTTAGGAAATTTTAGTGAGCCCTGAATTTATAGCACAAACTCTGTCCGAGAGGTTCATCCGCGTTTGAGGAGATTAAGATGTTTGTTGTCAGACGCTTGTCCGAGATGCTAGACCGAGTTGCGGTTTTAGATGTATATAGACGGTTGTAGGTTTTGTTAGGGATTTATGTGTCGTTGTGGTAGACTGTGTACTAACTTTGTAATGTATAATTTATTATTAAATGAGAAATAATAGTACTAGTAGTACTAGTATACTAGTAAATTTAGTAGTGTACTTTATACATTGATAGAATTGATAGATAGTAAAAGATGTTTGATGTTGAGAATTCAATTTTTACTCTAACATATTGACTAAAACTGAATTTAGTTAGGACATTAGGAATAGGCATTACGATCGATCCACGAAATCAAAAGAGTACCTTTCATATTCTAATCCAGTTTAATCTATTCGACTACACCATAATAAAAATTAATTAGACTGGTATAAAGAATAATAATAAGAATAACAATAGTCGAGAATTATATTATTATATTGTTATATTATTTTCTATTTCGAGAGTTCAACGATCAATATCTTAATAATTTCTTAGCATCAAAATAAATTACGTATCCATCAGAAACCTACGATAAACCCCATAATACACACGCAACATTCCCTACCGGCTCGAAGTCTTCACACCCGTCAAACTGATCGTAACAAAGCAAGGGGTTAAATCCACCCTCGCTGAAAATCCCGCAAAATCATCCCCCACGTCGGTATCCCTTCTCCGCAGAATCGATCCGACTTTCCCCACGAACATGCCGACTCGCAGCTTCCCGAATCAGACGTAGATTATCGTGGTACAGGTTCGATTTCCTCGATGATTGTTCGGCTTGCTCCGCGGTCTGGTGAAAGCTCGGCCTCGAGAGCAGCCGGTGTCTAACGAGGTATAAAATGACGGTAATGGATCCGTCGATCCGTGACAGAATTTTTTCTACACGGTGGCGAGACGACGGCGACGATCGCGTCCGATCGGGTGACGTGCTCCCGTTTCACTTGGTTTTCCTGGATCGAGCTCCATCGCGCTCCGATCACTGGACACCATCGCCGTCGTCGTCGACGGAAACTCGTCGGATTGTTCAGCGATCTCTCGTCATCCCGACGACCCAGTTTCTCTCGCAGCGAAACTCTCTTCTTCTCTCCTCTCTCCCTCTCTCCCGATTTTTTTCCCTCTCCTAAAACCGCACAGCTCGCCGGGAATGCCTGAAAATACCGGGGAACGCGGAAAGCGGATAATATCGGACGGGAAGAACAATGCCCGCTGTAATCACCGTAATTGCTGCGATTATTATCATCCGAGCGCGATGCCGCACGAGGTATACACTTGCTTACCTTAAAGCCCCGGCTCGATTTATACGTCGACATTCGACTCTGCGAATTTACGAGCGATTCCACGGCCCTCGGTATGATCGTAAAGATTGGCAAGATCCAGTGGAAAGTGGACTCGGTGAAATAGAAAACGCAATCGGTGAATCGGCGTGGAATAGGAGGCTCGATGGACTTTTATCCTTCGAGAGCGGTCAAGAGAGACTGAGAAATGCAGGCTTCAGAGGACAAAGGGGATTTGGACGGTTGTAATCTTCAAGGGGATTGAATTTTTTAGTTTTGCGTCAAGGGAGAATACTTTCTAGAACGTTTGGGGAAGAGATTGGGTCTTGCAATCTTGCTGGATCGCGGTTTTTCGAGTACGCGTGTAAATGTTGTATATGAATCCCAACGAATTCGGGTAGTATCATTCATGTTCGAAGAAAATCATATTTCTGGCTTCTTATTCCGCGCAGGTAGATTATTTCTGTATTCGAATACTTCGTCAATCATATTTACGTCATATTCTATTATCAAAACGTGAAGCATCTCACTGATTATGTAAATCTTCTCTTTGAGAAACGCTAGTAACTGTTTTCATGAACAATCATCTGCATTTTTCTTCCTGTTCATTTTTTCGTGGTATTTATTAATCGAATGTAGAACAACAAAAATTCTCTCAAACTGAATTCATCATCACCGTTGAACCACCAGATAAAAATACAAACCACGGGGTTGCAAAGTATGATATCGGAAGGGAATTATCCTAACTTAAGGTGTTAACACTTTACGTGTGAAGATATTTGAGAAAAAGCATTTTGTTCCCTAAATAATTATATGACTTATTTGCAACTTCAGGGGCTAGATATATGAAGGAAATCGTAGGTATAAAGAAACGAGCGAAGATTAACCGAAGGAAAATCAAGAAAAATTCTCTTACGTCACCATTATTGAAATTTAATTATTGAAATATAATTATGTTATAACTATGTTATTTGCACTTTTATAAGGCATTAGACATTTTCATGTTTCGTGCTTGGTAGGTTCGGTGCTAAGCTACCAAATAAAATTAGGGATGGAGAATATGCAAAGCAGGGGGTTGCGAGGCCGATGACGGAAGGGCATCATCGAGAGGAGCGATCGGTTTCGGCGGCGTCGTCGCGTGAGGTCGCCGGTCTCTGTTGTCCGGGTCGATGGACGTGGTACGTGGGCGTCGCGACGCCGGCGCCGGTACGAAGCTCACAGGTGGTCGCCATGCAGTCTGGCCGTGTTTCGTGTCGAGTGCCGCGGCAGCACCTCGTCGTGCCGCTTTTTCGAGGTCCACGACCGACCGACCGGCATCGAATCGATCCGCTTCTCTTCCGCCACCCCCGCACTTCGTTGCTTCCGGCTTCCGATTGTTGTGACGCCGCGTGCCGCCCCGGTGCAGGCCGGGAACAACCTTGCCTTATCCTCGACGACGACGCCAGGACGAGGAGATCTACCACCGTAAGCCGCCCTCGTTCTGAGACCTTACGCAACCTCCTCAGGGTTGAGACCCTCTCCCTATCCTCACCCCCTAGACGCTTTATTATCGCCGGGAAACCCAGCGTCAACGTGGCCTTCGTCCTTATACTGTTAGGGTTGATATCCTTCGATACGGTTTTCATAACGATCTGATAAGGATCTTTTTCGGTAACAATAGGAGAATCTATAAGATTCCGGGGAGAGTTGTGGGGATTTTTGGGGAATGTCTGCAGGATCGTGGTGTTGGCTAGGATAGAGTCTTTTGGGATGCTGCGGTCTTGGGCTGCGACCTAACCTTGTCTGAGCCTAACCTCTGCTAGGAGGATTCTTACCCCGTGTGTATTTTATTGGGATTGAGATTTTCTGGTTGGTGATTGGGCCTTCGGATTGTAAAGGTAGTAGGAGTTTTTGTATAATAATTGGAGGATGTAGGCTAATTATATGATTGACGATGTTGTATGAATGTTGTTTTGTTCCTTGGTGGTGTATTTTTCTAGTGGACTCTATATTTGCACCATAATTATTTCGTCGATGATTATTATTTACCAACGATTACATAGTTCCCTTCATGAACAATCTGGAGCTTGTAATTTCGTTAATAAGGCATAAACATTCAGGTCGTAGCAAAAATATTGAAAGTACGTGAGGTTACTACAAATTATTACATAATGGAATAGAAAGGTTAATCGCATAGATTACAAATTAACCGAACAATGGAAGAGATAGTTCTCCTCCCCGGGGCAGTAAATATTCCATTATTCCTATTAATATTTATATTCACTCTTAGTCTTCTGATTCCACCCTCAACTGATCGAGTGGGGTGTCCACGGCACCCTCGAAAATTTCCTTAAACCAATAATACTATGTAGAATTATTATCAATAACATTTTTCAGTATTAGTACAGCACCAGTACAGTGAACTACGCTAACAATTAAAAGTTTATCTCGGTCAGAAAAATATTCGGATTCGATGAGGATGTTATCACCCCCGTTTGAACAGTATGGCCCAAAAGTCACTAGACCATTAAAAAATTGAATTTGTTTATAAATGTGAATTCTAGTGGACTTGTAGACCACCCTGTACAATACACCAAGCATCAGATTCTAGTTGGTTTTAAATTCCTTTGTGTAATTGATGATTTTGAGTTTGTAGAATCGTATAACTGCATTCAGGGCTGAAATGTAGGCCGGGAAGGCAGTAGAAAAATAATAGAAACATGTGGACGATGGCACATGGTAGAAAATTGATGGTTGCTGCTGGAATCGGCATAGTTTTCGGCATAGTTTTCGGCAATGCCGACCGAGCCAGGGCGCGCTATCGATTAGATTCGGTAGCACGGGCGGAGCCGGCGCGATGGCCCGGGTGTGTTTTTGGTTTAGGAGAAACTCTCTCGTACTATTCGCGGACTCGTCCTCGTGAGTCCTGCCCATTGAGACCTTTTCCTACGATACGTGTTGCTCCGGTGACATCATCGGCCCGTGGCTCTTGCTCCTGTGCATGTGCCTGTCTACTTGGCCGGCTGAGTGAATGAACTCCCGTGCTCCTTAACATTGTATGAGGCCTACCTTGAATTATCGCGAGAGCACGGGGGTCGAGAAGAATCCTTGGACTAGACCTACTATCCTATTTTCTGTCCTTTTCGTTCAGAAGCATGCACGGAGCTGATACATTTACATAGTATACTCGCTTCGAACTCTTTGGGAACTCACTTCGTTCTGGAATTACATGAAGTCAAAAACAGGGGGTGAAGATTTTGAATATCTCAAGAGAAGTTTCCTACACAGATTTTCAGAATTCTCAAACTGCTCAGAATTGAAAGACAAGATTAGTCCGCCTAAAGATTGCCTTACTGAAACCCAGACAAATCTAGACAAACCTATACAAGTCTTGACAAACCTAGACAGACTGAGACTTAGACGAAAGAATTTTCCAGTGGTAAAATTGTCCGAACCCTGACTAGATAACGAAATATTTTTCGCACGGCATGAATTAAGGTTTTAGGTCAAACCTTGGCAAACCTGGGCAAATCTCGACAAATCCAACAGACTTCGAGAACAGAATCTTCCAGCGGTAAGATTGCATAAACCCGGGCCAGATAACGAAATACATCTCGCGCAGGACAAATTAACATTCTAGGACGAACCTCGACAAATCTAGACACACATAGACCTACCACGCAAAAAAGAATTTTACTCCGATAAAATTGCCTAAGCCCCAACCACATCGCCAAATACTTCTCGCACAGGATAAATTGAGGTCCGATGGGTGGCCCGGCAGTTTCGTAGTAGGTTTTTAATTCGTTTTTAGTTAAACTGTTTGGCGTTTATTGGCCAGCGTCAGGAACAAAGCTGGCCGTTGTGGGGCGGGATTTCAATAAACGTCGATACTCGAGGAACGGAGTTAGAAACTCCCTCGGGCGAGAGAACCGCAGAACTGGCAAGCGGGCACACTGTTTCATAGCGTGGGCCGTGCTTCATTTTTAATTACATGCCCACTTTGTTCCACTCGAGGGTCTCGGCGGTGGTGCTTGCAAGTTCTCGCTCTCGCGTTCGGGATTCGCGCCGAGGCAGCGCAGCGAGCGCAGCGGTTCTTGTTTCCCCCAGTTGCGCGCGGCGTCGGCCGAGATTGAACAACGAACTTTCACTCGCGATTCGTTACCGACGCGCAATAACGGGGATTAAAACGAACCGCGGCGACAAGAGGGAACAGAACCCGCACGGATATACAGGGCTGACACATTTTGCACGACCGTGTCCGAGTACAAATTTAATGAGTGTTCCGAACTGGGTTGTTGCATTCGCGGAATAACGATGAAGCTCTGCCGCGATTTTCCTGGATTTGTTGAAACGGGTGTTGCTGAAACTCGGATGATTTAGCCGCGATTTCGATGCTGCTGTCTTGGCTTCGACACGGAGCAGTTTACAAGAAACGTCTGTGACGATAGTTTATATTATTCGATGACTATAACGTTGATTTCATTTTTTGTAATAATTAAATTACACACTTTTATGTTACAATTATCTGTTCATTTTTCCTACATTTTGTAGGGCGATTTTTCCCGAGAGAATTTTTATGCAACATCCGCTAGTTCATCTTTGTTGCATTTTGTTCTATTGCTCCTTCGAAATATCTTTTAGTGAACAGATTTTTGTTTGAAGTTCTGCTGCTATCTGTGAGTAAAAATCGGATCTGTTTAATGTTTTTTTTTTAGATACATCGCCTTTTTGGAATAGATAGATTCAGTTTTTGGTATACTTGATCTAACAAAGAATGAACGTCGCTAGAATAAATATTTGGGGACAGAATAAACGTAGCTGAAAATTGAAAAGAAAATTCAGGAAACAGTAGACACCGGCAAAAGTTGAAAAATTACTTGAGAAAACAGTAGATACCTTTGAAAACAAAAATTTCAACGAATCACGGTCCTCTTGGAAACCGTATTGAACATCCGCGGAAACCGCAACCATCACCGAAACCGACGAGGAGGCGGACAAATAAAGAATCCGTTCCAGATAAAGCGAGCGTGTGTTCGTGTTCTCCAGTCTGCATCTCGGCTTCCTGGTCGCCATGCCAGCTTCCGTGATCCGTAGTAAAAAGTGCGGGGGACAGGCCGGCTCTGAAACCACAGGCGCAGTCAGCTCCGAACTGTGTCACGACGAAGTAAATAGTGGCGGGTAGTGGTGTGTCGCGTTCTAAGGTAACACTCGGCTGCATTGAAATCGCTCGCTTTTCTGGCGTAACCTTTCGGGTAACGACCCACGTTCGCGGCCGGGTGTGGCGGTTATCAATTCATTATAAATCGACGGATGAGCCGCCGCGGAACCGATGGAGCACAACCGAGCAGAAACTGTGGAAGAGCTTATTCCGGGGCAACGATCTCCGCGAGTCTGTGAACCTGCGTCGGAACGAGAACTCCGTGTCGATTTGCAAAATTGAATCGAATTGTCCCTGTTTCCCTGCATCAGGAATCAAGAGAGACAGAGAGAGAGAGAGAGAGAGAGAGAGAGAGAGAGGAATGAGGGAGAGGAAAAGAGGCAGAAAGTGCTCGAGCCACGAGACAAAACATTGAAAGAAATCGCGGCGAACCGGAACGCGGAAGAATATTAATAAAAACCGAGTGGAAAGAGGCTCTCCTCCGAGGGCTGCAAACATTTCAAATGCTAATTCCGGGATGGCTGCCGTCGGATAGGCACGAAGGAAGAAGAAAAAATTAATTAGGCAACGAGAGAAACGACTGGCAGGCAGCGATTCCACGAGAATTCTTTGAGGGGGTGGGGAAATGGTACAGTAATTGGCGTTTCCAGAATTTCAACGGCCCTAGGTACAATAATCGACCGGATCGAGGCCCGACAATGCAGTCTCGATGCCTGCCTTTTTTTTTATTAACGAAATCGTATAAGAGATTTATTACAACTCTAGGAACAATACAAAGCGAACAAGTACATATGTCACTTTTTTGGCTACTTGTTTTTTTTTTCTTAAACACGCAGGTCACAGTTTTTTAAAAATGACAAAATATGAAGGCTGGATGTGACATTGAGGCCAGTCAGAATTAAACAGATTTTTCAATAATAGTGATATTTGAGTATCATAAAGATTGTACTGCCAAGAGACACACACACATGATTTAGATTTTCACACTCGAAACCATATCTACACCTAACATTGTCAATAATACCGACATTGACGAGAGAGCCAGCGAGATGATAGTGACCAGCTTCTGTTTAATGTGACAATGAAGAGGCAAGATAATTTTTTACGTTTGAACCAAATATGACGGTTATTCCTAAAGAAATGAAGGAAATAGAATAGTTTTTTAATCATCATGGAAGTATTGTGAAAAGCTTTTTTCACGAACAGTTCGTACAGATCGGTAAAAGGAATTCTCGAAATATCTGAGGAACAGAAAGTGGTACCACTTTTGGCTAAATCGTCGGCAACCTCGTTTCCCCAGATACCGGAACGGGAAGGAACCCAGTTAAATTTAATAAAATACTTTTGGAAATTGTTCCGAATGAATCGATTATGTTTTTTTTTATGTTCAAAATATAGAAATTGATTGTAGCGTTAATTTTTACAGATTCCAGACTTTGAAGAGCACTTAGGGAATCTGAAAAAAATGCAATAATATCGCGGATCATATAATGCCGAGAGGACAATTTATAGCAGCACATTCAGCCGTGAACACTGATGCGTTTTCCTCAATGCTGATGTTAATGTGTACACTGAGGTCCGGACGAAAGCAAGCATAGCCCACAAAAACGGCGTCTGGACTCTTACTGGCATCCGTAAATAAAGAAACGACTAAGGAATCCTTCAAAAGACCATTCACTTTCTGATCTGGGTCTGCAAATTTTCTGAGTTCCAATCCAAACTCGTAACTAGAAGGAATAGAATTAAATAGCGTTGCGAAGTCGTGACGGAAGATATTAAAGTGAATATTGGAATCTATCATGTGAAACGAAGCGTTTGAAAGTAAGATGCAGTTGGGGCTAACATTTTTATTATTCTTTTTTTAATTGTGTCACAGTAGTCTGGGATGGCTTGAAGACAAAAAGAGCTTTTATGAGATAGGGTTTCTGCAAGAAAACTATGACACAAAAACCTTACATGTTCCTTCAGAAAAATAGAGCCAATCTTAGTCTCTTTGAAAATACCATAGTCAAGAATTGAGCGGATAAAACTTTTATATAGGGTGATGAGGGTGGCGGGATCAGAGCCCCACCACGTGCCACGAGGAAATTTAATTGGACTGAGAGCAGCTAAACACCTCTTAATTACCTTTTGGATTTCAGAAGTGGAGGGCATGTTGTAGTCATAAATGATACCCAGAAAGCGCGCAGATGCACTAGATTTAATAATGATATCATCAACCCCAATTGCAATGGAGCCCGGAGCAATTCTTTTGTTATTCAAGTGCAAAAGAACAGTGTTACTGGGAGGAGGAAGGTCTAAAGCCAGATCAGAAAAATGTGATTTAACTACTTTGATAGTGTTCTCAATAACATTTATGCCACTACTTGTAGATTCTGACTCATCAGTAGATTTTGAGCCATTTATTTTGGAGGATCCTGCACTTATTCCAGACGTATCTAGGATCTGTATGTTAATTAATACTTTCAGCAAGATGTCTAAAACACTCCTCCCTCTTCTTCGTTTTCAAGGTTTTAGTAGCAAGTGTAGACCTTCTTTTATATTCAATCAGATCAACCAGATTAAGCGTATGCTCCCACTTTCTGTAAGATCATCTGAGTCTCATGACCCTATCGCACTCCGCATCCCATCAGGCAACGGGGGTTCCTCTCTTATGGCAGGAACCGGGCCTCCTGACGGAAGTACAGCTTTCGACAGCAACAGTTAGAGTACGAACAAAAAGGTCATACTTAGACCAGGCTGTCATTCGAGCGAAGTCGGGAGAATCAAAATGGGAATAAGAACTTTCCAGAGGTTCGCCAAATCCCACCCAATGTGTGCGAACGGACTTAATTTTGAATGAACGTCTTTGATATTGTGATTTTTTACCCACGTTAACACCATTATGAATAAGGAAATGATCGGAACCCCAGGTCTCATCACAAACCTTGACATCAATCTTGTCAAAAAGGCTGATAGAAGAAAAAACTAAATCTAGGTTGGATCTAAGTGACCTGTAGGAATCAATGTAAGCGCTTGTGTTGATGTAATATCGAATTATAGAATTCAGCGGTATTCTCGAGCCTCACCCCATTGCTATCTTTGGTAGTGTTCTGATCGGGTGTTGTAACAATGTAACAAGAACTTCGGATAGACTACTACGAACAACTGATGACAACTGACAACAACTGATTCCAACTGACTGACTCTAACTGACCCTGTCGTCCGTCAGAATCCGCGCTTATATCTATTCCCCGTGCCTCCAGGAATTTCCTTCGAACAAGGGAAAATTCTGGAGTGGGGATGTCGCTTTCCTGTACGTGCACCTTGGAGAAAGTTCGTGTCCTTGGACCGGCCACCCGTGTCCTGGCGAAAGTCAAGGGTTGGCGGCCAAATGTGCACGCCAAGGAAAAAACCCCGAACCTAGTCGCCAAATGTGCACCCCAGGTAGGAACGGATTTCCGGCGACTAAGTGTACGCTCGGGAAGAGCTTGGGCCTGGCGACCAAATGCGTCCAAGGTCCCAGCCCGCGGACGACGGTCCTACCTGGGTCCGATCGACCCTTCTCCAAGGGGTCCGCCACACTATCAGATAGAGTGCAGTTCCAATTTAAATTGTGCGAGTTGAAGTCACGGAATAGAATACAATTATTATTATTGAACACATTGCCGGCAATAGAATTCCATTGAGCTTGTGATAAAATGATACCTGGGGTTCTGTAACAGACAATTAATTCAAACGGAATCTTAAGATTAGTAAAGCGGATCCCACAGATTTCTACGGAGCGATTCGGAGTGTTTGCATTACTAATTTCCGAAAAAGACTAGTCTTTTACGAATCGTAATTAGGATACCAGCTCCTCTGGAATATGTTCTGTCCTTTCTGAGTATGTAGAAGCCGGGGAAGTAAACATTATCCATAGGAGATAATTGAGCAGTCCGTTGTGCATTCACATAGGGAGGAGCGTTATATTTCTTGAGATTCATTCAGGTTCTTCATACGTTGGATCCCAGCCATTCTCCAGAACATTCCCCATTCTCCATTCCTCAAGGTCATTCACGTTCTCCACGTTATGTACGACAACCCCTTCACGAAGTGTGTGGATAAGTCTGGTAATACGAGTTTTCAAGCTATTAGCGCTGATCTTTCTCTTTGTGTCGGATAACATGGTGATAAAAGCAGGAATGTTGTCAGTGTATTGTAAAGCGATTTCACACGCCTTTCGATTGTTGTATGTAAGGTCAAGAATCTTTTTCATGTCCTCAAAAGTGACCGGATATCTGTGTTTGTTTTCTAGGATGAATTCTTTGGCCGGTAGAAGCTGAGCCGTTTCTCTAACCAAATCCCGTTTTTTCCTTTTATTCGGACCACAACTAGTTCGAGTACTCAATGATGATCGCTTACTGCGGGGCAGCGGCGTCACGGCCCTAGTAACCGATTGAGAAGGTGTATCCTTCTTTTCTGATAAAGAAGTATATGATACATCCTCATTAGAAGTTGCTTCCTTAGTAGCACCAGAAGAAGTATGTGTGCTGGATATCTCGGTACTTTTGCTAGGTGCATCCACATTAGAAGTTGCTTCCTTATTAGCACCAGAAGAAGTATCTGTGCTGGATATCTCGGTATTTTTGCTAGGTGCATCCACATTAGAAATTGCTTCCTGATTAACACAAGATAGGTCGACAGGCAAACAAGTGGAGGAATCGATATTTGGGCAGAATTTGGCAAGGTGGCCCTCTTCTTTGCACAGGAAGCACGGGATATTTTCAGTAGTCACGTAAATCCGGTAATTTGTACCATCGATGTTTAGCTGCAGTTTCTCCGGAACGTTGGGAACATCTTCGGGATGAATAAGTACTTGTTTTCTAAAGCTCCGAATATGGAAACACTCCGGGACATTCTGATGGGCTCGAATAAATGTTATTTTCGAGCAGAGGCGTACTTTATGTTCCTTCAGCAGTTCGGCAATGTCTTCATTGCGAATTATTGGATACACGTTCCAAAGGATGATACGCTTAGCGTTCGACATCAGAGGACGAATTTCCAAAACATGACCACGAATGTTGACCTTGGTGTGAGACTCGACAAGCTCCTGCGCGATTTCTTTGCTCTTTAGGTAAAAACACACTCTGCCGTGTGAAATTCTTGACGTGTCTGTAATATTTTTTGGGGAGACGATTTTGCCGATAGCAAGTGTGTAATCTTGATGTGAAACACCTTCGACCGCATCGAGAACGACAGCATGCTCGTTAGTTGGAAATTCTATCTGTCGAAGCACCTCATCCGGCGACATCGTGGAGGAAGAATTTGGAACAGTACTCATAATTTTTTTTTCCTCACAGTGGAATCATATGGTCTGATGAAATAACGAGTGCCCCTGTAATCGGAAACACAAGCCAAGATCAGAACAGGAAGCAAAGAAAGAAACGAAACATCGAAAAACACTGGTGAAAAGAAACCTGCGTAATTGCGCACCAACCGTTAGAAACACATGAGCGCAGGATGTAAACACGACTGCTCGCTTTGGCGGTCACGACGAAAGGATCGATAGCTTTTCCATAGATAGATGGCTCTGCGAGTACGAGGACCCGGCTCGCCAGCTGGGAACATAGCTTCCGGTTTCCAAGTGAATCCAGCGGGAAGCCGGTGATCGAAATAACACGAAAGCCGCGACGGTGGGAATCCCGTAACACCGAATCTAGTTATGGGAGTAGGGAATCTTTGAGATAGCCACGGGATCACAATTAAAGGCGAGTGCCCCAGTGGAATGCCTCTGATGATAATTGCCGGGGTTATTGGCGAATCCCGGCGGCGGCAAAGGTGAAATCATAAACACTGGAGTGTGTGGGATCGGTGGAGAGATGTTAGGGTACAGAGATGTAGAGGATGGTTTGTGCGAGCAATGTTCACGGGTTTCGAATTTCGATGGAGGAGTTCGTTTGGGTTTGAATGGTCATGTCAGGAGGAGATGTTGTTTGTAGAAGAGGCAGGACTTGGTTGAGATAATTTCTGAATAGGAAATTTCGTAGGGAAATTATAGCTGGGGTCCGATACGTCGTTTTTATCTGCTGCGTAGGAGCGATTTTTATGGGTGTAGATAGGTATATACGCAATTTTTATAGGCGCATAAACTGGCTAATGTGCGTTTATATTGTTTAAGTTATTCGTCTGGGAGCGGCTTTTATAAATGCATACACTGGTTGACGTGATTTTTATGGATGTACAAAGCGGACAACACACTATTTAATTGTCAGAGTTGTGGATAAACTGAAAACTTTGACAATTGAATAGGCAAGTGTGTCCGCAATCTTCAATTGCAAAATCTGTCCATTATAGGGGGCAGTCGTTAGAGCAACTTATGAATCAGCTTCGCAGTGATCTACAGAACAAAAAGGTATACATACACTTTAATCATAAAACTTTGTTATTATAGTGAAAATTGGCTGGGTCGATTACCGGGCCAGCCTCGTAGTGATCTATATAATTGGACAAAAAGATGTTCATATACTTTAATCACAAAACTTTGTTATTACAGTGAAAATTGACTAGGTTAACTATTAGACCAGCCTCACAGTGATTTATATAATAGAACAAAAAAGGTGGCCAGTTTGATCATAAAATCTCGCGAAACCAGTGAAAATCCTCTAAACCAACTGCAAGATCAGCCCAACAGTGATCCATAAAGTCGAACAAGATGGTGTACACACAACTCAACCACCCAGAACGATATCCGTCTGTCTGAACAGTGATACCACCGAGTGTTCCCCACAAAACCAAAAACAATATGAAATTCCAGATATACCAATAAAAACCATCGAAAACAAAGTGCAAAGTGTTTCTCACCGATCCCTCAAGAAGTCCACCACCGTGGAGGCGCGAGCAGCGATCCAGAGCGATGATGATCACGATCGAGAGCACCTAGAGCGCTCTCTATCCCGTTTACCGGCCGACCAACGCTCTCGGAACCCACCGACATCGAATCGGGAAACGAAAGCTAGCGATCTGGTAGCAAGAAAAAAAAAAGAAAGAAAAGAACAAGTTTTCTTCGACCGATGAAAGACACGCGAATTGTTCGTAGGCCTGAAAGGCGACAGGGTAGCGAATTAAGTTCACTATCCAGGTTCCATTAGCGGCGGTGGCTCGCGGATCGATATAAACATAGGAGAGGCAGAAGAGGAGAACGAGGAGAGGAAGAGGAGAGGAAGAGGAGGGAATAGAGAAGGGAACAGGCGGGAATTGGAGAGAGGGAACAGGTGGGGACCGGGGCTTCGCTGACAAGGCGAGATCTGTAATAGCGATCGGTGAATCGCTTGGAATGGCCGGCATTGCTCGCGGGCTCGGAGCGGGCTCGCGCCGGTGCTCGCCGGTCTCGGCGTCGACGCCGTGGCGTCACAGCGCTCACGAGCGAGCAAGCGTCGTTCGGCGGCAGACACGAGGGTAGGGGGTGCGCGCAAGGTAGCGTGGGAAACAGTGAAGGAGGAGGAGGAGTAGAGAGAGTGGCAGGTAGGGGGCTACCGGTGGCAAAAGGCAGAAATAATTCCACATTTGCCGAGAGCTGGCTCGCACGTGTCACACGCCTCAGGCCCGCACACGTGCGCGCACGCGTCCCTTCTCTTCTTCTTCTTCTTCTTCTTCTGCTACTACTTCTTCTTCGACACGCGTGAACCGGGACGGTCCAAAACCGGAACGAATCGAGCAGTGGGGAGAAAGAGAACTATAGCGAACTAGAGGGAGAGGGAAAGGGAGAAACGTGTAGAGAACTATAGAAAGAGAGAGAATCGCGAAGAAGCGTAAGGAGAAGTGGTGGAAGCCACCAGGAGGGTGGCCGGAGAGTGTGCATCGTTGTTGAAAGGGGGCCGAGGGAAAAAGATAGGAGGGAGTCTCTCGCTCTGGGGGAGGATGCAGTGCGATAGTCGGCGCCGGGTACAGGATCGTGATTAAAGCCTGGGACGCCGACCAGCCACGCGGATTTTCTCCGAAATATATAGCCTGGCCGGCGATGTGCAAGAATAGGAGGCGTCCAGCACCGCTCGCAAGTAGCAACGCGTCTCTCGAGAGACCGAATGGAACGTGAGCTCGCAGTGAGCACCGCGACGCCGCGGCGTCACCCGGACCCGCGTTCGGATAGGTCAGTTATCGCGGAGCAAACTACCTGCCGGCGGGTTCGCGTTAGAATCCTGTATCAGCCTTTCTCGCACACAGGTAAAAACCCATCAAGGATTTTCGGATTTAATTTGCTCTCTGTGTCTACTACACGCAGCGTGTTCTCTCCTTTCATCCTTGTATTCTTCTTCTTCTTTCTTTCTTTCTTTATCTGTCTGTCTGTCTATTTTCTTGTTTTCCTGTGAACTTTGTTGGTCGTATATCTCTCCTTTGATCCGTAGTTGACACCTGTGTAATGTTTTTGTCCTTTCGTTAGAGTATTCGCTTACCTGTTGTACGCACCTCCGACCGAGACTGCCGCGGTGTTGTTGTGAATATCCGGTTACAAAGTGCCTCTTCTCTGTTCCTCGTTTCCGAGGGGATTCGGTGACTGGATGAGACCTTGGTAGTGTTTTAATTGTGCCAGTCAGTGGGGGTGGGATGGGGGAGAGGGCTTGTTGAAGCTGACGCGATTACAACCCCTGGTTAAATGTTTGAGCGAAAACATTGGAAGACGCCGTGGACCGTAACCGAACGCTTAAACTCGGTTTAAAGAAATCTTCGGAACAGACACGATACTCGGAAATTGATTTTAGAGGGCTGTAGAACCATTGATTGTGACATTAATCTGCATCGTGTTGGCCGGTCGTGTTTCGAACCCCTAGAAAAGTGTTTACGAAATGCTTGCCGACACACAGTATCCGTGAATTGTTTCAGAGGGTGCTAAACCCTCGGCTATATCGCAAAAAAATGTCCTGTTGATCGTTTCACGTTTCTTACCCCTAACGAAACACTTTCAAAATTTGTTTAGAAAGAAACAATGTCAGGACATCATTATGAAGGCTGACGAACCTCTAATTGTGAAATGTAACAATGTCTTGTTGATTTCCCACCCCTGACAGTAGGGGTGGAATGTTTATTAAATTCTTGCAGAATGACAGGATACTTGAGAACCATCATAAAGGCTAATAGATCTTTAATTGCAAGATATAATGATGTCCTGTCCATCGTTCGCGTTTTCAACAATTTGTAAACCATCTAAAAAATTCTTTCGAATTTGAAACTTAAGGAGTGTGAAACCATTAGTCATGAAATAAATGCACAGTTAATTCATATAAATCACTTCTAAAAATCGTACCAATGCTCTTAGAAAACGCCGTAGGGGTTCTCAAACCATTCACAACGAAATAAATAAACATTCCCTCGATCGTTCTCGTTTCCAGTCCATGAGGGACCATTCCCAAAAATCTTATGATCAGATCGAGCCTGTCAGAAACATCATAGAGGTTGTCAAACCGTTAATAGGGATGCAAACGTGCATCCCTTTGATAATTCTAATTTCCACTCCACCCCAAACCATCGAAATATCCTCGAAATATCTCCCACATCCTCTCAACCCATCAGCATCAAAACAGACGTCATAATCCCTACAAACGCTTGGTACATCCAGGACGTTTCTGATCCTCGACAAATTCCAAAAACGTCCACAAAACGTTAAGGTAACATGGTAACGATCCATGTTAAGCCCCTTAATTGCAGGATAAACGGTTATCCCGTTGACATCTCGCGTTTCTAGCGGGTTTCTCTCCGGCAGAGAGATTAATCTAATAATCGCGTCCGCTGTATAACAAAGTGCTTCCGAAACTGCTGCAGACCGCGAGGGGTCTCTGTACCGGGGAACCACCTTAACACCCCTAATTGCGAGACAAATCACGGGGGCGTCCTGTTGATCGCGCGCGGCCGTTTGCCCCCCCCCCCTCTCTTTCTCTCTCCTCGTTGTGCCGTTAGTCCGTGGAAACCGGTCCTGCACTTGTTGAATCCACCCTCGCGCGGACTCGTTTCGGAGTGGTTCGTGCTCTCGCGGACGCGTCACGCCAACCCCTTTCCTCGAACGGCTTCCGAACACGATTGATCGTTTTCTTTCTTTTTTTTTTTGTGTTTTCCTCCACCGGTGTTCCCTTTCGCTGCCATTCGACGTGTTCCCGTGGCACGTTCACTTGTAATTAGAACCTGGTTGTTTCTGCACATCAGCTACATTGCATTCAAGAAAAGACTCCGTGTCTTTTTCACCAATTAACGTGTCTTCTACGTAATCTACTAGCTCGTAACATAAATTCTGGCTCTCTTCAGTATCTTCTTTTCAGAAATACGATCGTTATAAAAATCGTTGAGAATAGTTTTTATTTTGCACACAGTTATCTGCATTTTCAATGATTATTCGCATGTTAGAAACTGAACGACAATTACATCACAATCGAATCTGTTGCAACTAGTCTACTGATTTTTCTGCAAACACATAAAATGCTTTTTGCGTGCAAGCCGCGGGAGCTATACAGACGTTTATTTGAGTCGGCAAAAATAAAATGCTACTTTTTAATTCTTTGAACGTTGCAGATCACATACGAATACACTTAAACACGTCAAAAATGAAATAAATGCGTTACGGTTTTGAACAGTAGGTTGCAAAACGAGTACACTCGAATCGAATAAATGTGTTGAATATAAACGAACACGTTTATGTTGCAATCCAATAAATCGACGAAAGAAAATTGGAATTACACTGCTTTGCCCTACGAAACTCAGAATCTAAAATCGTGTTTATCGATGTCCAGCAGTTGCAGTGTTAAAACGCAGCCGTAACGTTGTTGTCTATCGACTCTGTCGTCGTTGAAATCTGTGTCGTCCAGGCTTTGTGTCGATTCGTGTCCCGTGTTTTCGCGTTAAAAATAGTGGCCAGCTCCCTTTGTCAACGCTCCCTTGGCGCTCCCTTTGTCCCATTCGCAAGACGTTACCGTGCGTCGTTGCCACCCCTTCTCGTTTCCACTCTTTTCCCTAGTTCTTCTCTCTCTCTCTCTCTCTCTCTCTTTCTCTCTCGCTTTCTCTCTGGCTGAGAAACTCAGAATCGCGACTCGAGATAGGTCAGTATCTACGTTCCCGTTCCCTTCGCCCACCATACCACATACGCCCTTTGGCTTCGTCGCCGGTTGCGAACTTCGTCTTCGTTCTTCCCTTTCGACTGCAATTTCCTGCACCGCGAGGGGGAAATTTCGTGACCGTTGTCGTGGCAACCAGAAATAGAGGACGCGACCGGAGGAAACAGAGGATTGCTTCTCTACTCTCGCAAGCTTCTACGGAACGCGCATGTGTGCGCATTGTTGCTGTCGCAACTGTTCCATCACGCGTCCGCGAATTTTCTCCGGGAACAACAGATAATGCCACTCAGGGATGCGTCTGTCGGTGGAGGACCCTGTGTATGAACTCTTTCTGCGCAGACTTTGGTGCTTTGCGTAGGATGAACGTCTTCGTGGAACTTCAAATTGCGTGTTTACCGCAACTTTGTTCGATTTTATTGATGCCAGTTGTGAGAAACATTGAATTCTGATTTTATTTAAGTTTCCTTGAGGATGTAAATTTGTAGGATCTTCTAGTATGCACTTCTTGAAGGGATGCAATTAATATCAATAGACTGCGCGTATTTGTGCAATTATAGCATGAATGAAGTTTGATAGGAGACACATCTGTTAATAACGTCTATCAGGAGCACGTTAAGAACATGCTTCGGGAATTTCTACCTGTATAAAGTTCGATTAAATTGTACATTTTTAAAGAACCATATGTTACTACAGGACTGCGGACTTTATGCATTCACAACAAAAAAGGAGTAGATCGAACGCAAGAAATTAGAAACGTTTAAATAATTTAAAAATCCTGCCGTACTCTTTCCAGCTTATTAGAATTATTCATAAAATAAAATTTCTGTCCCAATTTAAACGTTTTTTCTTTTTATTTCACAACATGTGACTGTTTACATTGAATTTATTTTAAATGTTATGTTGTCCTGATCCTCTTAAAAGTAGGTCTTCAAGTGAACATAAACAATTGCGAATTCAATCGCAGACGTTAAAATTCTCTCTGATTTTAAAAGCAGCATTTTTTTAAAGCATTTCTCTGTGCCGAGTTTTGGAAGGTCGCGTTTTCGCCCGGTTTGCAGGCTTTAATGACACGCCGTTCAAGCGTAATTGCGTGTCAAAAAAGGAGGTCCGCAGATTAGCGTTGTCGTTTGCGAATTCAGAGGTGGACCACTGCGAAACCGGAGCACGGAGAGACGAAATCGGCGCGGTGTCTGCGCGTTTCGCCGAAACGGCGTTAAATCCGCGGTAGAAACGGACGCAAATCGCTCGGAAAATAAGGCGCGCACGTGAAGCGGTTGTAAAGCCGAGGCTCGTGACTGTAATTTATTCCGAGGCAGCCCGCAAACATTTACACGTGGCGACGTCGATGAACCGTCAGCCTTCTCGTCAATTGTTCTCCTCGAATCGCGAGAGAGAGAGAGAGAGAGAGAAAGAGAACTCAGCCCGATTTTTCCGTCGACGTTGCGTCCCCCGTGAATCGTAATACGTTATTGACAACGACTTCGCCGTTTCCGTCTAAAAATAAGACCTGCGTTGCGTTTCCAGCGACCACGAGAGGCAACCGTGGCTTTTAGAAACGCCACGGAACTTCCGTCGACGGAGAATACGCGAATTTATTAAACGATCGCTATTGTGTCGCTTAGCCAGGCTATTTTCAACGCTTCTTTCGATTGTTTGAGCTTGGGTCGTTGCTACCATGCGTGTATTCCGTGATTTGTAGTGCTATAGTCATCGAAATGTCACTGATTGTTGCGCGAACTTCGGTTCGTTTCGAGGGGAGTGTGTCTGTTTAGTGCGTACTCATTCTACTTGCTAAAATGAGTGGGTCGAATTTTAAAGAGTATAAAGTTTGAAGGAATTCACAAAAATTTCGCAACTGAAACCATACAATTTTCGATAAAGACCCGCAGTTTAGTTTTGGAGACTGTAGGTCTTGGGTCATGTTGGGGTGTTGAAAAATTATTTGGAATAGTAACATGCGATGTCTAGTAGAATTTAGAGTTTAGATCTTATTTTGCTTGTTTAGAGAATTGCTGAAGGAAATGAAGCTTGTCTTAATCCCACTTTCATGAAATTCAATTACAAAAACTGATTGAGTAGATTTTCATGCTTTTATTTTTAATGTAAATTTGGCACTGTGTTTTCTTGTATATTAGCAAATTAATGTCGGCGACGAGGGAGTATCAGTTTTTAACAAGGAAATTGTATTTGCTTTGCAAGATCTTCAAAGTTAAATAAATTGAAAATTGTCGTACTGCAACAACAACTTTTATTAGATTTATTTTTGCTCTACTGACATCATCCGTCAAGGAAACACGAATCTACTCGATTAAAATTCCTCTGAATCAATCTACAAGACTGCAATTTACATAAACATCTGCTGTCGACACTCGTCATGAACCAAACATAGAACATTCATGCAGAGGAATCTTAGTTAAATAAACTTTCCATGTATTAGCTATCGACTTAGGTGAACTAAATCATTTTACTATCTATTTATTATTAATTCGTCTCTGTGAAAGTTTTTAAGTTCTACAGGAAGCTGAAAATATTTAAAAACCAGTTCATTTCCATCTTAAGATAGTTTTTCGTACAAAATCATCTCGCCGATCGTGTCACTAATAAATTATGAGCCCACGGACACCATCGTCTTTTAGCGGGCAGACGATTTACAATTCTTGCCGCTGAAATAACCGATAAAATTCATATATTCACCCCAAAAATAAGCTCTGCCTATTTCCATCGTCCGATGCTTAATTCTCTCCATCGACAAGCCGGTCTCAGCAATAGCAAGATATTTTATCGAACCACATTGCTTGGGACCTTGTTAGGTGCTCCAATTTAAACAGCAATAATTCCGCGCCAGAGAACGCTATTTACCAAGGAACCAGTCCTACGCGCATCCACGAGATTATTTATTATTTGCGTCGGTGTCATCGGTTCCCCCGCAACGATATAAATAACCGTAGCCAACGTTTACTTCACGCGCAACGGCGCTCGATGATCGATAATTTTTCCCTTGTGGCAACGTTGCCGCAACAACCGTACGATAAATATAGAACAATGGGAATTCGAGGTGCGTTGGCTCCGTTACGCTGCTATTTAAAACACGCCGGTTGTTTTCTTCGGCTGTACGAGAAACCGAACCGAACCTCGCGTTTTAAGCTCGTTCGAGTCTCGGACCGCTACCCCTAACTTTAGACGATCGTTTCTCCGACATTAGGCAGGATATTCGAACGAATCCAGAAGCAACTGGCAGGTGCAAGTCAGCTTTACTTTTTGTATTTCTTTTTTCGAAATTTTAGTCTCAGCCGAATATTAGTACCTGCGCCATTTTCAGCATAGCATTTATGGTGGTGGTGCTGTACGTTATCTAACTTCGTACGCTTTTTTCTCGGGAACCAAACAAGATATTCGAATAAATCCAAAAGCAAATAGAAGGTGCAAGTTAGCTTTATAGGGTTAATTTTTTCAAAATTGTACATTTAGCCGAGTATTGGCACCGCCGTCATTTTCCCTACAGTGTTTATGAACATGTCTGACATCCTCCAATTTCATGCGCATTTTTCTCGAAAATTATTTAAGCTATTCGAACGAATCCAACAGCAAATAGCGGTTGTGCTTTAGCGTTACCCCCCCCCCCTCTGTTTTCCGAAAAATTCGAGTGTATCGGAACGCCGGTGTAAAACGGTGCTACGGCCTTTCGAAATGGAGTATTCATTGAGTAGCGACCCAGTTAATCACACGCTACCCAATGACGATCGACACCCCTCCACAGAAACGAGATAACCGGGAAATCTGATTCGTCGAACGCTCGTTACTGGCAAAAACGTACAACAAGTCGTTCTTACGTAAACCCTCTTCTCCACTCCCGCTAATTACTCGCGCGCTGCGCTGCGTTGGAGAGTGACCCATTTAGCCATTTAGCCCCGCGCGTACGAGAATCGATCCCCTGCATCCATCTCTCGCATCCGTCTCTCGCTTGCCCATGAAACGCCGATCCGATCCGATCCGAGCAATGGGCCAACGATGAAAAATTTATTCTCCGATCGATCCCACTTCCCTCTATTTGCCGCGCTCGAGCCTTTCGTTCGGCTTCCCCCTCGGCGACCCAATTCTATAATACGTTTCATTGGACGTTTATTACCGGCGGAATTAAATATTAAGCGGTTCCGAGAACCTCCTTATATTAAAACGCTTTATTCCTCGATCCTTTCTCCAACCGCGACTCTTGGTCCCTCAGATTTTTCTGCGTTCCTCCGATTTCTTTCACTACATTGCCCTTTGTGGCGGAAGCAAGTTTTTAATTGAACGTTTTAATGGAGCCCGATAAGATGGTGTACTGTCTCATGGACGCTGGTGTTCTGTAAGAACCGTTCTCCGCAAGTTTTATTATTCTTAAAGCGAGAGCTTCGAGACAGGTGGGAATTATTTTAAAACGTTTAATATCGATTAGAACAATTGTCATGCCTGAATACGTCACGTTTTCTGAACATCGTGAAATGCCATCATTTGGCAGTCTGAAATTTTTCAAAAGATTTTCTGCCACTGTACATTGCTTTTTATTAGCAGTGTAAAATGTACATCGAAAAATTCGTTCTTAAAGAGTACCTGCACGTTTCCTGAACACTGTGGCCCATTTTAATTATCAGACACGAACATTGAGAGTTTAACAAGGGTTGAACTGAAACGAAACGTACATGTTGTCGGCAAATAGCTGAGGAAAGAAGTTAGTCTAGATGTAGAGCACGAGGTTTCGTGTAGCGACAGGTTTGTTCAGTTCTGCGTCGCTTGAATTATTCTCCAAGGGGATCCAGACACACAGAGTCAGACAAACCTTGTCGGAGATTCATCAACAGTCCCCGGGGGTGTCTGCCTCGGTTCAATGTCAATCAATCGATCGGAAACGGCGCGAGGAGTCGGTCTGTATAGTAGTTTTTGCCTCCTGCTGTCGTTGAAGATAGACACGTGACGCATTTACCTCGTAGGCTGCATTCAGACGTCCGAGTGAACGTGTTTAGTCTGCGAAGAGAACACGTGTATCGGTCAATCGAGACACATCCCGGACCGATTATGGATCGTCGCGTGATGTAATGATGCCCCGATGATGGCTCGGCCTTTCGCGGAAAACTTGTAGACAATCGATCAACCTTCACATTAATATTCCATCGTCTCTGCTGCTTACTTGGTCAACGGACATGGCCACGATGCTGTCGTTAAGTAATCGTAACTTAGAACGGGGCCGTTATTTCTGTATAACAAAAAATTTACTATGCTGACCACGAATGGCTAAATGTGTACGCGAAAGTTTGAAGTTCGCGTGCTTTTTAGTTTCGCTTTTAAAACAACCGAAAGTTGCATCTTCCGTGAGTAGGCATAGGGTATGCAGGAGAATTGTCTCCCGCAGACAGAAATCATAGGTTCTGCACTAGGAAAAAGTTGATATACATTTTTTAAAGACAGTTAAATATATATCCAAAATTTCAAACTCGTACAATTCTTAGTTTTGTTTTAAAAAATTCCGAAATGTCATATCATCCGTGGATAGACGAAGCGTAGGTGGAAAAAAAATTGTTTATACTCTCCAAAGATTGCTGAATATTCATCAAAAGTTTAAAGTTTGTATATCTTTTGGTTCCGCTTTAAAAAATTCCTAAAATCGCCTCATCTCCGAGCAGTAGGCAGATTCGAAGAGAAAAGCGTTTACCACAAAAACGAAATTGAAACGTTGTTATAAGAAAATACAATGTCAAAAATCATTCGATAACCCTGCTTTGTAATACGATGTTTGTAGATATCTACGAAACAAGTATTTCAAGAAGAAACAATAAAAGAAAGGCCAGAAACCGACGTTAAAGATAAAATTTCTATTTCCAGGCGAACTTCGCAAAGATCAAAGTGAACCAAGTCCTCCATTGCCGTTATCAAAGATTTCGCTACGATATGATCTAAGCGCAAGCAATATTAAAGTTCTCGGTGCTCTGTACTTTAAGTAACCAGCCCCGGTACGACACTGTGCAATCTGAGAATCGCGGCTGACGTAAGAATTCTTTTCAGGATCAATCAGATGTTATCGGTTGTTCGCGGGCGTATCTGAAATTAGCTGCCACCCGTTACATGCATCGGAGCAAAACGATTAAGTCGCTATCGCAGACACGTCAGGCGGCGGCGGTGGTTCGCGGAAAAGAAAGAACCACGTTAGATCCTGATAGACTGGCAACTATCCCAACCTGGATTCTCGATCGAGCGTCATTACAAATATTTCCTGTTCGGATCGCGGCGATCTTGATCTACCGAAGTCCCGGTTCGCTTGGTCTCTTGTCCACCGTGGAACGGGAGCGCCACACGACTCCTACAGGTAAAAACAGACCTGAACAGGCTGCTCAGCTTCGTCTTCGTGGTCTCCCGTTCGCTTTCCCGTCTCGTCAGGTTCCGCGAAGCGTGGAAGATGAACGCACGTGACTAGCGGTCCCCGCCATGTTTGGCGATCGCTGGCTAAGGGGAGAGAGCGCGAGCAGAGAGGATCGAGAGGATCGGGACTTCCCCTTGAACCAGTGTCGATCCGATCGCGTTTACGTCGTCGTTCCTCGGATCGATCCGAGATCCGAGATCCGAGAAAATCGGGCTGGCCATTCGAGATCTGCTTGAAATGGACGACGCCATGTCGAGTAAGTCGATGCTGTAAGACGATGAACTCTGAACTTCTCGCGCCCTTCCCAGGGCCGATATCGATCCCTCGAATCAAGTGAACCGGGTGTTTGTCGACGCCGGAAGTGAAACGAAATCAACCCTCTCGAACGGCGATTTTACAACCCCCGAGAAACGATCGGCGTGATTAGGCGCGTTACCAAGCTGCTGGAAGTGTAGGCGTTCTTCAAGGGCTTCTCCGAAAAAGGATTTTTCGTGTGGCCGGGTTTTTGAGGCTGAAGATCGGTTCAATCGGTCTTTGAATTTTTATAAAAGAAAATTTATAATTGAAATAGGAACAAAATATTTATACTTGATTTACAATCATTCAGTTCATTTGGTAGGACTGTATTGTCGAACGACCGGTTCAACCGGTTTTCGAATTTTTATTTTTATAATTTATTTAGATATAGTTACTGTATATGCATTCAACGGTGCTATATATCTATAAACATTCGCAGTCTACTTGTTAGTACTGTGTAATTTATTGTGATCTTCCGAGAGATTAACATAGTTCTTCTAAACCCACAGAGTTTCGATGCAAAGAATGATAGTGACTGAATTACAGTGTTTTATGTGTTCACAGCTTGAGGACATTTTTAACAAATGAGTGTGATATATCGTTCACTTGTACTTACCCCTTTGTGGAAAGTACTCTCTTAAAACATTAGAGAAAGTTCTTCCTCTTAATACATTATTAATTAAAACCCAGGAAAGATCAATTACCAGTTTCTATGTTTGGCAGCATGTACGGTGACCGGTGACATTCTGCGTAATAGTGTCACCATTATTTATTGTATGCTATTTTCACAAACCTGTGATATCGTGATCTTTCGACAATATTGACATAGTGCACTTTGTGAGATCAACGTAATTGAACCTTTTTGTTACGTAGGGTCAAATACAAAAGCGCCAACATTGGCAAAGGCTATTCTTTATCTATCAAGCGTAGCTTGTCTTTGTATGTTTTAGTGTATCGTTAGAAGCTTCTGAATTTACTTAAATCTCTGAAATAAAGTAGCAATCACGTAAACTTCCTGCACAAGTCTAACTAAATTTCCCGCGGCTTGGTTTGACTTTCCCTTCCCGGACCCAATACCTGCAATTTCATTCGGCCGTTTTATCGATCTGAAAATTCTCTCACAAAAATACGCGACGGGTTCGAAAAACGTTTGCCCCAGTTTTCCGGGGAAAAATCCGAGGAAAAACCTCGGCAGGTCGATGCGAGCGAAGACGAAGTAAGCCGGAAGGGGTGTGGCTGTCCACCGTTCACAGCGGAAAAACTGGTGTTCGTGAAAATAAGAGAGCAAGAGAGAGAGAGAGGGGGGGGAAGAGAGAGGAAGTAAAATAGAGTGTAAGAGAGGAAGCGTGTTAGAGAACCATGAGCACGGGGACGCGTTCGATGAAGCTTAACGACGCGAAAAGATTGTAATCCCGAGGGGGTGGGCGCACGGAAGGCTTCGCCCGCTGTTCGATTCGATTGTCCCGTACACGGTGACCAACAGTATCTAGCTGCAGTCTCGATCTCGAGAGGATCGATCGTGCTCGAACCTCCGCGGAGGAAGGGGACGAATCGACCGGCAGTTCGATGCATTATTCACAAGAGCACTGATTAGTCTTATCACTAGCGAAAGACTGCGATTGCGAGATCCCGTCTCCTTTGCATCGTCTAACTTCGAAACGATCAGTTTCCTCAGAAACTAGATGCGGATTCTCTGATCAATGAGTCTGGATCTTCAAGCAGTTTTCGTGTGTTTGATACTGTTGTTGGAGCAAGCTTCAGATTGCTAATTATTAGCCTGCGGATTCGATGCACCTATGACAAAAATGAGCATGAAACACAATACGATGAAAACTTTTCTCGAATTTGATATTATTATTATTCTCTACTGAAATAATTTCAGAGAAATGATATATTTCTATTCAATTCCTATCGATAGAAATTAACATTAGAACTACCGAACCAGTCAAAATGGCTGGTGGATGATTGTTTCTTTCACAATTAGTGAAACTATGAAAACGTTTTCACGAAAAATTTTTTAATACATATAATGTATACATTGGATACGTTGCATACATTTAATGTATATCTCTTCTTTGGAGTGCATATTACCATAAAAATCGTATGAAACCTGAGGAAATTCAATCGTGCTGTTATCATAAAGAGATAAGTCTAAGTCACGTTTAGGGCTCGGTAGTTCTAGTGTTACGGCAGAACATTTTTGTTTTGCATAAAAATCCGCAAGCTAATCAACTGCACCTATGCACTTCCGTAAACAATTGCATTACAGGTCGATGCGGCTTGTTATGCCATGCACAATTTTTTTTTCTTTCGTCAATAACAACCGAGTTATAATTCGATTCAGTTGTTGGATAGACTCTGTGTACTTTGGAGAAAAAAAATCCTCAGTGTTATTACTAATAATGATTAACTATATTTCATAAATTGGGTGTAATGTAAGTGCTGGACTAAATCTTAATGAATCATCTAATTTCATCTAGGTAACAAAATTCAAAATCCTTCTCAAAATTTATCTCGCTTCTTCTAGTCGGCGTGGTTTCACTGCCTATAATTAACTATAATTTATAAATTTGTTCTAACCCAATCACTAGTCTGAATTGTAATAAATTGCACTCTCATCTAGGTAACCAAAATTAAAAATCCTTCTCAAAATTGTTTTCGCTCCTTCTGGGTAGGCGTGGCTTCACTGTTTCTGAGTAGGCGTGACTTCGCTGTCAACTAATTAACTGTGATTTATAAATTCGGACTAACCCAGTCGCTAGTCTAAATCATAATAAATAGCGGACTATCACATAACCAACTAAATTAAAAATCCTTTTGAAAATTCATCTCGCTTCCTCTGACTAGGCGTGGCTCCGCTACCTCTGAGTGGGCGTGGATCCGTTGTCAATTAAATAACAATAATTTATAAATTTGGTCTAACCCAGCCGGTACTCTAAATCGTAATAGATCATCTATTTTCTCCTGGGTAGACAAATTAAAAATCTTTCTCGACATTCGTCTAGCTGCCTCAGAGTGGGCGTGGCTCCGCTGCCTCGCGTTAGGCGTGGTTCCGCGGCTCCACGAGCCAAATCACTGCCCCACGGGGCAAACTGCGTACGGTTTTAGACCAATTTGAGCCAACCGATTTCGTGTTTCGCAGATCGACCGAAAATCCACGAGTCTGAAGAGATGCAGCGGTACCCGTATCTCCACGAGATGAAGCAGCGCTTGCTCTCGCAACCGACACCGACTGACGGCCTGGACATGGAACGACTCGACGGTACTCCTGTTAAGGAGCCCAATCTGCACAACGATTACCCTGCACACACGAACCCTGGAGTGATCCCGGACCCACCGGAAATGCCTCCGGACTCGCTGATCGGCACAGTTGTCAAGGTACGAGATCCCAAGGAACTCTTCTGGTCTGATCCGGACCCCTAAACCTCGAAACTGTATTTGATGACCGTTGACGAACCTCACTCAGATTCGCACACGTGAATACATGTCCAGTCTCAGGAGCACTATGCTGTAAATACATCATTCTCTATCTTTTCTATTTTGAACACAGATTTTATGAACTCGCGAGAGAAATGAACAGATGAAGTACAAAACTCTGAAGATATTAACCTTCGTTCTTGCAACTGTATAATTGATAATGTTTGAGATCAATCGCTGATTCCCAACATATTTTAGAAGGTACTTCTTGTAGACACGTTAATCTTAAGTCTATTGCTCCTAATATAGCCGTTATTGATTTAATTAATTCGCCAGAAACTGAGCAATTAAATGACAATTTTAATACTTTTGGTCAAAATAGACCCAGACTCCGCCGTCGGAGATTGAAGAGAATTTGAGAATATCCTTAGACTATTCTCGACTGTTTCAAGATTATCAAACGAACAAACACACTTTTATTTCATCTTAGTTTTAGATAATAATTTTAGAAAATGTTTATCCAGCATAAAGATCCGCAGTCTAATCATCAGAAATGAATCGTGAACCATTTCATCGAACAGTATTTCACATTAGCGTCTCGTGATTCCACTATCTGTAACGTAAAGAATCCAAAATGGCTTATTTTGACCAGCCCGCAGACCTTTAACACCCGCCACGACAGAAGCGGCCCTTACTTTCATAAAGAACCCATACGAACTTCGCGGCACCCCATAAAGTCTACGTAACGACCTTCGAGTACAGTTTCACCGCCCTCGAGCCTATTCGGCTAGCAGCAGGCAAGAACTATGCGGACACTCTTGACACCGCGAGCATGCCGAATTTATGAAAATTGGTGTTGGACACTTGGCCAGTGAGCCTCGTAAACTTTGTCTACAAAGAAGCCCCGCAAGTTTCCCGGGTCCCGCCAACCCCCACACACCGAAAGTTTCGTTAGTCGCGACAACCTCTTAGCCTCGCCCCATCCGAGGGGATGGAACGGAGAAGAATCGATTAGCTTACCGAGCCGACCGAATATTTTTCCTGCTGAATGACTATCCTCCCTCGTGGAACGGATAGGGCTATCCGCGGATGTCAAGATAAATGGTGGGACTTTTTTGCCTGGGGCCAGAGCCAATATTCCGAGTGGCAGACGCCAACAATTTTTCGTGCGAGCGCCGCAGTGGAACGAATGAGCACTCTGAATGAAAGAGAATTCATAAGTTCAATCCCTGGTTGGTAGTAATTAATGCATCGACTGCCTAGAAATCATCTCCAAAAACTTCCGCAAGATCAACTATTTTAGTATTGTAATAAAAATTGCAGAGTGGAAGCTTAACGCTGGACCGTGAGGTTTTAGATATTCGAATAGACTGCAGATTTTATGCGTTCATTTTATGTGGGAAAAATGACCGGGTGAAACACAAAATGGAAGACAATATTTTCAAACTATTAAAATTAACAAAAGCAGAAATCAATTTTTATGGAACTCCTTTCTCTTTCAATTCATGTAGGCAATTTCAATTTTGAATGGAGGGTTGAATATTATTTTGGCAACTAGAAGCAAAATGTCTGCAATAAGAGAACACCTAATACAGCTACTATCAAGTTTGTAAAATATTTTGTACAAGAACTGTACAAAATATACTAAATACATTTATATATGTTCATTTGGAAACTTTTTTTGGAAAAGTATGAAAGATATTAAAAAAGTATAAAACACGTGTCCAAGGATTTCGAGTGGGTAAGAGGGGAGCAGTATCAATTTTTATTTAATAGGAATAATGTAGGTAAGAAAAGAAATCTTTAAAAATTTCTAGAGATTAACTTTAAAGAATCTGTAAGTTTGTCTTTTGAAAAATGGTCTATCCAGCAAGTCTAAATTCCTTAATTTTTTATTCCAGCTGAATTCCGACGGATACGGATCGCACACGTCGCCGGCCCACGCGAGGCAGCCCTTGGTTCCACAAAACGCGAACAACCCGCCCCTCTGCCTCACACCGACGCACACCAGCCCTGGCACTGGCACGCAGCCAAAGAACGCAAAGTGAGTACATTCTTACCGGCAGCGGATTCTTAAGATCCTCCGGACGAAACGGGGCTTTAAAGCGACGCACGGACAATTCCGCGCCGGGATAATTGCCTTTATGACTGCGTTCTTCGCGCCGCGAAACGACCAACGCGGCACGCATAAACGGACACGCGGCTCTTTATCTCTCGCGATCACGTTTCCACCAGTTAAAAATAGGGATTACGGTTGTTTTCGAAACGGAGACGTGATTCGAGGTGATGCGAGCATCCGGAGAACGACGGTGGAGAATTAATGGGGCCGCGAAGGTAACCGCGACTGCTGAAATTGGACATTGGATGAGAAGTCGGACGAGCATTTTATAACATGCGTGGAAATAATGATGGAGAAGTGTTCAAAGTGAGACTTTGAAGAGTCAGAGAATTTTGTTGTATCTGGAGAACGATGAAAAGAAAAAGAATTTGAACGTGCTCCAAATAACGACCGCAATCGTTGGAATTGGATTCTGGTAATGAATTTATACTAATTTCCATCTTTATAAATTGTATTTGGGAAAAGTGGAATTAGGCACAATATTGTTCTCCTTGGTCTTCGAAAGAATTCAATTAAACTTTAATTTGATTTTCAAACTGCTTTTTTAATGTTACAAATTGTGACCCATTTCATACTACAAATAGAAACGTTGAGACTGATAAAGCGTAATGGCTAACATGAGATAGTATTATAAAGGAGATGAATCTTTGTTTATTAATATAAAATGAAAGAATTATTTCTAACAAGACAGAGGAAAAACGTCTGCTATTCACGTGCAAATAGAAGCATTTTGTATGACATAATTGATTGAAACTATAAAATAGAATTTTTCGTAGATGCCTCGTTTTCAAGGAGACCGAGTTAGTATTCTGTATTGAATCAGACTTGGCTCGCGTGTCTGTTCATCGCTCGCCGTTTCTACTTACGCTATGCTCGGATACACGTGTATCAGATCACTTTTCCAAGTCAATTTCCTCGAACGCTGAGTTCTCTGTATACTGGGAATTCCTATAATACTATTCCTCTGTCCTCAGAATTGCTCTAACCTCTCATAACATGTACTCGCATTTCTATTTCCTATTGTTCATTTCTATGCACATACAAAAACGTTTATCAACTAATCGTCGCAAGAGAGGGCCTAGAATAAGAATCCGTACCGTTTACTATAATAATATAGTAAAAACACTGTTTTCATAAACATTGTACATAAATCCAAATCTGCATTTTTTTACAATCTATGTATAATTCAGTCTTAATAGTTCATAATGGTAATAGCAGTACTAGAATTTAGTTTGTATTGTATATTCACAACTCTTGCATTCGCGCAAGAAAGGAATTTTAAGCGGAACATTCTATTCTATAAAACGAAAATATTCTATTCTGTATACACCCAACAATTAGGTTAATGAGAGTATACAATTATTCTTAAATCCAATTCAATTCAATTTTTCACTCTAACAATTTTACCATTCAAAGAAAACACTCTTTTGAAAACAACAATGATTTTATAAAACACACTCAAAGAAACATTATTTCCGGACTACATCGTACTTGTTCCAATAGTTTCGCTATACCTTCGCCCTACAACGTCCTCCGCAGCCAAAACAATCGCAAACTACCACCCGACAAAAAACCTGGGAAAAAGTTCTTACATAAGAATCCTCAAACAACCATAAACGCCGGGGGTAAAATAAACAGATAAATTGAAGACGCCGCGTGAAAGTCCGAAGTTCGCGGCCCATTTTTCGGAATCGCGGAGCAATCACCCGTACGTAAATACCAGCTCGGAACCTTACAACTTTCTTTTGAAGTTTCGACAGCGTGGCGCAGGAACAACTTGGAGCATAACAGACACGCAACCACTCGCAATGCTCGTCGACTGTGGCCCCGGTTAAATATACTTCGCATTCGAGCCTTGTATTAGACGGCCATTTCGACGGCACATGGGCACAGCGTTATCGTTACGCGAACCCCGAAGAGCTTCCGCTATCGCGGGACCGTTCTCGGTAGGGTTCCGAGCGAAAATAGCCGGCACTGTGACTGGGCCATGCGATTTTACGATTTTCCCCGCTGACGGACGCCGACAGATGTCTGACGCAACGATTATTATACACTACTGTTTCAGCAAGTTGTGTGTCCGTGTCCGTGGTACAGAAACATCACTGGTTTTATGTACAGTGACTCCCACTCATATTCGGACGCTTTTAAAAACCGCGTAACTTTGTTAATATTTGACCGTACGACTTGGAAAATGCTGAAACTTGTGTTTTGTAACTTTTTTATGTGGGCTTACATTGAAAATTTAGAAAGTACAATTTGTAGAACTGTATGAATTATACATATTCTAAGAATTTCATCGGTCAACGTTGCAATAAGCTATAGATGTTTCAAAATGACCACATAAGGGCGATATTCCCTAACAAGGCCAAAATTCTGCGACTTTCACCCCTTAAGTTTTCATTGTTAAACGTTTGAAGCTCATTGCAACATTGGCCGATTTAGATGAACTATTTAGAGTATGTATAATTGATACAGATTTATGAAAAGTACTTTTCAAATTTTTAATATAAGCTCGCGTAAAAACGTTAAGAAACACAACTTTTAGTACTTTCTCTACAATTTCGACCAATTGTAATGTTAACCAAACATTTTTTTCACATTATGTAGCGAACAAAATTTTCTAACTTCTCAAAAAAATTCAAGTAATATAGTCCAATATGGACAATGTTATGCGAATTTTAAGTGCATCCGAATATTAATGGTAGTCACTATATTTATGACGAGTAATTTAAGAATGTCAATATATTAGTGCATAAATTGTGAGGTTGAAACAACATGAATAGACAAGTATAGATTTGACGCACTTATGGTAAACATCGTTGGGTGAAATTTGAAACAGAAGAAGAATTTAAGGAACTTAAGAATGTCGATATATCAAAAATTGTATATCATTGTCCTACAACAACATGATTAGACTGCGGATTTTATGCATCATTCGGTGAAATGTAATAGAAGACTTGAATTTGAACAATTTCAAAATGTCGATATAATATCATGAACTTGTGAAAATTATTTCAGGGGGGAAGAGATTTCAATTTGGCTCCTGCTTCTTACAATTTTTTCTAAATAAAAAAGATGTGTATTGAACATGTAGCTGTTATAAAGGAAATACAACGTATGATATATAGACAGTGGAATTTATGCTGTTATACGGAAAATAGGTGGGTGCAATTTCAAGTAATAAAAATATTCCAAGACCTCAAAAGTGTCGATACAGTTCTTAAAACTTAATAAAACCAGTAAGGTAAGAAAGAAATTCTTTTTTGGCGCCTGTGTCTTGTAACTAATGTAAACGATTTTAAAGATCCACAGTCTGATAACATACAAGGTGAACCGCAGAATATGATCGGTACACTGCGGATCTTTGCGCAGTATGAAACGGCGTGCTTGAAGAAAGGACAAAAGAATGCTCTTAAAAATATAATAAAAAGAAACAAATAAATAAGGGTGAAAACGAGCTTAAGCATCGTCAACAGTCCGTCTAACTAGCCAGATTTTTCCAGCCCTGTAACAAGTGGTTCCTCTCGCGAAAACGAGATAAAATGTGCAGCTTAACGATCGTCCGCGATAATTTCCTAGCGGAGCCGTCAAGCAAGGATAATCCCCTGTCCCAGTTTTCATTCCGGGTCAAAAAGCTTCGGCCAGAGCCCCTTAATTTTTCTTTCACGCGAAGGACGTTTCCGACGAGGTCAACCCGATTAGTATTCCGAGCGGTCCGTTTTTATTTTCTCCAGCTGCCCGAGAGTGTTGCTCAGCAATATTTGAAGACAGCCGCCGGATCCGTAGCTCCGTCCCGATTTCAACGATCCTTTTAAAGATATCCGAGGCTCTTTAGTGCCTTTCTTGCTCGCGGGAACATGGCGCGAGGCTTACCATCTTCGGCGGACTTGTCGCGAAACGCCTCGGGTGGCTCGCTTCAAGATGGCGTGAATATTAAGAGGGATAAATCCTCGATCTGGCTCTCGGTAATCTCTATAGTCTCATAGCTCGCCAGGCTCGATGATCCGGCTAACAAAATCTCGCCATGAATAATGCCCCGAAGTATTCGGCCATACGTCTTTCCGTCGCTTTTCGAAATCGATCCAAGTTCCCGCGTTAATCACGCGACGGGACGAATGGAAACGTCATAGTTTCATAATCGGGGAAACTTCTGAACCGTTGGAGGCTGAGCCGGTAGGCTGGCTTGCGATAGGAAATGCCTTGAGAAATCAAATTTCTGTTAAATTTAAAGCCAGCTCGTGGAGTTCGACATACACTGAATTTTAAAGGTTTAGAAAATGATGTACCACCATTGGTGATATTTCCATTTCACTTTGACCTGATTACTTTTGCTTATAGACGCTCTCAAGGGTGTACAGTAATCTTTCTGCACGCTTAAACAAGGTTTCGATTATTCTGAAGATATCTGTTTATACTTTAAGAGAAGCGTTTCGTCTTCATAGGCTCCTCGAAAATAGTTTAACGAATCGACAAGATTCTCGATGAATGTTCATCTGGTTATGTCTTACATTTTAGTTTGACCAATTATATATTTTATTCGAAAACTTATATTTTAAACAAATGCATCAAACTACAACAAAGTTGTAAAGAAATAAAAGAGGATACATCTAAAATAGAGAATGAGCGAATTTTCATCTGAGAATTCGTACGAATATAGGGGTTGCATCACGTACACATATACATGTACATGTTCGACGTTGTTTCCACGCACTGATAAAGAGTTTTTAAGAAAATCAATCAATTCTTCGAAGCTTCCTCAACGAAATGATCATTCCATATTCATTTATTAACACAAAGCGATCACACATCTCTTTGAATTTTGCAGCCCTCGAAAAGCTTAAGTCAACACTATAAAAATTATTGCATGATTTTCTAGAAACAAGTAAAAACATACAAAAACATTTTGGGGTCATTTCAAAGCGTAAATACAATTGCGTATAGAAACCAGTATGCAAAGAAAGTGTGAGAAATCAAATGGTAAAAATAAGATTGTAGACGAAGGGTCGGTGTAAGTGAAATTATTAGTAAATCTTCTTGTAAAATTAGGAGAAGGGAAGGGGAATTTGGAGGTAGGGTTGGCCAGGGGCGACGAAGGGCTGGAGTTTGGGAACCGATCCCTTCCCTCGTCCGGGATTTTAGTTCTGGAGACGCGGAATCGCGGCAGCACTGCCAGCGGGACTCGAAATCAATACTCGGTGTGCGTGAGTCTGGCCTGTCGCAATCCTTGCAACGCGATGATATTACACCACGCAGAAAAATGCTCGGAACACCGACAGGTATTGCGCCGTATCGGTGACCTGATCCAGATCATCCAAGGGAACGCGATCGTTGCTCGTTATGCGTCTGTTCACCTGACAATCATCCGCACACCTGACCACCCTCGACTAACGCGCAAAGTGCGCCTCCATTTAACAATTTCCCTTGATCATTGAGAGAAAGAGATACTCCCAGAGCACTCCCATATTGTTCAACCGTTTAACACCATCTTTGAACATTTTTTTTCTGAAATAGTATCCAGAGGACAATCTACGGGATCGAATTCTCACAACTGTGTCCATTAATTTGTTCCTATTCCCTACAGTTTCTTTTCGAAAGAAACGCAATCGAGTTGTACAAGTAGATTTCGGTTAAAACTATGTGAGAAACAGTTCTTCGAAAATTCACATACGTTTTTGTATTGGTCAGCATTCACAGTGTAAGGGTGAAAACAAAGATAGGGGTTGAAACCGCATTGTTTGATATCTCTGAAACTGGAGGGTGTCAAATGTTTTTTTAACTGTGCATTAACGAATGAAGAAATTAATGGCCTGAGAAATATTTCGAACAGGCCATTCGTTTAAACAATATATTGAAAATTGATACTACCTCGCACACTACTAGTGCACATTGTAATTTAGAAGAAAATAAAATGAATGTAATAATTAATATAAAACGGTAAGAAACGAAGAAATCCAGAAACACGTACCTCATATCTTGGTTCGTGCATTTCCCACAAATATATTAAAAATTGCAGGACTCGAATGTTTAATATACTGTGAAATCTCGATATATGTCAACAACACGGGTCTTGCCAGCGTCGTGTTTGTACCCCTCGGCGTCCTCTCGAGCTTCGCGGTCCCTCACGGGGTATACCCCGCGGTAGTGGGGATAATTCCGCGGCGTTTATCATCCAGACCTTGGCGACATATATAGGGAAGTTAATGTACTATTTAAACGAATGACTTTTTCGAAAATGCTTCTGTCAAGTGCACAAGCACCATGCATCTGATCGAACGCGAAAAGGAAAGCAGAAAACTCGCAGCAGGTTGTTTGTCACGTGACACGTAGCATCGCGATATAATCGTCGCGCGATCACTCGAACCGATTGCCGGAATGATCGAGGGTGGTTTCGAGGGTGATCGAGCCCTGTCCGTCTTGTCTAGCGAATGCTAGTCGAATCGGGACTCGGAAAGGAACGGTAGAGAAGAAGAATAAAATATGTCGGGACAGGGGACCATGATCGAGAGAGACGTGGCAGATTCGGTGGACGTTTGCCAAATATTTCGATCATCGTGCTGCCAAACGGTCACCGACCTCCTCCCGACGGAAAAACAACCCTGGAAATCCGTTGCCATACGTGCGGCCGCATCGTTTCGTCGACGGGGGTGAAGAGGGTGAACCCTGTGAGCCTAGCAGACTCTTTTGTAGTTCTGAATGGTGTGCGTCGACGAGAATGGTTGTTATTTCAAAAATTTACAGATGATAGATGCTTGGAAACCAGGTGATCCTGATCGAAATTAATGGAGAACAATTCGGGTGATGTGAAAGTTGTGTATCATCTATTGAGATGATGAGAATATGAACCTGATGGCCATCAGAGGATCTTATTGAATAGAAATGAAGAACAATTGTCTTTTCTGCGATTACCTGCTGATAGCAGAGAAAGAAAGTCTCATAAAAGGCAAATGGCGCCTAGAAGTCTTTTTTATTGATACAGACAACATAGAGCTGGTTAACGAACGAAATTGGAGAAGCATTTAGACCTTTGAAAGCAGGGTCTTAAGACTTCTTTTAAAAGAGATAAAGGAAATCGAAGTGTCTTTTACAATTTCACCATTGTGATGCAAACAATCTAGACCTGGTAGACACCAGAAGAAAAGATCCTAGCAAACGAAAACGAAGGACACCTGAGACCTCTTCTGAGCACTATATTCATATGAAAGATTCAGATCCTCAAGACCTCAGCAGATCACAGAAAAATCATAAAAGAAGGATCAAGCCAAGTTGTCCCTCCTGTTTACTATTGTAGCGCAGAGAAATTCTGAAGAACATAAAGACCCCAGACGTCTATTCTATTCACCATCTCTACATGCAACCTTACACGAGCAAACTACACTAAAAAGAAAGCGAAACACAACAGAGGTGTCTCTTCCACTCACTATCGCAACGCAAAGGACGCAGTATATAAAGAGATCCTGGAGAAGATGATGAACATCCTATTCTGTCCACCATGTTTGTAATCAACCATAACGCGAAAAAACTACCCTGAAAGGAAACCTAGGACGAAAGAGGTGTCTCCTAATTCCACTACAGTAAATTCTCGATATATGTCAACAACGCGGGCCATGTCGTCATCTAGCGTCGTGTATCGTTCAAGAAATATGTTTACACTCCTCGGCGTCCGAGGCCTCTCGAGCTTCGTGACTTCTCACGGAGTATACCCCGCGGTGGTGGAGATAATACCGCGACATTTATCATCCAGTTTTTGGCGATACATATATAGGGAAATCACTGTATCTCAAAACAAAATACACAAATTCCACACAGGAGGATGACGTTCATGCCTGGTGTATTTTCTTTATGGTTCCGGTTCCTTTATTGAGGACGATTGTCGAACACAATGCTGAAGGAATCTTTCGAGTGGTGATAATCCCTGCGATCGCAATCGTAATCAAGGGTCGATTCCAGTCAGCCGACTCGAAAAGGGTCGTGCAGGCTCCACTCGAGGATTTTGTGGTAGGGTAAGGTTACTGACCTCGGCTCGCAGCGTTATCGAGCGGGTCAGTGGGTCGCAGAACCACAGAGCATATCATCCCCCTCGCACCCCCTCGCAGCCACCCCCGTTTCGACGCCCCCCCCCGGACCAGGTCTCCCACCCCTCGGTGTTCCGGATCCTCCCGTGGGAACGCGGCCGAATGTGCGCAGGAGACGTTTCCCGTGCCCCGAACTTCCAGGGAACACTCTCGCGAGGAGCCCCCCCCCCCCCCCACTTGATGGAATTAAAAAGTTGCGGGAACCGAGCCACGGGACGCCGATCCGTGCCTGGATCGGTTTCGGACACCTTTGGTGATGGTCCAACGGCGATTCAGGCACCATCTGGACCCCTACTAGGTTGCCATCAAGCAAAATTCAGTGTACGATAGGTGGTTTACCTTCTTATAATCCATATATTATTTTTAGAAATTTTTATATAGTATATTTCGGCTTGGAAAATATTTTTGCACTTTGGTTGGGTTTGCGAGAAATTTTGTATTGACGATAATGAATCGGGATGGTACTGTTCATAAGGATTATGGAAAACATTGTAAACTTCCTAAACACTACGAATTAGATCAATGAAATAATTTTTATAAATTTGCATGCAGTAGATTTGGGCCCGGAAAATTTTTTTTACGTTGGTAGAGTTCTGTTTGTGAAAAATTTTATATTCAGGATAATAAGTGGGGTTTGTATCATTCATAGGGATTGCGAAAAATATTGTGAAGAAAATGATATAAAATAGAAGAAGGCAAAAGTTGCTGTCTATTGACTTTCCCTCATGTACACTCCCCATGAACTTGTCTTGTTAGTTCAGGAAGAATAGTTGAAAGTGGAAAGAATGCTCGCATGTTTTCTTTCTTCCTGCCCCACTCGTACAGCCTGTTGAGAAATTATGAGTGAATTTTTTTATGAGAGATCGTAGATATACCTCGTGTATGTTTTAGTCTTCAGATGCCAGTGTCTTATAAGCGAAGATTCAATTTACTAATGTATCTGCTCGAGAAATGTTCTAAATGAGTCCTCAGTTTTTGGGACACCCGGTACGTTATACTCCAGTTTCCCAGCCTCGGTTTTTTGGGTCAGGTTTTAAAACAGCCTCTGGCAGCAGCTCGCTTTTATGCGATATTGTATGCAGTCTGTACTCAGCAATGTTTACGCGCTATTATTGTCTATGAAAGAGGCCGTAACAATAGTAATTATACTGCAGATTTTGATTCGTTTTAGAACTGGGATTGCGCTAAACCCGAAGATTTCATTTTCTTCTTCGTGGAGGAAAAATATTTCTCCTGCCAATACTGGACTTTTACTTAATTCCAATATATAGACTTCTAAATAAATATTCAAAATGATCATTTCGCGAATTTTAATGAATCGAAAACAATACAGCAAAATATTTTTTTTTTCTATTTCAATGTTCCCACAATTTTATATTTACCTACTTATTTTTCTCATAAAGGTAGAAAATTCGAAGTCTAATAATAAATGATTGCTTAAACATTGTCATAAAAATTGTCCCGGATAGTTCTTGCACCATTAAGGGTGCACCTTGGTTTGCAATTATAAAGACCGTTGACTTCTTACCTCAATCTTCCCGTCGGCCAGAAGCGAAGCTAAACCTATGTCAACAAACGGCTGACCCTAGCAGTGAGAAGAGAAGGCAGAGTGTGCTCGAAGAACGTCGAGAAACATTGATGACAGAGACTGTAGTTAATAGTTAGCTCAACTGTTTATCAACACTTTGAATGAAACAATTACCTCCATCTCTCTCTCTAATTACCAAACAGAATCTGCACAAAAACAATACCAAAATAACAAATAAAGACTATCCATCTTCCTCGAGGTCGGGAGCCGCATAACCAGTTCGTTAAGCCGCTTCATTACACATAACAAGACCCTTCATACAACATTTAATGACTTCCATAACCTATTAATGATTCACTGGTAAGCAGCGGATTTTATGCAATTTACGAGAAAATTATAATAGCAAGTGCAATTAAAGATGTGAACAAGGAATAAAATTCTGTTAAGTGTAGAAATTAATTCAAGGCTCTCACAATAAATCAGTAATAACTTAATTTAACTATTGAGATCTTTTATCCACTAGATTGAAAAAAATCAATTCAAGAAGGAACTACGGAACTAATTTGCACACCTAGAGTAAATATTGTATTTCGTACCTGTCGTAGACAATTTTTATTTCGCACAAAAACTCACTGTCTACTTATTAAAAGCGACTACCAAAATTACTGCAACTATAAACAGGAAGCCTAACGCGTCACCTACTTCCAGGAGCTCATTCAAATTCAAATGGACGCTCCAAATGAATTCGAGAAATCGCGCGCCATCGGAGCAATTAAAAATCATTTAACGGTTCTCGGACTGGCGGAGCGTGCCGAAAATGATTCTGCGAATTCGACGAGTCCATTGACCAGATGCGGGGAGGGCCAGGTGTGGGGCGCGTTCCCTCGGGAATTGATCGCGGAAAGCTGCGAGGAATTCGCGATAGCGCACGCGTTCGCCGGGAAGAATCCGCGCGTAGACGAAAGACAATAGAGAGAGAGAGAGAGAGAGAGAGAGAGAGAGAGAGAGAGATGAAAGGGCGAGAAGCTCGCGTCGTAGACGACGATGAGCGTTCGGCGAAAAGGGTGCTTCACCGATTCCCGGTAACTGCACCCCAGCAAGCAGACCAGGTGAACAAAGGCGGCCAGGTGAACGCATCGATGCTACCTTGTCTTCTGCCACGTCCGGCTCGACGGGAATAGATACCGGGAGAATATTTAAATAACCACCGGCACCGGTCGTTTATAAATGGAAAGAGGACGTTACCTGAATATTTATTTACCGTTTATCATCGAGCAGTCTGAATGAGCGCTGGAGAACGGCGGAGTGGGTCTAGCGAGCGAGCAATTCCTCCGCTTCCGTTGCCTCCGCTAACCTCTGGAACTCTCCGATCAGAGAAAAAAAATATAGGACAAAGACACTCGGATGGAACGCGATGGAAACCGAAACGAAGAACGCTGGAATAGGCTCGAGCACTTGGCAAGCAGGTTCGAACATAAGCGAGATGCTGGGGAATGAAATTGTACACTCGAGGCGGACTCGAACCTGAACATAACTGCACCTACTTATGCGGAGGATAGAACGCTGGTTGACTAGGCTCGAAAGTTTTTACAAATACTTGGTGGAAATTGAATGTTGTCCAGAATTGTTGCCTGTTTGGTATCTTGACCTGTCCTTCGAAATGAATTGCGATAACCTCTTAAAAGACGTAGGGGTTGATGAAATAATTATAAAACTCAGTTCATCATTGGGAAATCTGCAATAGACTATACCCACCTGTACAAACCAGCAGATAAAAGTATTAAACACGTTCTTATTTGTCTTTCATTAAGAGCCAAGGGTAGACACGTGATTTTTGTAGATACAGTAGGTCGGTAACTGCTGTATAATTTCCGTTCACTGCCTTCAGCTGCTGACTTAAGATCCATCTTGGTCTTGATCCAATGGATCTTAAATCTGTGACTAAACTTGTCACATTTTTTGCTCTGTATTATCGATATTATGAATTCTGACGCCAGAAACGTGCTTCAAGTTTTTCGCTTTATTTCGCAGAGAATCAAGACAAAATATAGCTCAATTTGTAGCTGGAGATATTTTCTATCGCGCGCTATTCTCGATTTCATCCAGAAAACTCATCTAATGGCACAAAAATGCTTGGATTTCACGGCATGCGCATCGTCAATTTTTAGCCTACTTCTAACGCTCATATTACCAAATATCCGCATAATCTCGTCAGCTAATGAGCAGCGCGCACTAGATTGAACCTTCCTCTTTCGAATGAGCCCTTTCCCAGCGAAAAATATTCTCACATAAAGACGAAAAGTTGAGGCACCTGAAAACATTTTTCGCCATTTTTGTCGGTAACGTGGTCACTCTACCTTATCTTTCGAATAATAGCTTCAAGAGAAATAGTCGAAAACTATGAAGTAGAAGCTGATAGGCAATGTTTGAATACTAAATTCTTAAACTTAAAGGGGTTCATTGTGACAGTCGATTTTCCAGCTGTGATTCGATTCCTCAAACATTCTAAAATTCCCACAGGAGTACAGTTTAAAATCGATTCGGAACAACGTCTCAAAATCCAATCATTTTTGTTCCATCTATACATCCGGATTTCTCGATTATGACATATGATAACGAACTTTCTGTCACACGAAAATGACCATATCATGAAGTATGATGTCCTAACTTTAATTCAAGCCCCGAAACTTTCGAAAATGCTTGTGGCAATACATTCTAAAATGGACTTGAAGAATTCTTCCAAAATCGACTCACTCTTGACTGACATATCGATCGGAATTTTTCGACTTTTTTATACGATACTGAAATTACTTTGCAACCTAAACACATCTGTCGTAAACTTCAATTCTTGCTGTTCAATTTGAGCCCTGAAACATTAAAAAATTTCCACGGGAACACATTGCAAAATTGACTCGAAGTAATCCTTAAAAATCCCATCATATTTGTCTGATCTATCGAGTTCGAATTGTACTCGAAACTTGAGAGAATTTATCACTAGAGTCCACCGAAAGCAAGCATTTTAAATGACGTATCATTTTAAATCAGTAACCAACTCCACAAATAAAATAGGAGTGTATACGCTGAGCCTTCAAAAGGCATCGTTTTGCTACTGAACCCGTGGGGATTAATTTAAATTGCTGTCCAATTAGCTGGAACCTCGATGCAGATATATCTTCGTACAACACGGTATTAAAAAAAAAGACCGCACAAATATCTCTACAAAAAACTGTGCAAAATCTGTCCGAACCGAATTAGCCAGTCCAAGCGAAGATTGCCCGAGAATCGAGTCTATCGATCGATCGGCCGTTCGCATCGAAGATTCGCGCGGGTCGCCACCTGTGTAAACCCGGTAGCCGCGGGGCGTGATCGCGTCTCGAAAATGATCGGCAGACGCTGAAGAGTCCGCGGGCTCTCGGATTAAATCACGAGCCGCGCGTCCTAACGGAGATCGTCGAACGGCATACAATCGGAGGCGCGGGTGTGCTGTCGAGCGGCAGGGACGTCGGAGGGTTGTCGAGCTCCCCGCGGTTACGACGGAAATTAAAAGGCAGGGAAACGGGGACACGTAGGGTACGACTAGAAAAAATTCATGACGCGACGCGAGAGAGATTCCGACGGGACAAAGGGGGTCCCGGCCGAGGTAGACCAGCGGAGAGGAATCATAGTGGAGGATTCTCGTTGGATCTCCGCGCTGGAGACCACAGCTGCATGCTGAGGGGTCGCAGCAAACCAAGAAAGAGAAAATCCGACGGGGAGGCAGGGAGCAAGAGAGGGAAATAGGCAGAGAGAGGGGGGGAAGACAGTGGATAAAGAACGAGAGGGAGGAAAGACAGGATGGCCGGGGGTGAAAGAGAGAAGACAAGACAGAATGACAGAGAGAAACGTAGTGGAAGAGAAGGAGAGAAAGAGAAACGGACAGAGAATCCAAGAGAGAAAGAGACAGGCAAAGAAGAAGAGCGCGGCAAGCAAGAGAAAGACGCCAGATAGCAAAGGGGGTGGAAGAGGGACCTTGCGCGAGTGCGAAAGGGGTGAAAAAGACAGTCGCTACGCGCGGCGCCGGGGCGAAGGATTCAGAGAAGGAAAGAGGCAAGACAGCTATAGAGGTAGTGGAAGAGAGAGGGAAGAAGGGGGGCCGGAAGCGGGAAAGGGATAGCCGGAGAGAGCACGACAACGGGACGGTATAGAGTGAAAGGCCGGTGCGGGCGGCAGTGCGCTTGTGCAAGAAGCTGCCGCTGCCCGGGAAGAGACCTCCCGGCCAGCCTCAGTCTCCGGGATGCTGGGGGCGGCGATCGTGATTCTACCCCCATTTCACCGTGCTCCGATAACATAGTCCATCTCGCTCGGCTGCTGTCGGTCGGCTCGTGTTCAGGTTCTCCTCGCGGATTAACCCTAGTCGCCTGTGCGCCCACCATAAGGTAGACACCCTTTCGGTGTCCCTCCGTCATCTGTCTCTCTTTTGCTTCTCTCTTCTATCGCTCACCATCCCTCCGGTGGTTCCACCGTAGTCGTTCTACCCCTAGTTCGTTCTCATCCCCGTTCTAGCTCTCTCTCTCTTCCTCTGGTCGACCTTCCTCCATCCCTTCTCCGGCTCTACGCTTCACACCCTTTTCCGCCGAACCCTGGGTGCAGTCACCGCGAGAACCTTCAACCGACCACCTCTCCAGCAGGTGAGCTTCCTTGGTCGTGGCACCCCGGTCTGCTGGCGGCGACGGCGGCGGCTGTGACTGGATATAGTTTTCAGTCGGGTCAGGTTGTTGTTGTGCACTCCGCTTAGTGATCGTGGTGGCTGGCCTAACAGCTCCTCACGCTGCCACCAGACCGTCGGCGTTGTTCCGCCACCGTCGCTCCGTCGACGTCGACGTCGGTCAACGGAGCGAGAGAGTGCTCGATCCTCCCGGGGCTCTCAGGTTCGGTCGTGTGCACGGGAATTTCCATTTGCTCGCTCGACCAAATGCGCGGGATCACACACGCACACACACACAGAGAGAGAGAGGAGCTTTGGGGCTGGCCCGGCCTCCTCATCAGTCCTCCTCCCGTCCTCCTTTTTGCTCTTCTTCTATCGCTCTTCTTCGATGCTCCCTGCTTGATCGGCCCGACGCCGATGTTCAACGTTGAAAACACCTCCCTCTTCAGCTACAGCTCAATGAGTCAGTCCGACGGGTGTTCACGCGACAGGAACGGTCACCTCCCTGAGAAGAGTGACTCTCTCTCGCTCTATCCCTTTCTTTCGGGAGTGTCTGCCAATGTCTCGAAAGAATGAAATAGAGAGAGAGATAGAGAGACGTGTTCGACAGTCTTGGAATCTCTTCTGGCGCCAGACAGAACTTATGTCTAGCCTCCTGAGGCAAGTGGTCATGTTAGGTGGTATATGCATGACGCGTGACTCTTCGAGGACGTGTCCTCTGGGAATGGTTCACTGATCTTCGCTAGGTTCGAGCTCACTCCACTGGAACAGCGGAGATAAACGAGTGCCAGCTTCATACTGGTTAAGTCGTTTTAAATGAATTTATCATGTGATCCCTATCACTGAACTCCAAGCTCAATCTTTTGGCCAGCCCAGTGACACAGTAGTTCGACGCTAATTTATTTTCTCGTCTTGGTAGAGGGGAGTAGATGATCGTAAAAATCCAATCGAGATAGTTCAGCGATCTTCGTCACTGTGTCCTCCCTCTTCTGGCTCGATTCAATAAACCAGTGGTACAACGCTGCTTTACTGTCCCGTTCTAGATAAAGGTGTATCTTCTGGTGCAGTTCAATAAGCCAATGGTTCGGTGTTAGGTTATATTCGAGTACTAGATGAACGAGATGATAATAAAAATACGATTGAGATAATCTAATATTCTTTGTTACTGAACTGCAGCCTTTCTCAGCTGCTCCAGTTCCCTAGAGCAGCAGTTCGATACTATTTTATTGTCTTGTGACAGACAAAGGTGTGGGTGATAAAAATTGTCCAGTTTAATGAACCAGTGATTCGATGATCGTTTATTCGAATTTTTTCCGGACAAAGATACCAAGATAATCATAAATATTCAATAGAGATCTAATGATCTTTGTCCATGTACTCGAGGCTTCGTCTTCTGGTGCAGTTCGTTATACCTGTTCTCCGATGCTAGTTTATACTATCTCGTTCCAGGTAAAAGTGTGCAGATCATCCTAACTTTTCAATAGGGGTAATGCCCTCATATTTGTCGGTGTGGCGCAGCCTCCCTCTTCTGGACCAGATCGAAACCAGTGTCCCAATAAAATCTTTCCGTCTAGACACATATAAACAATCTTCTCAGCTCGAAGAATTCTCACAGTCCCTCCCCAATTAGATCATCCAAGATTCGTCTCTCCACCATTATCGGACAGAGCGGAGCCCAGCAGGAAGCCATTTTACACGTTCCCGGTGCTCCCCGTCCTTAACGCGTCTAAAACCGGAGAAGTCTCCCAGCCATCGCGTTCCCACCTCGTCCCGAATCTCCGCAGAAGCGAGCTCTCGGCGTATCTCATTAGCATCCTCCCGCGATCTTCCTCGTCTTCCTGGTCGTCGTCGCGCGTCGGAGCGCAGAAGGAGTTGCGCTCGGTGCGCGTTCTCCTCTCTCGCCGAGGGAAAAATCCGAGGGCTCCCTTCGCGCAGGCGTGATCCGCGGAATCGAATAAACAGAGAGCAACAATTCGGGAGAGAGTTTTGACTCGCGCCTCCTGCCCTCCTTTTCGGAAATGGTGTCTCGGAGTCCGCTGGCCGAGAAGGATCATCCGCGCGTCGCTCTTCTATCGGACCTCCTCCGATTATCTGTCACTTCTATTCCCGTCTGAATCGTTAACACGCCTGTGTGGGAGGGAGGATCGAACGCTCGCTCCCTCGCTCGCCGCTGGTTTACGTTGTGATCGTCTGGGTCCGTTGTAGGCGTTCGCCAAAATGGCGACGGTGGCGTAACATCGAGTGACGTTCGCAGTTCGTCGGGTCCCTTCTCGGGAGAGGGTCCCTCGATCGAGGAGTCGACGTTTCCGTTGATCGCGAAACCCCATAAAGCTAGCCGATTGTCTCGGTGCCAGGGCCGGTCGTGAGGGGCTATGGAATCAGCGATGGTGGGTGGCGGTGATTGCAAAGTCGCCACCGTGGAGGTCGAGGCAGCCGCAGCGGACAACACGGCGACCCTCCCGGTGACCAGACCGCTGAACCCGCAGAGCTCGTCGCCGAACGCGCAGGACAACGCCGAGAAGAACAACGCCGCGAACAAAGAGATGGAGCTGAAGAACGTCCGGTCCACCCCAGCCAAAAAGTAAGACCGGCCATAGTAGTCCAACCCACTAGGACCGCTAACATTCTACCAGTCCCCGTGCCTCCTTCTCCGACAAAACTCAGCCTAGCATCTTAGCGTACGCTCCCGTCAGAGAACCGCGATAGAACCTTGACGAGAGCCACGATGAGAGTCAAGAATAGAAATACATTCGGTGATCAAATTGGTTCCCTCACGCTTCGCTAGCATTTAGCAATAAGCTAGCTTCGTCAAGGTGCACTGACACTTAATGGGGATGCCTACATCGGTGACCAGTTTGTACCTACGCTCTCATAGCTTCCATCTCAGATCCGACACCAGCGTACCCTAAGTTAAGCTTGGCTACCCTAAGGAAGCCGAAGTTAAGCGATCTCAACCTTTCTCGCGGTTTGTTCGTACATTTTTCACAATCGGGGGGTTTTTACATTAACCACCAGGTTTTGCCAATGCTCTTACAGAGTCCACGCAGCTCTTACACGAGCATACTCGCAAGCATCTAGCAGCGGAGGTTCGTCAGAGCTCAGGTGTGGTACCCTTTTTGGGGTGTTTGCTTCGACGTCCTGTGTCGGCTAGCAATCTCGCGTTCCTGACAGGAACACGTACCCTCAGTTTCTGGCTCTGGAATGCCAGGTAGCCGAAGTCGAACGATCCAGCGCAGGTCCGCGTTCTGTTTGCTCGCGTTAGGCGTCCTCTTAGCGCGCTGCCGACGCGTCCGCGCACTCCTGCCTCGCTATTAGGCAAACGTTACGCTTTCCTCGCGGCAATTATACCGGAGGTTGAATGGGAGTAGGTCAAGAACCCACTTGACCGGCAGCTACTACTACGTAATGCGCGCGCTAACGAACGGCTACTATTTAAGGCAGCGCGACGGACTTTTCGCCTTTTGTCTCCAAGCCGGAGCTACTACACAATCGTGCGCGCGTGCGAGTGCGGCTCATTTCGTTCGTAATTAGCGGGCAAATCGCCGCGGTGTCGCGGAGTAATTAGGCCGTCGAATGACTACTCTTCGCTCTATCTCATGTATCTAGAAGATACATTGGCATCGGATATGGTGGAACCACCCCCGGCTCCGAAAGTATCCAGTTGTTCCGCCGCGGACGGATATCGATTCTCCGGAATTCCGATAGCGCCGCGGCGGAATACTGGGACGAGCGTCGCGCGGCGTCCAGACGTCCCTCCAGCCGGATGCCAGAGCGTCCGACGCATATCCTCTACCCCGATCCTCGGACGGTATATAATGATTTTCAGTCCACGCTCCATTCTGATTCCCGATGAGCTCCTGCACGCGAAATCGAGTCTGTCTCCCGAGCGAGACCAGGCTTTGTGCGAGTCGCGGGCCTTTTGTTCCGAGATCGCGGGGATGAAATGAACGTCTGGGCGAGCGGAAAGGACGCGTGTAGGATGAGGGATGATTGGAGAAATCTGGGACGGGGTTGAGGACGATGTTGGAATGTGAGTGGGTTAGAAATGGGAAAAACTGGGCTTCGGTGCTGGATGTTGCGGGTGTAACGGATGCCTTAAAATAGGCATGATTTATTGAGGTGTGCATGATTTTGTTGGGTTACACGAGGATTCAGTGATGATTCTATGGAAATGATTTTTTTTACGGAAATGACATCTTGAAATAATGTACATGGTTTGGTGCGTGTACAAAGATTTAAGGGGTGATTTTATGGAAATGGTTTTCTTTTTAATGTAGACATATGAGGATCTATATTTTTGAGTACAGACGACTTCTTGAGACAATTTACATGGTTCGTTAGGTGTACGAGGTTTTAGGGGATGTTTCAGAATGCAAACGATTTCCTACAATAAGCATACTCATATATTCTTAACAAATAACTACGTAAAAATCATTATTCCTGCTGGCCACTTCGAGTAGAAAGATTGCATTTGATTCTTGACTTCGTGTCTTAAATAATCCCATAAACTTGCATCGAATCACCGGAGGATAACAGAAAGAAGAATAGAGTACTTAAAACCTGAAATCATATAAAATCTCGAAAAGGTTTCTATCTCTTCTCCTAGTTTCCTCTCTTCTAAAACAATGTTTAAAATTCTTCTCCTTCTACAACCACCAGAACAAACAACATACAATATCAACTATTTTTCTCCAGCCAGAAAATTCTTCCTTCCCAACCAAGAAATCCACAGGAGAAATCTACAACACTTTGAGTGGCAGTAGAACAGTCTAAGAAATGCCATAAAATATAGGTAATAGATTGAACGAAATAAAAGTTGAAAAATCAAAATGTCCGACACTGAATGTACTCTCTCAGCCTTCTTTTATTTTGCATCCTAACCAAATTGTCAATGTTCAATACAATAACGCCAAAATTTATTTCTAAGTCTCGTCAAATAATTCGGTCACCCATTTCTGGGATACATAGCACTCATAACGTTAAAGTTAAAGTTTAAACTAATCCAAACGAACCACCATCTCTAAACGGACGATCCTGTACAGAATACCCATACAAACAACATTGAATTTATACGTTAGGCTCTCTCACCGAGGAACCACGCCGTAGATAGCAATAAGCGTTGCCTGTGGCAGTGCGTGTGCGCTATCGTTGCGCCAGAGAAAATAAGTATGTAATAAAAGCGGGGTGGCTCTTTTCTCGAAAAATCTCTATTCGACGAACCAGCCATAGAATATATCGTCTTCTCTAGACGGCCCTTTCCACTCGGCAACCTTTTATGTCCGATGCGTGCGAGAAAGCGAGCCAGAAAGATAGGAAGAGAGAGATAGATAGAGAAAGGCGGGGGTGGTTCTCGTCGGGGGATGGTTTCGTCTGCGTTTCTATTCGCGACGCACTTCGTTAGCTGTCGCGGTGACTGTGAAGCGTCTTGCGTCTAGTGTGCATTATACGCAGCCTCGAGTTTATGCACTCGCGCACGTACAACACACACCACCGACATCGCGCAACCCTAAGCCCCATAGAGAGAGCCTGAAAGGAATAACTAACCGACCGAGGTTGCGGCCACGAACCTATGGGACTCGTTCTCGAGAAAGAATCGAGGAAATGGAGCGCGAACAACGAGCTGTTTCGTGGAACAGGAGGGACACGGGTCTATCTTCGATATATCGAACCGATGCGACGGCGAGCATTAACCCTGGGACACCAGCTTTTCCCCGGGGGATGGGGAGGGGGGAGGGGCTGATGAACAACTTGAGCCGAGCTGAGCGAAGCTGAGCGGATCTGAGCGTGAAACGCGTCGGGGGACACAACGTCTACCGATCTCGCTGTTCGGCTCCCTCGTCTTGGCTTACAGCAGCCGCAACTTTTTTTCATGAAATTTCATGTCGGCCTTCTCGAGAAACTGGATTTAAAACTACACCGCCGAGAGAGCCTTTTCGGTTCACGCTGGTTTACTTTGTTCGGTGTCACTTGAGCAGCTTCGTAGAGTCGTTGGATCTGTATAATTTCCGAAAAACGAAGAAGTACGCGATTTAGTTAATTGTTTGCATTGCGGACTTGTGTCTCAGACGATAAGAGACATTTTTCTCTTGTTATATACGTTCATAGGATTTGTATCTTTTTGGAAAAGTAAGGCAGAGCACGATTTGATAAATTTTTTCCTATTGTGGTCTTCGTTGTAAACGGATGCAACCACATTTTCCTTTTGTCCCGATTGCTATTGGAGAATGCATAAAGTTGAAGATTTTCTGAAAATTTTACAATCTATACATGTTCCTCCCATGTGTGTGTACTTTTTGAGAAGATGAATGAAATGTTATTTTAACATATATAATGAAAAATTATTTTTATAACCCTAACCAAGTTGGCTAAAGACATTTTTCTCACGTTCCTATTTCTTTGAAATAATTTGTAAAAGTGGACGCAATTGTGTGTTAACGGCAGGTGCAGTTTTTACATTCATTCAAGTTTCTGTGAACCACTTGTTTCATTTTAAAGAAAGATTTTATTTCTACTAGTAGCTACTATTGCGAAGTAAATCAATAAAGATGTCAGTCATAAATCCCTTTAACAATACACACAAAAATATATATGCATCATCACAATATATTTCCTGTCACTCGTGTCAGCTTCCTCAAATGATTTCAGAACCAATAATCATTTAAACTTTTTCAGCGTCCCGAGCTCTTGTTGTACCCGCGTGGGAGAGTGCACGAGCGAGGCAAAAAAAAAAGAAATTATGCAGAGTTATAATAGAGCACAGAAGAGTGATCCCGTCTTCCCCAGTTAACAGTTTAAGGGGCTTCTTTATTTGACGAGTTAAAGATATGAAACTGTTGAATGACCGTGTATACACGGTGTCCCATTGATCGCGGTGCGAGTAAAAGGAAAGCAGACGATCCTGACACAAACCTATTGAAAGAGTGAGACCAGATTTTTTCCTCGTAGAAGCCTCGTTTTCCAGATAACCCAATTTGAATGTGTGTCGAGTACTCGTGTCATTTAACTCGGTTGACGTGGCTCTTCATTAATTACCGTTTCCACTTTAATTACAAGTAAGGCCATTCTCGAGAAGGGAACGCTCTCTCGACGAAACTTTGCGAACATCTAAATTTTTGCCAAAGCCACTTTCTAACCATTGACTGTGCGGCGTTCAATGATGCTTCTTCCTTGATATCAAATTTCGTGCTCTAGTGCACAGGCTTTTTTGTCTTTTGTGCTCTCGTCGTTTGTTGAGCTCCGTACATTCGACAATTTTTATGCAGTATGCAAAACTTGTATACAAACTTTCGATGCGGTGTGTTAGAGAAGGGTCACTTGAGTGCACAGTTTGTGACGAAAATGAAAATAAGATGTTTCCTTCGTTGAATAAGATATCCTTTGTGGGAAAAATGCAACCAAAAATGTTATTGTTGATACACACAATTCCTTATATTCTAGAGTTTTTACAACTGTACTAATTCCTCAATGAAACCCGACACGAGTAAACCAACCAAAAATTGAGATGCAATTTAAAGAATGATCCAATAAGGATTTATATGGATCCAAGCGGAGCCAGAAATTCAATAGAACCCAGTCGTTTCAGTTGTAAGCTAAATTGCCTAGAAAAAAAGCAATTTTCCATGTCCCGTGTCCATTTAAACTCCAGTCAGAGTCGAGCTATAGACGGCAATAAATAGAATAGAATGGATAGAAATGATCTCGCGGCGGTTCTAATTTTCCCGTAGATCGATCCGGCTCGATCGGGGTAAGAGGAAACAGACCTCGTTACGGAGAGGAGAGGATCGATCGCGGGATAATGGCGCGAACCAGTTTCCCGGGGATCTGTAATTTATTAATATCGACCGAGCGGCGAGGCATAACAGTGATACGCCGGGTGTATACGCGCCGGGCGATACGCCTTCTCGAATTACACAGTCGCAGTCGCAATTGCATTAACACGGGCTGAAAGCGAAGCTCTCGGTCTAGACTAGCAGCGGGACAGGACAGTATCGCGCACATACCTCGCCGAAGAACAAGCTCGCGAGAACAATCCGCGTGCAAAAGAGCAGCCTCGATGCCGACACGACGCCGCGCCGAAAATAACGCGAAAACGTGCTCGGTGAAACGCCGCGATCCGCGTTGAAATCGCCTGGCGTTGAAGCAACATCGACGATAAATATAAACATATTTAGCAGTTGAAGTTTCAGCCTTTTCGCAGCGTGAAGTTTATCAACCCTTTCAATCGTTCTCGTATCAGAAATTCATTGTTGATCAGAGTTTGTTGGAAGCGAATGGGATTCTGTGTTTGTTGGCAGACGATTTTTGTTGTCGAGGTTAAAGACGATGGGGATTGGAAAAGGTTAAATAGGAATTGATTGGTGTTCATTTTTATTGAACTCGGTTTAGGAGTTTCTGTATGAGATAATTGTAATGGTGGTGGGATAAATATTAATATACTTCTGTTAATGATTGTATGTTTATTAAAAAAAAATTGAATTTCTGAAGTGATTCGAAAGAAATTAAAAAAACAGGTTCGGCTATTTTATTTGTTTGCTAAAGTCATTTTTAGCGGTTCGTTACAAGGGCAGAGAAATTCTTCAGATTGTTTCACTTGTCACTCCAAATGACAGATTATTAATGACCCAAAGTGGCTCATTTCTAGTATCCTATACAAGGGTATTAAATTTTCTTGGGTTATTCCATTTGCTACTTAAAGTGATTAATTTTCAATGTCCTAATACAAGGGTGGTAAAATACCCGGGGAATTAAAATTACTTGGAGTATAAACTTGTTGCCCAAAGTTATACATTTCAGTTACACATTTGTTACCTAGACCAATTTATTTTCAGTGCCTCACTGCAAGCATAGTTAAACTGCCTGAATTGTTCCTCTTGTTACTGAAAGTGGCTGATTTTGAACCTGTCACATTTTAACCGTGATAAATCTGCAAGAATATATTCTCATTTCTGGTGTCCTATTCCGTCATATTCCGCATCGTATTTATTAATATTTGCCGGCCATCTAGACAGTAAATAAACCGTTAAAACGAGTTTCCGCGCGAGAGAATCGCGAATCGCGTGTAGCATCGCGTTTAAAACCGCCGCAGGGGAAGAATACGTCGGTGATTGGACGCGCAGGGGTGAAATTCGACGAGAGAACACACAGATGAGGCGAGGGTGAGTCGAGAGGGCCAGGTACAGAGAGAAAGACCACCGGCAGAAAGTAGGTACTTCGAAAATATCGACCGGTAGAGCCCAGTGCTGTTTCGCCTCTGCTGAGAAAAAAAAGAGAAAGAGAGAGAGAGAGGAAGAGAAGGGAGTGAGAGACGGGGGAGGGGAGAGAGTCCGTGCCGTCATCCCGGTGTTTCCACTTCTCGCCGCTTTACTTCTTCAGAAGTGCAGGAAAAAGGCCATATCGGCTCTCGATGGCTGGTTTTTTCGTATCGTCGCCGTGGAAACATCCGCGAAACCTCTTTTCTATCTGCCTCACCCCCTCAACCTGCCAGCCTCGAGGAATTTCGTTTGGCGTGCCTCGTAACGTTGTTTTCGCGGCGGTGTCTCGCCCGGAAATTCCTCTCACGGCGAAAAAAAGTCTCGAACTTTTCGCGTTAAGCCCGGAAAACGGCCCGTTCATCCGAGACTAGCAAAACCAGATAACGGCGGATGGGGCTGTTAGTCCCGGCTAAGTGTCGCGATAAAGCTCCGCGGAGAACCGCGTCGAGATTCGAACGATTTAATACAAAGTTGTGATTCAGTCGTGGTAGAAAATATCTTTACCGTTTCGTTTTTATTGGTACCGCTATTACTATTAATTGCATCAGATAAATCTGATAAAGAAGAAACGGTAGAAACTCGGTAAGAGACTCGAAAGAAGAGGCGAATTTAATTTACGTTGGTCTCTGATGCTGGCTTGGAAACGTTACCAAGGAAATGTTATTAGCTCTGCTCACGTCCACCGCAACGAGTAACCTAAAAAATCGTACAAAGTTGCACAGCATCACCTCACTAAAGATAAAAGCGATCGGGATAGTCGATGCAGTGGCCGTGAAGTATTGGATGATTGCAAAAATTCGTTCCGATTTTCACAGATTTCATAGACCTTCTTTGACAAACAACCGCGTAGATTTTATGAAACATACCTCCACTAGTTTATAAAACGTTGGGAAACAGTTGTCGAAAATGTTGGTGTCCATATATTAATTGATTAATAAAACGATCGCATGGCCTGCTAAGCAGGGATCGTCCGATGTGTCTGATCATGGCCAACCAATTCTACTCCTCGTAAACGCTAGGACTAGCAACTCCAGAACGCAGAATTTTCAAGCTCGATTTTCGAGATCGAAGCGTCAACCAAAAAAATGTAATTCCTTCTTCAAATGTAAATCATCTCATGGTCGCTTGTTCCATAATTCATGAGATACCGAGTACACAGATAAATTATAATTTGTCCTTAACAACTATAGAGCTTAAGACTAACTATTGTGGATTTAACATTGGACACTAATGGAAAAGTATGCAGAAAGGGAAATAGAAATGAATGAAAATCTAAAGTGATCTCACAGACCCAGACCTACTACAATAGTCAAGGCTAAATTAATAGAACTATTATTTTGAAATGTAACTACTTCTGTTTTAATATCAAATCGAACGCTAAATTTTGCAACCACTTAACAGTTGGAGAGTAGGAATCGTTGAGCACGCACCGCGGAACAAAGAGACCGCAATAATAACTGGCATAAATAAGAGTCACTGAAAAGCCTCGCTCATCTTTCCTCGAACATCGCACGATCGTGATAATCGAAGGAAAGGAAGAAGAATAAAAAGAAAAACAACCCTACTAGGGTACACGGGCTCGTGCGGAACACAATAAAGTCTGCGCGCCAGCCCCTGAAACTGCATCGTGACAAAGGGTGGTTAAGCCGTTCTCGAGGAAGATGCACTGTGCGTGCTGTCCCCTAACGCAGACGTCGCGACGCGGCGTCGCTCCGTCAATGTCCTGATCAAGGAAAGAGAGGAAGAGAAAAAGGGAGGAAATCCTTTATCCGCTTTTTTTCGGCCGTTCGCGGATATAAAAGGGGAACACAGTATCGGATCGGTGGCGCGCGCGCGATTAATTGCCGGCGCGGTTAGACGCGTCGCGACGCGCTCCCCTACGCTCTGGATTATCGATTCCGCGTACCTAACCTTTAACGAGGGAACAGGCGTCGCGGCGCCTAGCGTCCGTTCCGTCCGAGACGCCTGAGCGTTAACGATCCTCGCGCGGCGAACGGCCGCGCGAGTTTGAGCTCCCGATCGAAGATCGGGGAGGATCTAGAGAGGGAAGTTCGGAGGTGTGGCTCGACAGAGAGGGAAGATCGAGAATCGAGAAGGATCTAGTGAGGGAAAAATCGAGCAGTGCGTCGAACAACGGGAGTGAAAATAGCGCGAACGACGGCGTTGTCGAACGGCGACCGTCGTCAGTCGACGCTCGTGAATAATCGAAGCGCGGTCTCTGCTCTGGCCGTCGCCGCCGTCGCGGCGAGTTGAACGAACCGGTACGATAGAACACTGCTACGATATTTTTGTGGCACGCGATGCTGTAGACTCCTCGTGGACGAGCTGTTTTCTGTGGTCAGTGGCGGAACTCAACTGGATCATGGAGGTGGAAATCGTGCCGTTCATGGAGAACACCGCGAACGGGGGTGGGAATGTGATGAGGCGAGGGAGCAGGGTGCAAATCGTGAGGAGGTCACGGTGAGATTGTATTTTCTGCAGATAACGTGCAGCCGATAACAGGGATCAAAATAGATAGCTACGTTCTTTCGATTTTCAAAATGCTTCTGTTGGAAATTCCACAATTCGTTCGATCGTTTGCCGTACGATTTTCCCCACGGTCACAAAGATTGAAACTTCTTTGTTCTTAAAGGATATCTGATGAAATGTTGGGAGACTATTATAGAAGATGGTAGTGACTATACAACCGATTAATAAAACCGTCATATTAACCTGTCATGAAATAATTCCGCACGACAAGAGTCGAGCGGAAAATTAACACAAGTTGCGTTACCAATATCCTCGTACGAGGGTAACAAAATTGCTTGGAGTATTTTATTTATTACCTGAAGAAGGTTGTTCGAATCTCAAGAAAGTGTTAAAATTGCGAGATTCTGTACGAAATGTGTGTCTCAACATAAAGATGGTAAAATAACGAAAATATTTTGAAAATCGCAAAAGTTGATGCAACTTGCAGAGATGTAGCTACGAAAGGTATAAAAATGTAGTCGGACGAATAAGTTACGGTGGTAAGATAGGACAAAAAGGAAGATACTGGCGTGAGATAGAGTGACAAAAAAAAATGGCGATGTTAGGATCGCGAGATAACCGTGCGTGACCCGTTGAACCGAGGTCGAGGTTCACGCGCGAGTTACCGTTCTTTTGCCGCTTGCAGGACGTCGCTGTTCATTATCATGAGCTTCATCTACGCGAAGCTGCTGGTGGTCGTGTGCATTGCTTACGTGATCAGCGAGGTGGTCACGCACAAGCTGCCTCTATACTACTACGAGGGATTCTTCACGTATCTATACGGGGTTAGCATCCTGTTCCTGCTTTACGTGTTCTGCTTCCTGCTGCAAGAGAGCGCCTGGTGTGCTAGGGGTAGCGATACCCCACCACCGCCACCTAGACCACCGAAGCCTATTAAAGAACCCAAAGAGAAGAACAAGAAGAAGGACAAGAAGGATAAGGAGCAGAAGACTCCGAAGACCAAGAAGGAATACCAGGTTTGGTTCAGATTTCTTTATTGTTGGTGGTCGAGGTACTCTGAGCTGGCACAGTTTGCACATTGAAAGAGTTAGACTTAGAAAAACAATTAAATCGTGTGAAGACTTAGGTCTGTAGAAACTTCTTTTTTTCTCAGAGACACCGATTCAAAAACACTGACCTTTTTAACCTCTTTAGTACGCCGCGCTCGTCCGCAAGTCTGTCTCCCAGGGACACTATAGCGGTTCGTACCGTTCAAACTGATGCTTTCCAAGGAAACCACTATAGTGATTTAAAGTACTCAAGAGGTTAAGCACGTAACGGAATTGAATTTGAAACGAAGCTTTCTTGACGCTCGTGAGCAAATTTTACTAAAAAAAGACTCTGCGGAAATGTGTCAAATAACAATTCGGAGCTATCTAGATTCACTTTGAAGTGATTTTTAGAAACACTAATATTTACGAGTTATAAATGAAACGTAGTGAACGATTGAATTTAAATTTAAACATTCTTGACGTCCATGACCAGATACGATGAAAAAAAGATTCCGAATACATCCGTCATTGAATAGATAAAGGTACTGAATATCAAACAGGCATAGATAGAGAATTAATCAGACTCATTCTGGCCTGGAAAGGATTCAGCCGCCTACAAACTGCTCTATTTTGAAGGGCGAGTTTCGAGAAAGATTCTTGATGGCTGACTTGTACCAGATCGGAGTATCTCGTGCCCGGATTATGAATTTCGAGAGGCGTGCTGCCCGTGAAGTGTATTTCGGTCGATCGGTACGAATATCGAGCCGATGATGCGATTTTAAGAGAGTCACTTTCGGTGCTGACGTAAGTGGGTTAGCCCGTCGAACATCGAGCATCCGGCAGGAGGCACGCGCGGCTGCCTTTTCCTCCCATTCATTATCACGTGGCTCCACTTCCGAACTGAAACTCGGCAGTTTCGAGCTCATTAAAGTCCACAGCCATTTCGGGGACGGTCATTACGGCAGTCAGACTCGCGAATTTCCACGGCGGACGAGTTCTAGGTGGAAGCTTAACGACGACACTGCTCTGAGATAGGAAATACTGATTCAGGACGCGGCGGACGTCGAAGCTGGAGTGGCTACTCGCGCGCTGAGGAAGCGGAAGACGTCGCAGAATGATCAAAGTCATGGCAGCTTCTTCCTTCGAATCGGAGCTATCGGTGAGACATTGAATTTTATTCTATTCTGCGGGCTGGAAGACAGTTTTGATTTTTCTTTTGTGCTTCGTTCATTTCGCGATCGTTCGGGGCTTGAATTTTCCTATGGGCCTGACATATCTATTTTATGTGCTGCAAGAGAGTTACAAATTTTTCCTGTTGTGTCCATCAGCTTTCGGATTGGGGACCATGGTGTACAACGGCCTGGAGTTCGGCACCTTCTTCGAGGTGCCGCCCACGTCACCGTGCTATCAGATCCTCCAGGGCGTCAACCCACTACTTCAGATGATCTTCACTTTCATGCAAATGTATTTCATCTTCATGAACTCGAGGGTAGGTACTTGACCCCTAAAGAGAGCAACCACTCGCTCGAACCGGGAGAGGCTACTAACCATATGACCGTTCGTTTTCCCAGCTGAACATCCACCGCTTCAAAGTGATCGCGCGTTTCGGCCTGATGCACGTGGTTGCCACCAACCTGTGCGTCTGGATCCGCACGCTCGTGCTCGAGAGCATCAAGGAAATCACCAAGCACCATCAAAAAATAGGACAGTTCGAGGCCGGCATCCTTGGTTAGTACTTGAAGCTTCAAAAATATTCTGTCTTTATAAACTGTTTATCAAAATACTTGTGCCAGTCTTGGAAACAGTCATCAATCGATGCAATAAGTAGATACGGTGAGCGGTGGTCAGACGACGCTGGCAGCATTCCATTGTATCAATTACTCGCGAAAAATTTCATTGGACTGTGACATTTTATTCTACATTGATGATTTGGATGAATACATATATATTCAGACATGTGTACACGTGTTTGTTTATAAATCTCGTTAATTTTGATAAACACAGTTTAAACACTTCAAGCTCAACACTAGATTTACACAGCACTAAGGGTGACTATTTTAGGTTACTTCATAAAAATAACAATAATGTGTTTGTCCAAATTTTTAGCCATTTTTTAAAGAATATATATCCAAAGAAATATATTTGTTGAATAATTTCTCATGGACACAACTTTATTCACAATCCATGATTTCTCCGGGTCCTTAGTATCAATTTTGAAGTAAAGGAATATATAAAGAATTCGCATGCTTGTTTCTAAATCTGCTCATCCAATCTACATGTACACTTTCGTACTCAATATGAATGTTAATCAACAGTCTCTCCTTGTTTCACCAAAGTCTTGAACAAGTCACTTCACCCCCTCCTGTGGCAACCAAGAATATTCTTTACCACTTGCCAAGTATACAAACGCGTTTCAGAATTTTGAAAAATGTAGTAGAGAGCTTAGGACACTTGATTAATATTCAATTTATATCCTGAAAATTTTCAGAGAGCATCAAGCAGCACTCGATGCGAAACGCAGGTGCAATTCTGGGCACTGCGCCCAGAGATGTTGCATTTTTGCGCGAGGCTTCGTTGACCGCCACCAGGGCGTCGACCGCGGCTACATCGACGATCGCCAGCACGACCGTTGCTCCATTAGGTCGTGTGATGACAGCAAGGGCGGTCGCCAGGGCCGTGACAATACCGACGACAACCACCACCACGGGATGGAACCCTCCACCTACGATGATGGCCTCTACCTCCGCACCCTTGCCTAATTTGACGACCACCGCTGCAACCACCTTGTCCACTCTCTTGACAACCCTCACGCCGAAAACCACCACCGAAGAGAGGACCACTACCACCACCACCACCACTACCACTCCCAGCACCACCACCACCACCACTACCACCACCGCTCCTTCGACTACCTTCTCCTCAGCCCTGATGGATCTGTTTAATGCACCGCAAGCTGACAGCAAAGAGCAGGTGAGAGACTCGTGTCTCCACATATTGAATATTTGCTTTTTCGTTGGCGGAGGTCCAAGTCTGCCAGTCCGCCCATTTTTTGCAATTCGGGCGGGTTGTAGTTCAATGTACTTGTATGACGAGGGTAGCTACTACGTTCCCTTTTTTTATTCTGTAATCTGTAATGGAGAGTACACGCTACGTTGTTATTAGTAAGAATAATATAAGAAGTGAGGTCGCGTAACGTTTAACCCTTTGCCGTTTATTCTAGAATTATAACATCCCTTTAGAGAGACATCCGAGTGCAAAAGGTTCATTCAGAACGAAGGTAGCTATATTCTATAACAGTATACATAAATGACACAGTGGCAACGATTATTTTCTCAAATAAGAATTAAAGAGGGACAGCTCTTAGGAGCCAAGACTTCGTAGATTCGCGATAAGGTAGAATAAACACGTTACCGACAAAAATAGGCGAAAAATGGTTTTACGTGCCTCAACTTTACGTTCTTATACGAGAATATTTTCGCTGGGAAAGAGCTCATTCGAAAGAGGAAGGTTCAATCTAGCGCGCGCTGGTCATGAGCTGACGAAATTGTGCAGATATTTGGTAATATAAGCGTTAAAAGTAGGCCGAAAATTGACGATGTGCATGCCGTGGAATCCAAGCATTTTTATGCCATTGGATGAGTTTTCTGGATGAACTCGAAAGTAGCGCCCACTAGAAAACATCTCCGGTTACAAATTCAGCTATATTTTGTCTTGATTCTCTGCGAAATAAAGCGAAAAACTTGAAGCACGTTTCTGGCGTCAGAATTCATAATATCGATAATACACAGCAAAAAATGTGACAAGTTTAGTCACAGACTTAGGACCCGTCGGATCAAGATCAAGACGGATCTTAAGTCAGTGGCTGAAGGCTGTGAACGGAAATTATACACCAGTTACCGACCTGCTGACTGTGCAAAAGTCACGTGACTACCCTTGGCTCTTAATACCTTATGAATCAAATAAACATAAATAGGAATGGCTTGTTGAATTTCTGAAGAATATATGCTTTTTCAGGTCCACCAGATCTTCGATATGAACAATCACACAAACAGCAGCGAATACTGGAGCCCTAACTTCGGCATCATCGCGGAGGCGTTGACAGACGAAGAAATCGCTTCGAACTCGTGCGGTCGCGTGAACATTATGGGAACCATCGTCCAAGACGCAGAACCATACCTGTTCCCCTTCATAATCGAGTACAGTCTGATCGGAGCTGCGGTGATTTATGTGATGTGGAAGCATATTGGCCGGCATCCTCGTTGGCCCCACCAGGTGGAGGCTGATCTTGAACGCCGCCTGGAGGCTATGCTGTCTCGGAGAGCCGTCGCTTTGGCTCATGCAGGTAATTGCTGGTCTCTATCTGTAGTTTATCATCGTTTAGACCATGCCGATCCTGTAGTACCCCGAGTCTCTTAGTAAACGCGAGTTGCATCGAAAATTGCTGTAGATATATAACACGACAGATGTTTGATGCTAACCGTGGCTCGAATTATATACTTCAAGCTTCCATCGGGGTCATCGAAAGCTGCAAAGTCTCTCTTAGAACGCGTTCATTAATTTATTAATTCATTACGATTTGGGGATTCGTTCGATCGCCTAAGTTCAAGTACAGTCTATATTGTGCTTTGAGTATGTCAATGTAATTTAAAATGTACGTCACTCATTTTTCACTTGGCAATTATGGGAACTTAAGCTTTCATTTGTGACCTAGAAAATGAAATAGCTTCACCAGAACGCGACGATTGATTCTCGACTGGATTTGATTTGACTCGAGCTTTGGGAAGCGATCGATCGTGATTTTAGGAACGATAGGGTAATTTTCTTGAAGTTTCAATTACTGGGTCTTAAACTCAATAGCGGAGGCGATGGCTTCGAGCTTCAATATTAGCCCTGAAACATCATGAAATTCCGACGGGAATCAACGAACAAATTAATTTCTATTGAACGTCGTCCCGAGCTTGAAAGAAAGTCTGAAAACCTAGAAGGAACACCAAATTACTCGAGACAGCGAATAGTATCATCGAGTACAGCAATTTCCGATGTCGCCTCGGCCCATTCCATCCGATCATTCCCCTGCACACCAATCGGGGCTACGAGCGAACCGCGCGAGATCTTCCTCCGAGAGGTAGCCCCGTCCGCATTAGATCGAGACCTCCCACTAAAACCTCCTCTGAACGCGTAATACTAGGTCACACAAGGGTGGACTGTGTAGGAGCAAGCAAAGGACTATTCTTCGGCCTGCTGCTGCTGGTCGGTTCTCTGATCTGCTTGATTCTCTTCTTCGTGCTGATCCACCACCCAGACTTCGGTCTGATCGCTATATACCTGGCGGACGTGTCGCACTGCGTGCTGATGGTGCTCTCGATTATCGCCATAATCGTGGGCTTCATCCGCGTCCAGAGCCTGAAGTTCAAGGCGGAGGAGCAGAGCGACCTGAACGACATCTTGCTTCGTGTCTCCGGATTCGGGCTGTTCATCTACGCCGTGTTCAGCGTTATCGCTGGATCGTTGGCGGCGTTCACGCACGAGCCTAACCTGCTGGTGATGTTGACGGGTCTGTTGTCCGTCGCCCACGTGATCCTGCAGATGCTGTTCATCGCGGACGTGTCCCGCAGGAGGGTCCACCTGCCGGAGCACGATCGCAGCAAGCCTGGACGGCAGGTGGTCACCTTTTTGCTGATCTGCAACCTGACGATGTGGGTGATCTACACGTTCGAGTCGCAGAAGGTGATGGCGAACCCAGTCCAGCTCGACTTCTACGGGTTCCTCGCTTGGGCCATCGTGCAGAGGGTCACCCTGCCGCTCTGCATCTTCCACAGGTTCCACAGCGCGGTCACGTTCGCGGAAATATGGAAGACCAGCTACAAGGCGCGCCTCGAGTAAAACGGACGCTCGATGATCGAACGTCCATCGTCGGGATCCACGGCCCGGAGCGATCGCGAGTACAACAATCCCGACCGGAGAGGCATCACCGTTCGAACATTCCAACGGTACCCTCTGTTCGAATCGATCAAGGATCCTCCGTAGATCAGGACCGCGGTAGGTAGAGAGGCTCTCGACAACGAAGCTGATCGGTTGGAGGCTCGTCGAGAGAACAGGGTACCCGATTGGCCAGCGAAAGAGACCCATGTGTGTCCTCCGAGGATCCTATCCTCTTCCCGCAACGTGGTTCGTTGCGAAAGGGACCCTGTGTACTTAGCGTCCTCCCGATGCCGCACAGATCCTTTTGTTTTTCTCTGTTTGTCGGAACGAAGCGGTTCAACAAGGTTTGGTTCTCGGTTGTTCTCCTTGCTTAAAGCAGCTTGACACGTTGCTTCCTTGATCGGCGAGTGAAACGAGGAACACGCCAGGACCGGCGGGTACACGCCGATCGTGTATACGATCGATACGTTGCTCGATGGATCGAGAATTCTCGCCAGGAAGCGCGAAGACCAAAAGTCGAACAAACAAGCACCGTGTGTGCATTCAGGCACACGCAAGCACACACACACACACACACACAAACACACATACGGTCGATGACGATGCCAATTCTCACACACGGAACCAGGGCCCATTTCCTTTTTCACCGCGTTTCAAGCGTTTCACGATCTCTATAATAACTGCCGCCAAATTTTCTACTTTTATATATTATATACGTACCCATCATGCATCGAGAACATCGGGGCTCTTCGCAGGTTTGCTCTTCGGTGTCGATTTCGCGCCGGTGATGGTGAACGGGGGATATGATGACGGTGATTGGGAAATCGGGATAGGACGAAGAGCGAACGAGAGCCTCGAGGAGTCACCTCATTAGGAAACAAGTACGTTCTTCGTTAGCACGGTCTGCGATAGATGTGTAGAGGATGAAAGGAAGCGTCGGAGAATCGCAACGGAGGGTGCGGAACGAGGGCGGGGAGGCTCGATGCAGGGCAGGGTGTCTGTTTCGTTGCGATGCGCGTGTCTCTGCGATGCGCTCGAGGGATAAGTCTCGAAAACATGTCAAAAACAGTCAGGGTATTTCATCTTTCCTTTAAATAATCGTTGGATCAGGCACGATGTAAATAAGTCCCTCCCTTTGCTTATCATTTATGTTACACTTCTGTTTTAATTTAATATTGTCCTACTGTAAGACATTTTCAAATGCAGTTTAGTCTACTAACGAAAAGTTAGCTCTTCTTTCTCAACTTTTTTAGGCGACTTTGTTGAGTATTCGCGAAAAGCTAGCACGAATAAGTTAGTAAATTGTGCTCAAGTTTGTGACAAAACTGCAGACTTCTCAAGCTGGTAAGAACTTAATTTAAGCATCGAGATAACGTTAGAGTAAAGGGAATGTCATGGAAAAGTGACAGACACAGCCAGTTTGAATAATAAATTGATTAAGTACTATGTAAATAAATGTGGAAAATACGAGATTATTTATGACTACGTTCCACCGTGATCATACTTAAGGGAAAAGATTGAATTTGGAGGATTGTGTAGATTATTGAAGATTATTGAATCCGGAAGTTTATTTAAGTGACTTTTTGGATTTTCATTGTGAAAAATGTAAAGAAGATTTTCCAAAGAGTTTTCTGTATTGTGTTAAATGATCCAATACAGTTCAGCCTCGTCTAGAAGAAGTCTTCTCTTCTTGTCTCTCAATTCTTCCCAAGATTTTCTTAAACAATTGCTGAGAAGTTAGCAGGAATAAGCTAGCAAAGTGTTCTCAAGTTCACATTAAAACTGCACACATCTCAAGCCATTAAGAATTTAATTCGTTGAGATACAGACCTTACACTGTAATCTAGAAGGTTCGATAATTAAAAATTGATATCTCCCAATTTTCACCACTTGAGACTTTACCGAATATTAATGAAAAGTTGTCAAGAATGAACTAGTCAAGTTCGTTCGAGTTTACATCAGAACTGCACCAGTTTCAAGTCAATTAAGAATTGAATTAAAGCATTGAGACCCTGCACTGTAATTTAGAAGTTCGTATAATTAACAATTGACATCTCCCAATTTTTGCCACGTTTTCGAGAGTCGAAGCCCGTCAGTGCATCATCAGAGCGAACTATTGGTCTCGCGGACGACCTCTCTCGTACCCGCGAGGATCTAGAGAGATCCATAGAAGGATGAAGACTCGGAATGAAGAGGACGAACCGCGGCAGAGGTGTTCCGGCGTTCTTTCTCATCGCGTGCAGCCAGAGTACAAAATCGCATCTAAACTTTTAGAATCTTTTATCGACGTTCACGCGTACAAACAAGATACAAACGACGAAAGAGAGAAGAGAGAGGATTAATAGAACGGAGGACAAGGAACGCGACGATCAGAGAAGGGACGAACGGATGACGATCGTGTAACAATGAGACCGACCGCGAATCGTTCTGTATAGAGAGGGTGGATTGCAACTTTTTCTTTCTCTCGGCATTTCTTTTTCTTCTATTCTCTTTTCGGTAGAAACGTTCCCCGTAGTCGGGGACACGTGGATTTTCGGTTAACGGGGAGGAGAGGCGAGAGAACCACGGGATGCGTAGATTTAAATCGCGAGGCTGAGGGTTTAAGGGCGAGGATTATTTATTAAGGGCAGACTGGAGAAGATATCGCAGGCGGCGTTTTTTTGTTTGAGCGATGCGGAACACAGCCGGCACAGGTGAACGAAAAAACGAACAGAAATAGCCGGCTCGCACACAAGTAGAGGATTAATCTCATTACACTTGCATTTGTCACACGCGTACATAAATACATACATACGTGGCGTACGTACACGGACACCCATTTCACGAGAGATAATTAATTAATTACCATTATCGATTAGCGTTTAAGCCTATCTCGGAACACACACACACAGAGAGAGAGAGAGAGAGAGAGAGCTGAGAATGAGAGGGAGAGAGTGAGAGAGAAAGTGAGAGAGAGAGAAAGAGAGAGAGAGAGAAAGAGAGAGGGGATAGACGGCCCTTTCGCATTTACACTTCGCTATGGATATCGTGCGTAGATCGTTGAGAAACAAGTGAAATAAAAAAATCATAAATAAATATAAAAATAAAAAAACGTGTTTTACATAGTGATAATACATGGTTAAATCCCTCCACGGATCCCGGGCTCCGCGGAATCCGGAAACGATGGGAGAAAGCCAACCCCTCATAAGTCCCGACAAGTATGTTTCCTCCCCCTCTTTAGGGTGGAATAAGAAAAATCGAGCGTATAGTATCTAGTTACCCGAAGTCGAAATATTTTAATTCTTAGACGTCTGCATAGGTGAGAGAACGAAAGAGAGCGCACGCGAGCGAGAGAGAGAGAGAAAGAAGGGCGAAGGGGGCGGGGAACAGGAAACAAAAGAGTCAGGAAGATTATGAAACTGATTATACATAAATGATGAAAAAGAAGAAAACTATACATAATTGTAGCCCGAGACGACATTATTGATGATGAGTCACAGAGATGCATTAAGATATAAATATAAATAAATTAATATAAATATATATAAATATATATAGATAGATATATATATTATAAATATATAAATATAAATAAGATTACCGAGATCTTCTATTAATTTTGATGTGCGCGACGAATGGGTGCGAATATGTAAATAACGATGCACAGAATAATTATTGTTTGAGTGTCTGCGAGAAAAAAGGTACCATTGTGTCGCGAATTCTGTCTTCGAGGGGGTAAAGACCGGAAGGGGTGCGACTGCTTCCCTAAAAATGTGATCCAACCTTTTATTCGACACTGAAGAACGAGATTAAGCTTGTCCAGTGATCTAACAAACTGCCATTATTTTCTACGCGTCGATCTAGAATAATCTGGATCGATCGCGCGCGCACCCCTTCGCCTCCGATTTCACCAAGCTCGAAATGATGCGTTCGTTCATTGGAAAGTTGCACTGAAGCTTTGTTCACCTTTGCAACGTGTTCAACTGATGACTGGATTTGTATCTTTTCTATAAAACTGATAAACCGAAGCATCTGCCGAGAGTATGGTGCAATCAAGAAAGAGATGAATCTGTAGGACGAAGTAGGTCGACAATATAGAATAAAATTCAACGAAATAAGACTTCGTTTTCGAGGAAATCGACTTCGAAATATTCGTCAAGTGTCCACGCATTCGTCAAGTTCGCGTTCTCATAATTGCAAGAATTAGGATTCTTGTTCCTCGTACGATTCTTGTACTTGACTGATTTTCCAATTCGATTGTTCTTGGAAATGAAACTACGTACGACAAAATTCTATTCTACTGTTTTCTACTTGCTTATGTATCTAGGCGTTCGATGATTTCCTGGTTGTACCGGCAGATCAAAAACACTCTATACAATTGCATTCCAATATACATATAAGGAGTCACGAGAAATTTGTTTTTTAGTAGAAAGAAATTTAAATACGCATTCGAATCGATCCGAATGAAGTGAAATCTACCATGAAAATTGATCAGTCTAATATTATAAATATAATGGCAAAACCACTGTTCGTACGGACGAAAACATAAATAACAAGGCACTGCCACACAGGACCAACAGAAACGGAACAAAGTATCGCTGCCGAGCGAAAAAAGGCGGAAAACGAAGGGATGGGAGGACGAATCGCGCGCAAACACGACGAGGGTAGCCAAAACCATCCTGACCACCCATCGTAGGAAGACGGATATTTTGAGAGAACACGGGCGCAAGAAGATTGAAGAGTTACCCTTCCACGTGTGTCGCGAGAAAGAGAGTGCGTGTGCATCCGCGTGCGTGCGCGAGAGCCTGAGTAAAACGGTGCGGTTGCGGACGTGGTTCGTTTTTATTCGGCAAACAACGTCTTTGTATACTCAGTCTCTTCTAGTGAACAGCAGGATCATGGTTCTTGTATATGTACATCAGTATCTCGATAGTAGCCGTAAGCCTAACCAATGAGTCGCGGATTTGCTGGGAAATAGTAGAGATTCGCGTCGAATTCGAGGGTTGAATGAAATTTTGCTCTGCGAATCGCGCGTAAGATTTTTGGTGAATTTTGGGGAACTTCGGAGATCGAGGAGAGCTTTAATTGTCGGACGGGGCACGAAGAGCTCGCAGGATTATGCGAGTATATGTGTTTGGAAAGGGCAAATCCGCGACGCATCGTCATTTAACATTACGTAGTGAGTTTTCGATGTCTTCGAGCATAATTACAGTTTGTACACATCACACAATACGCGCGCACAACTGACGTACCAACGTCACAGCTCGGTCAGACTGACACGGTATTAAAAACACAGAGAATGATAGCGATGCGATGACCCTGCGAAGGTTACAGGGTCGGCAGGATTCGGGACGCGGTCAGGACGATGCAGGACACAAGGATAAAACTCTCTACAAATTTACATGTTGTCGTGTAAGCAGTTCTTTCAAAGTCGAGTAGCGACGATACGAAACCGTAAACTCGTAAATTCGCTCATTCATCGATTCCCATTTTGATTGTATAACGTTAAACACACCGTTTTATTGTAATCCGTTAAGGCGGCAACGCCACGCTGCCGCCGTCATTTGTAACGATATACGATTATATTGGTTAATAAAAGTTATCTAGATGTACACACCACTTGTTGGCCTTTCGCCCGCTCTTTTCATTCAATCAAAACATTATCTTCAAAAACAACTACCTCACCCCGAGGCAGCCTCGCCCAGCCTCACCCCGAGACAGGCTCTCTCTGCCTCACCCTGAGGCAACCTCACCCCAAGGCTGCCTCAGCCTTAGTTGGTCGTAGCACAGCCGGAGATGGCTATTTTGCGCATGTTTTGCCAGTGTTTTGCGAGTGTTCTGCGCATGTTTCGCAGATGTTGTACGAATGTTTTGCACATGTTTTGGGCACGTTTTGGAAATGTCTTTGGCATATTTTATGAGTATTCTGCACATGTTTTGCTGGTGTTTTTAGCAGAACAAAAAGACAAAATTTATCCGCGGGACCCTTAAGGGGGCTGGCATGGTTTGAAATCCATATACGTATGCAAGAGTCAAAATCTAGAAAAACTGCCGCTTCAATATTGCAATAAGCATTTTAGAAATGGTCAATTGTGTTTCCTAAAAGTCCAATCTACGTCTGTATGGAGCCCAAATTGCGAATTTCTACCTGATCGTGGAGTAATTTGTAATATTCGGCAGAAAATTTGAATTCTGAAGCAATTACGACGACACAAGATGGCTGCCGCTGAGAGATTCTCTTAATTTCGAGAGATTTAGTGTTCGTATCGAAAAAAAGGCTCTATACAGACGTAGCAAAGACATGTACAAACACGGTGGTATGCATTTTTAATTGATTACTTAGTTATTTAAGACGTAAACTGTCTAGAAAAAAAGCTAAAACCTACTAAAAACTTAAACCTACACCTTGACCACCTATGGCGTACTCCTACGTCTCGTCTGTGATGTTAGTTCCACAATATTAGTTTCGACCGATACGGTAGGTTGTGACACAGAAATGGTAACGGGGCTCTTTATAACTTCAACCACAAACTATAGCAGAATGCAAAAATATCATTGAATGTTACGATATTAGATAGAACTCGCATTGCAATTATGGACTTTCGTGTCGCGGGGTGAAGTGTATAACTGTTTTGGTGTTGTATATATATTTTTATATATAAAGAAATTTATCTAAATGCAGCCAAGAAAAATCTTTCATTACTCCCGGTGGTCTACACTGAGCCGACTATACATGTGTTTCTCTTGTTGGGCTACTTCATAATGGTTTTGAAGCATTTGTTTTCTTTCGTACTGTCCGATGAATAACGCGAGAAAGAACATTGACATGCCATTTCAATTTCACGACGTCCAGGTAAAATTGCGAATTAAAAGACAGATATTTTATTAATAGAACGATACATTCAATGTAAGTACATATTAGGAAGAATTCAAAAATTCTTCGTTTTCTTTTCAAGACTGCATTGTGTTGTGACATTTAACTTTGTTATTTTTCTATTTATTTCTTGAAAACGAATTGCCAATTGTATATGTGACATCTGAATGTTAGAACAGCATTAACCTTTCTATGTAGTATAATAAACAATTCATATTTGACATTGCTTTACGTGTTTAGCAAAATGTGGTGGAGCCAATGCAAGTGGATGCTCCTACAGAAGATAATGATAATGCAGAACAGGAACCATATATTGTGGAAAATCCAACATTGGTATGTATACATTCTTAAATGTAATATAATAAATAACGAGTGTCACATAATTTATACATTATACTGCCCATAGGATTTGGAAGTATATGCTAATAGTTACACAGGACTTGCCAAACTATATAGGCTTATGTACATAGCTGAACATTGTCCCATGTTAAGGGTAGAAGCATTAAAGATGGCTATCTCTTATGTGATGACAACATACAACGTTTCTTTATATGTATTATTGCACAAAAAACTAGTACAAGTTGTAGGTTCATCTGGGTTACCGGATGTTGCAGCTCAATCTACATCTCAAGATATGTTGACCTTAGACCAAGTATGGGTTGAATCTCGATCGAAAAAGGCTGCTCTAAAATTAGAAAAATTTGATACCGATTTGAAAAACTACAGAAGTAATTCAATTAAAGAAAGTATCAGAAGGGGCCACGATGATTTGGGAGATCATTATCTTGATTGCGGTGATCTTGTCCATGCGTTAAAATGTTACTCGAGAGCAAGGGATTATTGTACCAGTGGCAAACACGTTGTAAACATGTGTTTGAATGTTATCAAGGTTTCCGTTTACTTGCAAAATTGGACACATGTACTGAGTTGCGTTACAAAGGCTGAAAGCACATCGGATGTATCGGATGTACATGGTAAAGATAACAATCAGTCTATAATTACAAAGCTAAAAGTTGCAGCTGGCTTAGCAGAACTAGCAACAAGAAGATTCAAATTGGCTGCAAGGCATTTCTTACAAGCATCGTTAGACCACTGTGATTGCCCAGAGTTATTGTCCCCTGGAAACGTTGCCTTGTACGGAGGTCTTTGTGCTTTAGCTACATTTGATAGACATGAATTACAGAAACAAGTCATTTTCAATGGTTCTTTCAAACTCTTCCTAGAATTGGAACCACAATTAAGAGATATTATTTTTACATTTTATGAATCAAAGTATGCATCGTGTCTGAAGTTATTAGATGAAATTAAGGATAATGTACTCTTGGATATGTATATAGCACCACATGTAAATGTATTGTACACGCAAATACGAAATAGAGCATTAATACAATACTTTAGTCCATATTTAAGCGCAGATATGAGTCGCATGGCCACTGCTTTTAATAGAACAGTTTCAGAACTGGAAGATGAGCTCATGCAATTAATTCTTGATGGTCAAATTCAAGCTCGTATAGATTCTCATAATAAGGTAATTACAATCGATAATCATCAATCTGAAATATTTAATTAAACTGGTATTTTTGTATCATGCATTTCTAGATTTTATATGCAAAAGATGTTGATCAACGCAGTACAACGTTCGAAAAGTCAATAACTGCTGGCAAGAGATATTTGAGATGTACACGCATGTTAATTTTAAGGGCAGCTATGTTGAAACAACAAATACATGTTAAAGTATTGACATTATTTTTTTATATATATGATACTCTGTTTGTACTGCTGTATTACATATTTTTCAATATTTTTACAGAGCCTTCAACGAGATAGTAGTCAAGGAGGGGAGATGTTACTTGGAAGTAATAGTTCAGTGGCAAGAAATTAATTGGTGATTTATGATTAATAAATGATTTATGATTTGATTAATAAATATGATTATTCAAATAAACTGGCATGCTCAGTAAGACACAAAAAAGTACTTCAATATCATATCGAACGCATTAATATTCATATATTGCTTACATGTATTTATACATATAAATTGCTGATAATGTAGCAATCGAGCAATATATTCTCCCGTAAGACTGGCAGTTTTTCTAAATATTTCGTCGGTGTCCTTAGTAGGAAACAGAAAATTGATTTTTTTGCTTTCGACGGCTCGTAACCATATACATACAGGTTCTTTTGCACAAAACATGAGAAAAACACCCACAAAACACGCGCAAAAAACTCACAAAACACACGCAATCTCCAATTCTCTACTCGATGCCCTTACCTTTCGCGGTATCGCTGACATTATCGGTAACTCAGCGCCGCAGATGAAGGATGACAAGACACCTGTATCCACCGCGAGCCGATAACACTTGTCCTCGATTCTTGCGAACACCGTAAGATGGCGAAGCGAGACTCGTTGCCAACAAGAGCACCAACATTCCTTTTAACACGTAGATGGAACTCCCCTTCAGCGGAAGCCACTTCTCTAAGTCTCGAACGCCGACTCCCAAAAATTGTACACGAAAAAGAATGCCTTAATCGATACACACAGAAAATACTTTAGAAAAGAACCGAAAGCAACGTGTAGAATCATTCGAGACGCCTTTTCCAAGTTCGATGTCGAGAATCGGGCCAGGAAATAACGGGCCCCGACATAGCAGGAAACGCAGGGACCGGATCGAACAAGAGTGCGAGTTGTAAAATAGCAGTCGCAGTGAAAGAAGACAAAAGAGAAAGCCAACGGTGGGAAATACGTATGCGGGATGCGTGGCCGGGTATCGACGGGACAGAAGAAGACGAAGAAGAAGAAGGAGAAGAAGAATAGGAGGAAGGAACCGTTCAGGGTGAAGAGGAGGCTGGTTGTGAACGACCGGTAAACAATTAGTCGCGCCGTATGGCGATGAATCATTATTAAAGACGATGACGGGCCCCGACTGTCCCCGGCTGCTTCGTTGTCCCGGTCATTCGAGCCGGTGTGTACCTCCGAGGAGGGAGAACTGGCTGTTGGCATGCGACATTAATTTGCGTAAGGTGTGTTTTCGGGTGCCTAGCTGAAAGGCGGCGGATGTGGGTGCGCGACAGAAAAAAGAAGGAGATGACGAGAGCCAGAAGCCACCGTGAAAGAGCAGCCAGAGCCGGCGCTCATTTGCCTTTCAATGCCGGCTGGGCTCCCTTCTTGTCATTGTGGCAACGACAAGACCATTGTCGTGCCACCGTACACACCGTGTATTACCTACCTGTTCGACCATGTTCCTGCCAGCGTGGGTGGTGGACGGTGGCAGACGCCAGGACCCATACTCTCGCCTACACTGCGCCAGGTTTTCGGCGATCATTCTCACAAAACTTATCGCCCCCGTTCAGGAATTCTTCACTCCTCTTCATGGGTCAACGAGAGACAAGGTTTCAGTTTGAATTCGGACCGCAAAATTGAGTTACTTGCGAAATTACTTCAAATTATTTCTCAAGATAACTTGTTAATTTACGTGGGAAATTAGTGTTTAATAACAAAGTTATTAGCAGTTCTGTTATTAATCCATTATTAATTAAAACTCCAGCTCCATTTCATTCGCAACGCCGCCGCGTCGGGTAGTTCGCGAAGGATGCAATCACAACGAGTGACGACTTAAACTTCATCATTTGGGATCACTTGTTAATTTATCAAGGAAATTTCTATTGTTATTGGTAAATTTATTAAGAACTCTGTAATGTCTACGATATCATTTATTATAAATAATTATACACCCTAAACTTAGATTTATTACCCGCTCACTTACAAATTCATATCGATCCGTCCTTGTGACACTCGTTCAATTCAGTCGGCAGATCTATTTATGCAGCATTAATATCACTATACACCAGAAACTCAATTATTAATCCTTGATTTTTACAGTGTTGAAACAAACGAAGGAGATTTTAAGAAAAGAGACATGTTGGTGGCACATTGATCATCTGCGTGGAACAGAGAGATCATACTTGATATAATCACACTTTTAGAAACGATTCTTACTTTTTGAAACATAAATGTATGATACATTTGCCTGCAGAATGCAAGACTGTCCTTTATAAGTCGTGAGCGTTGTATAATGTTAGTCGCCGCGGCGGCCATTTTTGTAAAACGCTGTCGCTAATGTAAGGCATATTTGTACAATTTGATATGATTCTGCTAAGAGTCGCTTTCTTTTTTTCTATAAATGGACTGCGGATTTTACGCATTTATAGCTAAAATGGACGAGTGGAAAACAAAAGCGTAACTATATTAGAAGAATTTAAGTACGTTATTGCATTATGTTCATCTTATTACCGCTAAACCTACCGAGCCATAAAAGAGACATGTTGCCTCATAAAAATGACAAGACTGAATTTATTTAGACTTCATGCAGTTCTTATTGAAATGATGGCCCTACCATAGATATTTACTCAATCATTTTTTATGGAAGCAACCTTTATAATTTCAATAATCGCAGGATAAAAATCTGGAACCGGTTATTTGACCGACAGTGGTAGGGTTTAGTGTTGAAATTATTGAAGTACATATTGCATCCGTCTTCCATTTATTACAATCTACTTAGAAAATTTGTATTTTGCATAAAAGTCAATATATAAAAGGGAATTATGAATAAAGTGTCTAAAAGAGAGAAAGAATGATTGATTCAATGAAGGAACATACTCTAGACCGACCCTGACACCATACGATTCTGTAAAAACGTACCTCGGTATTACAGTTCACTCTGAATCCACATTTTCCTACGGAATGCAGCTCAAAAAACGAATAAACAAACGCCGCGTCGAGTTAACAAGGGAGGACGCGTCATTTTCCACGCCGGGTAAGATAAGAACACCGTAAACTTCTCTTCTTTCTCACGAGCGAATTCCTCCGTTTTACGACGTGGTAATCCTTGCATTAGTGTTTAATTACATCGTTCGGGGTCTCGATAGAAGACAGAATACATGTGTAAGGAACGCCAGCCGGAGATCAATTTGCGGTAATCGTCGGTTCCAAAATTGAAAGGGGCTTTTTTCCTGTGGAGAGGTCTGGTGTGTTTCGAGCCCCGTAACGGTGCAGTTGGAGGAAGCATTGTGCCCGAGACATTCCAGTTAACTCGCGATTCTGATACGCGATTTCAATGGCAACCCGCAACCCGCAGTTTGAATAGCGTGCGGCGTAATAAGGCGCCCTTTCGCGAGAATCGGTTTTCAGGCCCGACCTTCGGACGGTTTCCTTTCGACGGCAAAAACGAGCAGCCTCGCGAAATTTCAAAAGCGTTGGAATTCGCAGATCGGTTTCTCGCGCGGCGAACGCCGAAGAGGGTGGGATGGACGGAGGGGGTGAGGGGGAACGGCGGTGTGTGGGAAAACATTGACAGTGGCCGAGGGACACGCACGCTGCCAACGGAGGCTAGAAGGAAAAACGAGAATCCTGGCAATTACCCGGGCCGAGAGTCACGGCTAATTTTTATTATTTCAAGCGCGTGCACGAGACCGCGCACATCGGCCAGTCATCATTTGCGTCATCGCGCGTCCATTATCCGATTCTAATCCGCGCGACTTAAAATTTTCAGGCGATCGCGTAACCAACGGAGAACCACCGGTGGTCCGATTGTCCGGCCAAGCAACGCGGTAATTACTAATTGCGACGAGGAGAAAAACAAATTACGGCCGGAGAGAAGCTTAGCTGAGACATTAATCGACGTTTTTGTTACCTACGAGGATAATCAGTGGCATTAGCGAACAATTCATTTTCATGCTCTCGCAGAATCGACTTCGAGAAGCCGGTGAGTTCCTGCTGCGAGTAGAATTGGAATTTTCGAGAACGTTCAGCTGCAAATCGCTGGTCGGTAATATGAGCGTTCATTAATTCATTGATTTGAGATGTTTTTGTGGATGAGCATCTTGTTTCGGCTATTTTCGACTTATGTGACAAGCAGCACAATTGTTATAGACTTCTACTTTCTTGGATAATGATTGGACTACGGATCTTTATCTAAATTCGAACGTTAGTGATTTCTTTCTGAATCATAAGGATGAGGTACAAGTCCAATTTATCGACTAGAAAATTGCGTATGATAAACACAGAGCCGAAATGTTATTGAGATACACATACTCTGATCTGCAGTCTAATAATTATACAGTGACTCACAGAAGTCATAGAAAATTGTAGGTATTGGCATAGTTCAACTCCTACAATTTTATCAAACGTCATAGACAGTTGTAGGTGTTGGTATGGTGTTCACCTTCTATTTTGTTGAACGTCATAGAAACTTTTCAGTATTAACGTAGGGGTTGAAGAAATAATTATAAAACTCAATTGTTCATCATTGCGAAATCTGCAATAGACTTTAACCACCTGTCTAAAACAGCAGATAAAAGTATTAAACACGTTCTTATTTGTCTTCCAGAAAGAGCTGAGGGTAGTCACGTGATTTTTGCAGAGTCACCAGGTCGGTAACTGCTGTATAATTTCCGTTCACAGCCTGCAGCCACTGACTTAAGATCCGTCTTGATCTTGATCCGACGGGTCCTAAGTCTGTGACTAAACTTGTCACACTTTCTGCTCTGTATTATCGATATTATGAATTCTGACGCCAGAAACGTGTTTCAAGTTTTTGACTTTATTTCGCAGAGAATCAAGACAAAAAATAGCTCAATTTGTAGCTGGAGATATTTTCTAGCGCGAGCTACTCTCGATTTCATCCAGAAAATTTATCCAATGGCATAAAAATGCTTGGATTCCACGGCATGCACATCGTCAATTTTTGGCCTACTTCTAACGTTTATATTACCAAATATCGGCACAATCCCGTCAGCTCATGACCAGCGCACGCTAGATTGAACCTTCCTCTTTCGAATGAGCCCTTCCCAGCGAAAAATTATATTGTCATATAAGGACGGAAAGTTGAGACACGTAAAACCATTTTTCGTTTATTTTTACGGTAACGTGGTCACTCTACCTTATCGCGAATCTACGGAGTTTTGGCTTTTAACTAGAAATGATAAGGGATGAAACTATTCCATGAGGATCACAATATTTTATTTTCTAATTGTAGTAAGGAACGAATAATCGCACGAATGGAGAGAAGTTCGAAATTCCAGACTTGATAATTTACAAAGCTGACAATTAAAATCGTCGTCGAAATCGAAATGAACAGGTGAACTGGTCGATGAGGTATTTGCTTTCCTCTGTTAACGAGAGAATTGTCTGTCTATCGGCAACAATAAGGTGCATGGGAAACATCTGAGAAGAGCTCGCACAACCCAAGAAAGCATAGTTCCCTCGCGTAAGGGTTAAACGAGAGGGCGTGTCGACGTTTCACCTGGAGGCGCAAATGGCTCCACCGTTATCTCCCTGTCGGCGGGACACAAGGCCTGGCCCCAGAACTAAGAAACCAAAACCCCGTAAAAAAGTAGCGCTTCCTCCCGTATTCGGGGGCCGAGAACGGTGCCAGTTGGCGGTTTTCCACTCGAGAAGTAAGGTAATAATCCGTATAATGGCCGTTAAGCGGCGACGGACGGCGGTTTCATTCCTTCTTTTTTTTTTTTCTTAGCGAGGACACGCATGGGGCCCATCCTGGACCCAAATATATTCCATAACGGCAACGCGAAGTTATGATATGTTAAAACACCGGACGAACTACTTCCTTCATTAGGAATTCTCTGACAAAACTGACAACCTCGCCAGCGTAGCTAGATATCCTTGGTTTCTATTTTATAATAAAGTTTGGAAGTTTCAATTTAAAATTTACGATTGTAGTCACTTGCCTCGAACAATGTTTCCAATATAGAGATTATCAATTTTATAATTTAGCATAGACTATACTAAAACGCATAGTAAAGACGTTTCAATTCTTCTACAGTAAATATAAAATCAAAAGTCGTGCCAGTACAGTGTTTCCTCGATATACGTCAACAACATGGGTCTTCTCAGCAACATATATCGTACAGGAGACATGCTTTGATCCACACTGAACGTTGTACACGTATTTACACTCCTCGGCGCCCAAGGCCTCTCGAGCTTCGTGGTCCCTCACGGGGTATACCTCGCGGTAGTGGGGATAGTTCTGCGACTTTTATCAGCCAGGTATTTGCGACATTTATTGAGACAAGACTGACACAGAGAAACTGAGCTCCATGTTGTGGGACACAGTTTGTTCGCATCTGAAACGTATAATTTCGATCTTTTCTCTCGCATCGTGCACATGAAACCTGTCCCATCAATAGGATTCATCTACGATGAAATGTAATCAAACATTGGGTAGAAATATTGGCAATCTATTCCGTGAATGCCCAACGAAATTGACGACATATGTATTAAGGGGATTCATAAGTAATCAATTATTTTGAAATCTAAAACAAACTTTGTAGTAAATTCAAATTTTTATTTCTTAATTTATTACATAATCTCCATCATTATCAAGGACAATTCGCTATCTTTCCTGCAAATTTTCACCCCCCCCCCTCCCTCTTATAGAAATCCAGGGTTCGTGAAGCAAAATATGACTCAAGATACCTCCTTACATCGTCTACAGAAGTGAATGTTTTATTTCTTAAATAATGCTCCAGAGATCTGAAAAGATGATAGTCAGATGGAGCAATATCCGGTGAGTACGGGGGGTGCTCTAAAACTTCCCATTGAAAATCTTTGATTTTTTCCTGAGTGAGTTTCACTGTATGGGGCCGGGCATTGTCAATTTGCAGTATTACACCTTTTCTGTGGACTAAAGATGCCCTCTTTTTCAATAGTTCTGAATACAGCCGTTGCAATTACTGACAATACAACTCAGCAGTAACTGTTTCTTCAGGTTTCAACAACTCAAAGTGAATTTGCCACGACAGTCCCACCAAATGCACGGGGTAACATCTTCCTAAGTGATAAGCTAGGTTGATATTGCGGTTTGATTTGCAGAAAGCCTTTGCTTGGAAGTCTTTATGTTATCATAAAGAATCCATTTTTCATCTCCGGCAACGATTCTGCTAGGAAATGGATCTCTACGAAATCTGGACAGCAATCAATTGCAAATTGATCGACGAATATTCTTGTTAGTCTCAGATAATTGATGCGGTGCCCATATTCCTTGCCTATATGCGTTTCCCATTTCGTGTAGGTGCCTTTGTATAGTTGACCATATGGACCCAAGGCTTCTCGATAATTCTTGTATACTTCATTTTGGATCAGCTTCCACTAGAGATTTTAGGGTGTCATTATCAAATTCAACTGGTCGTCCACTTCGTGGACTGTCAGATAGATCATAATCACCAGTAGCAAACCTTCTGAACCAACGTTGACACTTGTTGATCTTCAATACATCTCCATAAACATCGCAAATTTTCTTTGTTGTTATCGTTGCATTAAATCCCGCATAAAAATGAAAAAGTTTGCAATCACGAACATGATCCTCGGAAGGTACGGGCACCGCCATTTTATTACAGGGTCGTAAAAAAATGATACCTTTTAGAATATTTTGAACACAGGCCGCTTTACCGAAAACTGTGAAAGAATACGTGCTTCCTCTTCAACGATGTGTACAGAACTAAAGGTAAAACAAATTCTTTGCAAAGAATTGATTTCTTACGGGCACCCCTAATATATGACACATTTCTAAACCCAAAGGTCTCCATCCACAGACGTCTCTAGTGCGAGGGGTGGAACAGATCGTCGCGGTTTTGCCGAGCGGGGCAGTTCGGTGGCCCTTGGGGCACCGGAGCGTGTCGAGTGGCCCGGCGCTCTGTTTGTACCGCTTAAGCTAATGAGCCACAGATGGCGATATATCGCGGTCGGACTGTGTTGTGCGCGCGGGTTATAAGGTGGGCCGAAATGCGAGGGAGAGATAGATTAACTCGGGAGATAGCCGAATCGTTGTTGCAAGGTGGCTGAAAAGTCGAGAGCGAAAGGGGTTGGCCGGCCTCCTTCGTCTTTCGATCTCTATCTCGACCAGCCGGTCGGCTACCGCGTCCGATCCTATCCGCCGATATGCACCCTCTCCTCTGAACCCGGTGCACGACGAACCTGCGCCGCCGCCGCCGCCGCTAAATGCACGCGCCAGTCTTTTCGGTGGCCAGGGGCGCAGATGCACGCCGCAGGCAGCTCTGCACTGCTTGCGCCTCGCGAATGCCTGTCGAACGGGCCGCCTATTCGCAAAGACCGTCACGCTTCCGCAAAAAGGCTACCGGGGCCCCTTTACACCATGCTTCACGACCCTGTCTCGTAAATTGACCGCCCTTTGCCACCCACCCTTTTCTCAATCCTTCCTTTCCTTCGTTGGAGTTCGATGAACAATCTTTTCCCATTGTAATTAGCTGAGGTTCTTTATGAGAATTTTTGTAGATTCTGTTGGTAAGGGGATGCGATTTTCATGCGTACACGGTGGCTGCAAAATTTCAGAGTGCATGGAGATGTGTATATTAGTAGACTCTCAGCATCTTTATGCAAAATTGATAGCACCTCGATTGGAAAAAAGGACAGATGAAAAGTTGTCGGTCCTTCTTTGATAATTTTAACCAGATGAGCATGATGTATTGATATTCTTAAACTTTCTCATTTCGGATCTCACGTGTGGCTTCAATAGAACAGATTTAGTAAAATTGATGCTTGTTCTTTCGAATGTTAATAGCGGCAAGTAGAAAAGTATGAGTAGTCCTCTACGGTGTAGAGTAAAGAGTCAGTAGGGAAGAACGCAAAAATATTCGTACGAGTTTGTAGAAAACGAGTAGAATGCTTCTTATATTTAGAAGCAGAAGCAGGAAAAAGCCTGAAACGCTGTGCTATAATATTTTCGCATGTATATATTCGTGTACAATTTTTTTAGACTGCTTCATTAACCTAGATCCGAGCGAAAAGAATCGCTGAAAGTGATTCTCGCACATCTGCCAATCGCACCCTTCACCTGAGAAGAACAGCGTCCTCGGACAGATCCGTATGGTTCTTGCAGTGGGTCGTGTGTATCGCGGAGACTTTGCCATACAGCCGAGATTGAATCTACACAGAGCAGATTGCACAGTCGTCAAGGGCGACACGAAGTCAATCGACGGTGTAAAGGTGCATATAAAAGTGCAGCTGCGATCGAACTACCGAGGAGTCCTTGAAATCACGGTTTTCTTTGTCAGCCTTATATACACGCCAGACACGCCGACTTACTTTCCAAAAGGAAGCAGTTGCACTTTGTCGGCCGACTGATAAACTCAATAAACGGATGCGGAGTATTCTTCCTCTTTGGACACGCTGCACACGAGGTTCGCCGTTCCACCTTGCCCTTATGCAAGACCTACGTACTGCGTACGCGTGCATTATGTTCGTTATGATTCTATTATACATTATATTACCGCAATAAAACGACAGAGAGTAATAATGATACTAATGTCAGCAATAATATAAGAAGAATGACGGAGTTCTATATTACACGGTGGGTTCGTTGAACTTTGTATAAAATTTTATTTTTGGCGTAATATCGTGTAATTTTATTTTTGGTATAGTTTTATTTTTTATTAATGGCTGGAGTACAATGCTACACCTTTTTTGCTACTGGTATTGGTAAATTGAGATAGTATTGAATTTTATACGATTTTATATTTAACTAGGAGATATTTGTATACATTCTTAAAAATTCGTAGTCTATTCATTGAATAGATCAATAATAATTACGTTTTATTGGATGGACGATAGATTGCGCTTTTAAGTAGCTTCACTGTCACTTGCTTACTTACGCTAAATATTTATCTAAAGAAACAGTTTCTGACTCCACAATCTATAACACATTCGTCGCGTCGACAACGTCAAGCTTCCACCTGAATGCAAATGATGGTCAAGCTGCACACCCTCTGCCACAAAACGTCCATTGATTGCAACTTATGAAGAAACAAAGGACATCTTCACTTTGAAGAATCGCCAATAAATATTTCACTCGAGGCTTCCTAGAAACCTGCACTTTTAACACAAGGTTCACGGGACCAATGAAAATGGCGGGTTCTAATGTTTTTAATTCACAATTATTAAGATTCTAAAGATACATCCATGAGGACTTATTCAACAAATTTATTTCTTTGGGTATACATTATTTTAAAAAAGGGGCTAAATATTTGGGCAGCACATTCTTGTTATTTCTATGAAGTAATTTAAAACAATCACTTTTAGTGCTCCGTAAACCTAGTGTTAACCCCTCGCCCTACAAGGGTGTATTATTCATTTCCTTTAAACCGAAATAAAATTCTATTAATGTAGAGCTATTGAAGGACATACAGGCACAAAATACATATAAATTTTCTCCTTTTTGTTTTTAGGAAAATGCGAATTACAAAAAAGTTCTGGTCACTGAAACCGTAAAATAAATCGCAGCGCAAGGGGTTAGAAGAGATCGAAACCTTCGGGCAGCAGAATGTTTCCTCGTGAATCATTAAATAAATCAGAGCGGGCAAAGGAAAGCTGAGGGCCGGTCATCAAGCGGACGAAATCGCGACGATGGCCGGGTGTTGGCGAAAATCTGACACGTGGTACTCGCAGAAATTCGCGTCGAAACGGGAGCATCGTGAAGGGGACAGCCGCGATTTCACGCCGCGGCCGTGATCCGCGATTTCACGGCAGCTGCTCCCGGCCGGAAGCGTTGTAACGCGCGCCAAGTGAAGCCGTGCCATGCCGAACCGGGCCGGGCCGGGCCGAGCCGCGTCGCACCGCGTCGCACGAACTTTCTTGCATAATGTGAAATCGGGGACAGGCAGCGCGTTTGTCTTCGGCCGAGGGGGAAGAAGGATCGCGAGCGGGTAACCGCGAGCAGCCGGCGCGGCGCACCGTCGTCGACGCGGAAACCGAACCTCGAAACAATGCGTCCGCCGTCAATCGAATAAAACGATATGGAGCGTGTACCGCCCGCGATCGGCCCGATAAACCCGGCTGGCTGCTCTCCTGCATCTTGTTTGCACTCCTTTCGAAAGTGGGAAGAACTTCCGCCAGGGGTGGAACACGGGCATCCTTAATTACCACGGGGATCTGATGATAAAAGGATAATAGACAGACGCGTAGACTATTTCCGTTTACTGCGACCGCCATGCTTGTCTGCGGTCAGTTTTTCCAAACAGCTTGGATTATGATTTGCGCGGAGAACCTGTTTTTGAATAAACGAGAAAAACATACGTTTTGGAGAAGCGATAAATTGTGTTTCAAATATTCAGACGATCTTTTACACCGCATTTAAAAATTTTTGAATTTATCAGGTGTACAGTATCAATCAGTCAATCGATTCGATACACCCATTAGTATAGGGGGATGAGCGTACTATGTGACGTGTGAAAACAACATTTTTGTAAGAATTGCAATTGGTAGGAACTGCGAAGGAAAGTCGGCTCGAATGCGATTGAGTTGATATGTCGATTGCAGGGTTTAGGGCTGGCATTTCAGTTTTGCAAATTTATCCAAATAGACCGGTGATTAAAAACTGAACCCCGGTGGTTACACACGTGGATTTCAACGGCGCGTGAAGATTACAACGCGTTACACTGGCGAGACCCGAATCGCTTCGCAGCGCTAGACGCCGCGCCGGAGTGTAATTTCGTACCGTTTCTTCGGCTCCCACGGAATAGTAATTACGCTATCGAGACATCTCGAAAATTGCCCCCGCATTGCCAGAGCCGACTCGGTTCCTCGGTTAGGTCTGTTCGTCTACGCGGACCGCGACTCGTTAGCGTGAGTACTCTTGCGAACGGTCCGGTTCGGTTCTCAGGGGAGCCACCGACGGAAACGATGGGTTACTGTCATTTAGAAACGAAGCTCTAACAGCGAAAATATTGCGCAAGATGATTTTGATGGACGACAGAGAGAAACTCCAAAAATATATTTTACACTTGCGTTTATTCTTCAGACCATCCTCCGCATTGACAGGGTGGAGATAACCCTCAAGGTTGAGGGTTGAATATGAATGAATAAATATTACCGCTGACATTTGAGTTAATTGTATAAGGTTCTAATAGGAGGAGTAGCGAAGAAAATGCACAGACTCGATGCATCATTTAAACAAATAAGTTTTTCCTTTCGGAAACGACCAGTCCAAAAGGAAGTACAAAGATGCTGAATCTGCATTAGGATCGACAATCTACCGTATAATTATCAGTTGACCGCCACTGCATCAAATATGAATGTGTAAAATGCAATAAAGTATAAAATTTGACAACATCTAATATTATTTGCAGTTCGTTGTTGAATTATCAGATTCATTAGCAAGGAAACAAATTATATTTGCGTCCTTGTATCGTAACTCTATAAAGGACATACATTTTTATTTTTTGGTACTTCCGCTGTGATAAAAATGTAATCGAACTTTCAAGACTCTGGTCGTTGATTCCTATCGCGCAAGAAAAATTTTGTAGCAGCCAATACATATTCGATTGACTTCGATTCCACGAAAGTGCTATCACGAAAGAGCATGTAAGACAAATATTCTCAGTCGAATCGCTAATAACGTGCCATCCGATCAATCTTTGTTATCACATCTCTCGATTCCGCTTCTCTACGGCTTTCTGAATGTCCGAAGTCCATGTAGCGCACGATGAAAATGTAATTAACGTCGGTCTTGACACAGTACGCTCAGAATGTATTTCACGCGAAGATTCCCAGAGGGATCGCCAATAAAGTGCAATCGGATCACACCTTGCGATCTCAGTTCCGATTCCAGGTTTCGCAAGGCTCGTTGAGCGTCTAAAGTCCATGTAGCACACGATAAAAATGCAATTAACGTCGGTCTGAACAAAGTCCGCTGAAAGAAAAATTTATTACAGGCGAAGATCCGCGATCAAGTGTTCAGCAACACGTAGAATCGGAGATCATGCTCTGCGATCTCGGGTGTGTTGGTCTCTTGGCGCTCGAGGGACCGCGAATTCCTAAAATCCGGATCGTTGATTCCTCTCGCAAGAAAAGTCGGCGAGCGAGGCAGTTATCGCCGGCGATAATCGCTTTTTCCGCGAAAATCTGGCCGTTAACGAGAGTAACGATTTTCCGCGGTTCTCGGAAGCGGCGAGCGTATTTCAACGGTGACGGGGCGCGTTTAGAATCTGCGGCTGGTGCCCCGGAACGTCCATAAATCCGTGGCGTAACGGCGGCTATATTATCGCGGAAATTACGTGCAATGCGAGCGGCGCGGCCACGAGCCTGGTTCGAATCGCTTGAGCAACAACCACCGGGAATTTCCGCGGCGTTTCCAAGGCAAGGGGTTGCCTGGTGGTGGTTTCAACGCGACCATCCTAAATCCTCGGGGGATATTTTCGTTTTTTCGCTCGGCGCACGAAAGCGACGCGACCCGCCACATAAAATACCCGGCCGTATAGTAAAATGCACTTATTCGAGGAGGTTGCTACCACCTACCGGCTCGTACTTATGTTAAATTATAGGTAGACACACACGCGCGCCGGCCATTAGTTCTCTCGAGGCTGCACGGTTAATCTCTGCCCCTTCCCCCGCCCCGCTGTCAGACCGCTACACCTTCTGAGGGAGGCGAATAAAGAAAATGGGGCGAGTTCTACCATTGTTCATCGATTTACCCGTCCATCCATCACCCGTGGTGGAGCATTTGAAAACTTGTCATGGAGAATTTTATTGTATTTGTTCGGTTACAATTGTTTTCTGTTATCTATTGAAAGCCTATTGATTCTCCTCTAAATGACAAATTTAACCCATTCCCGTACTTCAACGACTCTGACTCGTGATGAACATTTAGGCACAAACGTAAACATCCGCGAGTGCGACTCGTGGACTGAACATCTGCCGAATGTAAACATCACGAGTCAGAGTCGTGGAATGATTTACAAACGACTGTATCACAGGTATTTACATTTCGGCTAGTATTCCAATTGTTTTCGAGCATCACTCTGGTTTGTTTACCGCACATTGACCCCTACGGTTTGGGTCCGGATTTCATCGAACTAAATGGCACGGGAAAAGGTTAAACTCATCTGGGGCGAACTTACTGATTTATGTATGAAGTTTCTGGTACTATTAACAAATTTGTTGACAAGTACCTGAATTATTGAAAGTCTCCTGTACCATCAAAATGGAGGCGGATCAAGAAAATGGCGTGAGCTCCATCATTCTGCATCGATTTACGTGATCCAGCAGCTGTGGTGAGACCTTTGGAACTTCGCCATAAAGGATTTACTACTTCCTGTTGTTTACTGTAACATTGGAAACTTTTCTAATTGACAGAGGTAAAATGACAACTATAAATGCTAAAAGAAGTTGCAAGGTTAGTCTAAGAATCGTTATTGCTGTAGCTATACAAATTTATTTTTATATAATTGCAAACATATAAAAAATACTGCGATGCTCTCTCCGCGATTTACAAAATTGTACTGCGTCGTCCACCTTTGCGGTTTGGATGCATTTGCCATGAAACAATATTATCAACTAGGCACGTGCGTAACTTGATAGCGTCTCATACATTTTGAGTTGGCCATGTCACATTGAGAATAACCTTTCTTTTATACTGATTGTTTAGGTTTAGAAGAGTAAATACTTCTTGGAAGGAAAGATAAAACGAGAAATAAATACTGAAAAATACATTGTATACATACTTTAAGAAATGTTGTTCAGAAGTTTGAAAAGGTCAATTTGACCGGACGTGGTAGGTATTAAACGCTCGCACTATGATCTATTTTACGGTTACTGTGATCAAAGCTACTCCGAGAAGATAAAGACAATTTACACTTATCGTATGTGTATGTAACTAAAATTCTATTTTGTTGCTGTCCACACATAGCCATTGGAGAATGCATAGGCATACAACAAATTCTTCCTCCTTCTTCTAAGGACTTATGAACGAGAAAAACATTCAACTCACTATAAACGTAAAAAATAAATCGTAGTGCAAAGGGGTTACGTAGAGGTGTACTAGGTATTGTGGATGTACAGTGAAATCTCGATATATGTCAACAACTCGGGTCTTTCCAGCGTCGTGTATGTACCTCTCGGTATTCGAGGCCTCTCCAGCTTCGCGGCCCCTGACGGGGTATACCCCGCGGTAGTGGAGATAATTCCGCGACGTTTGTCATCCAGGACTTGGCGACATATATAGAGAAATCACTGCATATCGTTCTCTTTCAGCCTGGGCGGCAAAACAGCTCGGTTTCGCGCGCCCGCAGCGAACAATTGATCGTCGCGACGAACTCCGCGGTCTCCGCTCGGTATCCGTGCATCATCGATCTCCTTCTCACGGTTTCTCCTGGGGCGACAGGGGACCGACGAGAGATGCAGCATTGCATCGCCGCCGTTCTCGTACTTACAAGACTCAAGAAAGACACATAGAGAGAAGGGGGAGGGGGAGAGAGAACAGGTAACGGGAGATCGCGCGGAAATCGAGAGGGACGAACGAAGACAGAAGAATCGAAAGAAGTTATGAAAATAAGGCGAAGCCGGAAGGGGGCGGACGATAAGCGCATGCGACGATCGACACGCAACACAGGCGCTCTAATTTTAGATCTTGTCACTCTGATGCCAGCTGGCGGGCCCCTCCCCGCCTATTACGCGCGTTTACGCACACTTACGCGCCGCGACTCGCTCGCAATCCGCCTCTTTCCGCGCCCGATCCGCTTTTGTTTCCCGCGAGTCGCGCGCGGCTGCGCAACTACCCTCGCACGAGCATATGTCGCGCCTCATGACAACCGTAATCGTCGTCGACCAACTTTTCTTTCGATCGCCCGAGCCCGAGTTTTCTTCGCGCAAAACGAATGACGGCACCTCATCATCTTTCCTCCTCCACCTTCCCCCTCCCGGCTACCGAAACAGTCAATGCGACGTGATGATGCTGCACCCCGACAATCTCGCCCTCTGACCGTTTCTTCGTTCTTGCGAAACTGGCTCTGTTTTCAGTGGTAGATACCCTTGGGGAAGGAGGAATTTTGTTTTGTTCGTAAGCGAACATCTTAGCGTGAATTTCTGTTGCAAATCTGCTGTTTTCTTTGCCACCACCTTTATCGAGACTCTGTTTTATCCCCTACTAGCGGACAAGAAAGTTTGTATTTATTGCAAGTCAGCATCTGGTTTCTCGCTTGCATTTTCAGGCAGCCTAAGAACGTCACCCACTGTACAATAAAAATTAATTTCCAAGCATGGTCGAGAAATTACGTTACGCGACCAAACCCTTGACGGTTCCTCAAAAGGAAAATACAACAATACAGAACAATTGATATATAACTTAAGACAATACTTTTCGAACAGAATGCAGTTTAACTCACATTCTAGAGGTTACAAAGAGATTGTAGTACATTCATGTTGTTCTCTGCCAAGAAAAGATGACCTATAGGTCTTACAGGTCTGATTATCGACATTTTTCCATTCCAGGCATAACAGGTTGTTAAAAGCGGAAAGGTCTCGAAGCCTTCTTCCCTGTCTATTCCGTAACACAGAAAACTGTTTCACTGATGTATACCAATCCTTATGTAGCAATGACGCAGACACGTGGACGTTCTCGCGTTCATAGTCTTCTGTGACATCATACTGCATACTATGATATGTCGTAGGTTACTATCGGTTACGATCGGACGAAATATGTATGAATCAATGAATTTAACTTCGGTTTTAAGTAGTTGTAAACAGTTATACATAATATGAACAAATTTATCCATTCGCGTAAGGACGTGTTTGCAAAGACGACTGTGCCATACTGTCTTCGATCAAGCACATTGTTTGATATGGCAACTTTGCGATAGAAATATAAGGTTTTTATGCCGATATGCGACACCATGCTCATTCTTTTATTTAATTTTATTAAATTTGCTTGCAGGATCCAGTGAATAATGTGCAAAGGTATGACCACTACATTGGCAACTTCAATATTCATATACGAATTCAATTCTACCTAAAATCCAACTGAAACGATTAAAACAAAATGAGCAAATCAAATTCTTACAGACTAATTGTTTTACAGACTTAAAAGTCCTAATAACAAATGGACGATTGGCGAAAGGGCGAACGTTATGAACAATCAGCAAGGAGCTATTCTTATGAAAATTGTCTGTTATTTTCGCGTACAAGCTGGTAAGGTTTTGTCGAAATTGTAGTCGGATGGTTCGCGAGGATAATCGAGGTGTGCTGAAACGTTCGCCTACACGTCCATAAAGGCGAACGCCACGCCTGATTCATAGTGTTCGAACGGCAGACTATCGACGCAATAGACTCGGCAAACGAGTTGCTTTCCCGGATGCGGGACACGGAAGATTGAATCCGCGTGATCCGCTTGACAGCCGGCTCGTTACTCGCGAACAAAAGGAAAAGCCGCGAGACTGTCCGAAGCGTCGGGCTTCCAGCGAGATTGCTCGCCATGGTAGTTATGCCGCTGATAAGCCTGACGCAGGATAATTTCTGTAATTTGCCCGGAGGGGCACGGGAGACACGCGTTTCCTCCGAGCCGTTTCTCCGACGTTTCAACACACCGTTAATCCACCGGCACCGGGTCCATTCTGACCCGTACACCATTCGGAGTCCGTGCGATTCGTCGATCACGAATTAACCAGCTGTAAATTGCACCCGTTCACATTGTTCGCGTCAATTTGTCCTGGAGTGTGAATTTGATTTAATGCAAATACTTTACGCACATTGTACGTGAATTGAGAAACAAATTCTTGACAGAATTTAATGTTAATCGCGGCTCGATTTATATTTGAAAATGCAAATCAATTTTCTGAACAGTGCACGAGGATCCTAAATTATACTGATTGGTAGAATTTTTTGTTTCGTTAAACAGGGGACGATTTTTATAAATTTTGACGCGCCGAATACGAATGTGAAAATCGTTTTTCTGCATCAGCCTCAGTTTTTTAGGTGTTCTATTTCAAAGGGAAAACGCAACTTTCTAATTTAAGAATTTTTTGTGCTTGAACCGTGAAAGTTACACGAATGATCCTTACATAGATCGATTCTCTGGACACAAATTCAGATACAGAAATTTCGAATACAGGAGCATTATGAATATTTAAACGTGTTTTAAAAAATGTTCGAAGACAACAGAGCACCTGTGATTCCTCAATTTTCTGACAAACTTATATTATAAATTTATTACTAATCGTGTTATTTTAATATTAATTATGTTATTTGCTCCTGCTGACATTTTATATTAGGCCCAATAAAAATATAAGGATGTAATTGTATCGTCACAAAAGTACAGACAACCTCCTCCTTTCTATAGTCGTTTAAATTGAACAAATTCTGATTGTCAATTCTGCTCGCAGGAAAACTCTGTAGCAACCGTCAAAATCATTTTGAGTTTGGTGCCAGTAAAATGTTTTCGGAATTCGATCGGCTAGACCTAATAAGCGATCATTACCTCCGAGTCCATGCTTACCGGCAAGTTGTAATGGTTTCTCGTCGGCGGGCCGCAATAAGTCGTCCACATCGAACACACTCGTCGAAGGTGATTAGTAGATTATGGTGATCCGGTCGTCGGAATGTTCTGACCTCTTCCAGGTGCAACGTTATCTGTAATGTCACGAATGTTTACCTGTTTTGTCGCATGTTTGTACCCCGGACACAGACCGTTTAACTGTAATAATGACTTTATAACCTGGTCGGACAAATCGAATTTTATCTGACTATTGCTACGCGTTAAATTCTAGCGCGCATGAACAAGCGGGGATGGAAACAAATGCTCGTAGAGTTGGATTTTTCCAAGATTTCATAGAATTTCTCTGTTCACAATTTGCTAGTTCTGACAATTTAAATATTTCCCAAGTTCAACATTAGATTTGAAAATTTAGTTTAATATCTTTGTCAGTAAAGTATGTCCTTCGAAAATTGAATTCAGGCTTTAATTTTCACCATGAAGAGCTTCCATGTAACAATATCTTTGCCTGAAGAGAATACGCGATTCGGAGAAATTTTCCCTTAGCATTTCATTCGTAAAGGAAAACAATCGTACGGCTTGAAATTTTGAGTAAATTTTAATAAGGATCTAATGCACACCGAAGATAAAATTCGTACTGTCTAAAAACGTTGAAGGAAGCGTATAGGGATCACTCAGTGTATGATAGTTCAATCTTCAAGGTCTGTAATCCAGATTTTTACAAATGAAAGATTCCGCATGAGTGTCGCGCAGCTCGGAAGATGACAAATGTATGTACGTATGATTACCCTGGAAGCCATTTGGAAACCATTGAAATGGCACTGTACACTCCTCGGAAGGAGGTTGTGTTTTATTGCTCATAAATACTTGCACAGCTTCGCGGACCTTCCGATTCGTGTGGGGACTATCGCACGAGCCTCGGCGATATTGCACGCAGCGTTCCGTCGTTTCTGCTAATTCCTAGGCCTCCGTAATTGTCATTCTTCTGTGAAGCATGTTCCCGGCGTTGTTGCGCCTTGTATCCGGCGATTAGGACAAGCCTTTCGCGCTTTTCGCCTCGATAGTTGCGCGATCGGTTCCGACCGTAAGCTATAATCAGTTTTCCGTAGGAAAACTCGGCTTTCCCTTCGCATGAAATCAACCGGCCAACGAGGATAGACCATAAATGGCAATTAGCGAGTCCATGCCAATAGGACTACGCAAGTGCAGGTCCACAATTTTTGTAAGGTCTGAATAATAGTTGGTGCACAAACAATTGCAATTTAGAACAAGTATCGACTTACACGTCCGCTTTGAATCAGTCCTCACTAATTACAGTGATATCTCTATATATGTCGCCAAGACCTGGATGATAAATGTCGCGGAATTATCCTCACTACCGCGGGATATGCCCCGTGAGGGGTCACGAATCTCGAGAGGTCTCGAGGGGTGTAAACGTAACACAACGCTGGCAAGGTCCGTGTTGTTGACAATATATCGAGAATTCGCTGTACTGACGGAAAACCTAGTAATAGAAAACATGTCAATTATGAAATATTTTTCCAATGTTTTTTCCTGACTTCCCTTTTGTGTATGATACAAACTCGAGATTTCAACTTAAAGGACGCATCGAATATTGTGGGATGTGGAAAATTAGTATTGGTAGTATGAAATGTCCTACCATTTTGTCCGGCTCGGTAGCGCTCAAAATGATCGTGCTAGGTGTCGCATGATCGCGTCAGGCGCCTCTAGAATCGCCCCAGTCGTTTTCTCGCAGTCGGAACACCTCGCAGGCGATCGTTCGCGGGTCGTAGCGTTTGAGCGTTTATCGTTTGATAGATGGATGGCGGTCGTGTGTTCCGGGAAAGCAACGGCGGCACGTACACCTGAACGGGTATTATGGCTATAGCTAGCCGGTCGGTCGAGAGAAAGGGGGCCGGGAGGAAGCGGCAAGAAGAGAGCAGCCTCTCCGGGAAGGGAAAAGAAGCCCGCATAGAAGAAGCCGGTAATTTAGAATGGCACCGCGATGCATAGGCTAGGTCAAGCCGATCGAGATAATAGCGGACGCCGAGTGGTATCGTACGTGGCAGATATATCTCGGGGCTGGGATGTACACCTAACGGGCACGTTGATGAGAGAATGGAGGGACGTGGATGATATCTTCGGTTAAGTTCCATGGCAATCGGGAATGGAAAGAAGCCGCGGCTCGTTGGACCTTCACTTCCTCTCATTGTTCCACCTCGCCCGTTTTCTTCCACACCATCCTCCTCGCCCTTCATGCAAAAGGATCGGTTAGGATAGTCTCGCGTTCTTTTTTCCGTGGATCGCGCGGTCTTTCTCAGCTTTCTCAGCTGTTAATTCGTGACCCCGGGAGCTCGAACGTGTAGCTTCTTGCCTTTCGGGGAGGGCGGTGGGGGTGGAGGAGAAGCAGCAGAAAGGCCCCAGGCAACAATATAACATCCGATTAGCTCATTATGCGGAGATCGACAGATCGATAAATTCGACGCGCCGGATCTGGGCCGAGTACGCGCGATTATTTTACGCGATTCTTGCCGGTACGGTGGCCTCCGAGACACAATATCCGCCGGAGCATCGTTGCGTGTAGGCAAAAGATCTCCGATACCGTTCGCTGACACAAAGGAAAACGTCCCCCCTGATAGACGGGCTGACTGTTCCGACTATGGCCGAACGAAATGCCTCCGCGGATCGGTAAACCGAAATCTAGAACGATAACATTGATCTTTGACATGCGAAATTCGGTCTGTCGCAAATGCGCGATGTTCCTGTCGACAGTATATTCGTAAAAAATTTAACGTCGACAGGAGGCACAGTGATTTCTCTATATATGTCGCCAAGACCTCGATGATAAATGTCGCGGAATTATTCCCGCTACCGCAGAGTATAGCTTGTGAGGAGCCACGAAACTCGAGAGGACCCTGATACCAAAGAATGTAGACGTACACGGCTCGGGTATGTCTCCTGGACGATACATGACGCTGGAAAGACCCGAGTTGTTGACATATATCGAGATTTCACTGTACATCCACAATACCTAGTACACCTCTACGTAACCCCTTTGCACTACGATTTATTTTTTACGTTTATAGTGAGTTGAATGTTTTTCTCGTTCATAAGTCCTTAGAAGAAGGAGGAAGTTCTATGCCTATTCCATACATGTTGTATGCCTATGCATTCTCCAATGGCTATGTGTGGACAGCAACAAAATAGAATTTTAGTTACATACACATACGATAAGTGTAAATTGTCTTTATCTTCTCGGAGTAGCTTTGATCACAGTAACCGTAAAATAGATCATAGTGCGAGCGTTTAATACCTACCACGTCCGGTCAAATTGACCTTTTCAAACTTCTGAACAACATTTCTTAAAGTATGTATACAATGTATTTTTCAGTATTTATTTCTCGTTTTATCTTTCCTTCCAAGAAGTATTTACTCTTCTAAACCTAAACAATCAGTATAAAAGAAAGGTTATTCTCAATGTGACATGGCCAACTCAAAATGTATGAGACGCTATCAAGTTACGCACGTGCCTAGTTGATAATATTGTTTCATGGCAAATGCATCCAAACCGCAAAGGTGGACGACGCAGTACAATTTTGTAAATCGCGGAGAGAGCATCGCAGTATTTTTTATATGTTTGCAATTATATAAAAATTAATTTGTATCGTCATTTTCTGGAAGTTGTTCATCCATGAATTAATTCGGCAACAAATTGACTATTATCCACGTTTAATTATATTAACAATAACTTGTTTTAAGGACCGGCCATTTTGACCACGCACGGTAGGAATAGGTATACAAGAAGTGTCGGTGGGTTTGGTGTTAATTTTTATATAATACAGTCGGAACAAAATTTTTAGCTGCTAACAGCGGAAAAAGATCGAAGAGCTTGACTCCTGTGTTTCTAAAAGATCCTCTATCCGTATTCGATCTACATGTACAAAACCCCCTGTTTCTATCAGCAATCATTAAACATTCGAGTCCTTCTGCAATGTTTAATATATTTGTGGGAAATGTACGAACCAAGATATGGGGTACGTGTTTCTGGATTTCTTCCTTTCTTACTGTTTTATATTAATTACTACATTTATTTTATTTTCTTCTAAATTACAATGTGCGGTAGTAGTTTGCGAGGTAGTATCAATTTTCAATGTATTGTTTAAACAAATGACCTGTTCGTCTCCTGGACGACACACGACGCTGGCACGACCCATGTTGTCGACATATATCGAGAACTCACTGTACTCACCTGGCGAGAATCGCGATCGGCTTCGGAGATCCACGCACAGTGAGGGTCGTTCCGATAAAATAGGTAAAGTTAATTGGAGATTATTGACGTCTTGAAATCGAAGATTTCGAAAAGATCGAAGAGCTTGACTCCTGTGTTTCGAAAAGATTCTTTATCCGTATTCGATCTACATGTACAAAACCCCCTGTTTCAATCAGCAAAACACCCTTAATAAACGGCTGCAACAAAGCGTTTCTTCAGTAAACCGTCTGTTCGGGATCAATCGAAGATTCCAATCAAGGAAAAAGTCTTCGGCTCGACTACAATCTCGAGACAAGAGCGCTAACGAAGTACGGGCCGGTCTAATCCGTAGTTCCCTAATTCCCTTCGAGGAACCTATCATCCGAAACCGGGCCCTAGACAAAAAGCATGACGGGGCCCGTGGGTCGAGGGTCCGTGCGTCCTGACGCGTGTTCTGCGTCGGAGATCGTGGCGAAAAAAAGTTGGCAACAGCGATACAACGGCCGATTAGCTTATTATACGGCGATCGGCCCGATAAATTCGTGGCGTTCTCCTTCGCAGAGGGGATGCCCTCGCAGAGCTGACTCTCGCAGAGCCTTTCGCGCAGCTGGTCCCTCTTGTCCGCGGTTTGCCGATAAGGGGACGATCGTAATGTACGATCGCGATCTTCGCCACCTTCAGGACTCGGACCAGTCCGAAACATCTGGCCGCGGTTTCGACGCTTACCGAGCGACGACCGCAAGCGAGCGAGCAACCATTCCGTGCTGTGTGCGCCGCGTGCTGCCAATTCGGCAGGTGATATCGGCTTCCCGCCCCCAGGCCCGGAAGCGAAGGTGGAGGAGAGATTCTGCCCGAACCGATACACATCCGAGGCTTGTTATGATTTATCGGGAGCACCGGTTCCCCCTTTGAGCACCGTTAAACGGCCGCCCTTCAATCTGGTCTCTTCCAGGCACCGGCCCCTGTCGATCCAGAAAGGAAGACCATAACTTCTTCTTGTTCTGCTCCTTGGCCTCCCAAACGGGTTATTATGTGGCTCGTGTACACACTTAACGTAGAAATACTACGGTGGCCGGACTCTATTTGCTGTGGAACGTGATCGACGCGGACATCTGCGGGAGAGGGGGTAGTAGGGACGGTTAGATTGCCGATCTTTACACCGTGATCCAACAATAGTTAAAACGTAATATAGCGCTCCATGTCGTCAAGTGTAATCGTCAAATGTTTTCATTTCCTTCCTGGCGTCATTGATAAAAACAAGTTGAAATTTCGCCCTTACCAATCGGGTCGCCCGACTTTTATTGGAGTATAGTGAATTCTCGATGATTGTCAACAACACGGGTCTTGCCCAGGAAACATACCCGAGCCGTGTTATGTTTACATTCCTCGACGTCGACGCCTCTCGAGCTTCGTGGCCCCTCACGGGCCACAGCCCGCGGTAGTTGGGATAATTCCGCGACATTTATCATCCAGGCCTTGGCGACATATATAAAAACATCACTGTATGTACTTGAAGAACATTCGTATTCAATCATTGCCAATTTTGGTTTCAGGCACGGATCTAAATCCAACTCCTTGCGTTTATGAATTATTGGAACAAAAAGGAGATATATACTGTTCGTGTTTCTATATTTTTACTAACAGTTGTAGGCATCAATGTCAAAGGGACAGAATTTGATACCGGTTCAACAGAAATGAAAACGTACGTGCATACTCAATAGGTTCAGGTGATTCTGTTTAAAATCTGCTTCACGCGTCTGACTCGTGAAGAGTTCAGCTACTGTTCCCTATATGAAACTTATTAAAACCGAGAATTCATTAGAATGCGATAGAAGCACGTTGAAGGAACCACGTGAGATCTAATAAAACATATTAAAATATCGTGCAAAGCCAAATGAGACGAGTTAAAAACTGGCTCGAGCACAATTAAAATTCTCTGGCGATTCTCTTCCGGCGATCTCCAGGAGGATTTGGTTCGCCTAAGCGATTGAACGCCCTAACCGATGGCCAGCAGCTCTGAGAAGGAAGTCGCGGGGCTTAGGATTAGCCGGAAGGGAAGAAGCAATGGCGGAGGTCGTTTCCTGGGATTATCTCGAGGGCTGTAATCCTCGTGGCTGTCCAAGTAATTTCATTTTGAGATTCCTCTTGATCGCGAGGCAAGAAACGGCCGTCTCGAAAAGCGGAACGGAAAACTGGGTTATCGATCGGTTGAATTAGCATAGGCTGCGAGAGTGTGTCTTCTCTCTCCCTCTCTCCTCTCTCTCTCTCTCTCTCTCTCTCTCTCCCACTTTTCCAACGAGGATTTTTCATTCTGAGGGTAGACACGTTACGTTACGTGGCGCACGCGCTCGCCTAGCCAAGCATTAGCGAACTTGCAATTCACTCGATTAAATATTTATCTGCGTTTACGCGCGTGCGAGTTTTTCTCGTCCCTATGCGCTGGATAATTGCGCTGTTTACCGCGCGAGCTGCACGCGAGCTACACAGTTGCATAAATGATGAGCCGGGATGAAAATTCGAGGCATGCCGAGCGAACCGTGTTTGAAAGAGTTGCTGGAAAATCGATCTCGATGCAGCGAAAACGAATCAGCCTCTGGGCAGTTTATAGTTGTAGCATGAACGAATACTGGGGCGGTTTCGCAAAATATTTTTTGGTGATCGCTTTCGGGGTAGTTTTAATTTACTAATCGTTTCTCGCGACAGTGGGTCGATCTTGGAGAGGAAAGTCTTACAGTTTTAATTATATACAGTTGTAATTAGTTCGTTGATGTTTGCGCGAGGTCGTGGTTTTAGGAGCTTGTCGACGAAAAGCTGCACTTTTGCAATTTCGACAATGAACAAACGAATAATTTAGACTTTCGCAGTGTAGGGACTTTTCGATCCGTATTGTTAACATCATCACTTTGATTGCCAAACCATGAAACTCAAACTTCCATAAAATCAAAGTAAGTTATTTAATAAAATACAAATTGAAAAAAATATATGTACGATATTGAATAGTCCTCCAACTTTCTTGCATTTTACTGATCCCAATCAAATTTGGTACAATGAATATATTAACGTAAAAATTAATTTTAAAACCTGGACAAATAATTCCGTTACCCACATATGGGTGATATGGCGGTCATCGTGTTAATTCACTAATACCAAATTCATTTCCAACACTTCGCAAAATATTCGAAAACAATTCGTAACGAATTTAGATTGTTCAAAGACGCAGGCTGCAAAAGATTGCGCCGATCTTCAGAGATCGATCAATCGCGTAGGAGACCGCACGCACACCGAGGGCAATTGGTTAATTATATCTCGACCGCTGCGCCATTCCATTACGTTATTATACTGTTTACCGATGTCTTAATCCGTGCCGCGGGGCATTTGCATGCGAAGCTAGCCTTGCCTCGCGTTTAATCCGAGGAACAGAAGGATCCTCGTGTAACTTCGAATTAAGCTTACCCGTCGGCAGTGTTGGGCATTGTTCGAATAAAACCTCATTCGAATAAGAATATCAAACAAACAACCCATCATTATTCCGTCATTTATCATTGGAGTGATTCGTTATTCCCGAGGGTGGTTTTCTCTTCCGAGACACAAAAATCACGGGAAAACAAACAGAATACGTATAAAATATTTTTGCACGTTTCACTAAAACCTGTACACGGCATACAATAATTGAAGATCTTGCACAAAACTGGATAGTCCGGGCAAGTCCAGATTTTGAACGCTGCTCAATTCTTTTGTTAATCGGCAATATACGGGGTTGAGCAATAAATTTGAATATTTGACATAACGATATGAAATATATAATAATATGATGAACATATAAAAGTTGCACGGTATAGAGGGGGAAATATTGTGCTGTAAATATTTTTGATGTGCGTGATGGCGTTCCGGAGGTTTCAAAGTCACCTTGATTTCTTTAAACGGAAAGACCTACTAAAACCGTATCGACCTTCACATGTCCCGGATCTAATAGTTAACAATTTTTCCATGTCACTACGAAAAATCGAAAAATAAATTTGCCTGTTCTTTGGCCCAAGCTCCCCAATTGAAATCGAGGTCTCGCGGATCATTCTTCACCGACAGGACATCAATGTAACCATTCTCGTTACACGGACCCAAATAAACGCATCTAAAACGTATCGTTCCCTGTTTGCGCGCGGTACGGGCCGCCCGGTGCATCGTGTTTAATTAAATTTCACAGGCCCGTTCTCCGCTGAACGGGTGCAGGTCGCCTAACAAGAGAGAAAGGAGCCTCTGGGTAGCGTTCAATCTGCACGGCTGCCGGTCGTAATCCATTTCGCGTCACGGTGATCAAGCGAAAAGCTATGCGCAAGGCTCGCGCGGATAATTGTTTCCAGAAAGTTGCATGCAACCGAGTTCTCTTCGAACCTCTTCGAGCCTCTTCGAGGGTTTCGTCGATCGGCCTTAGAGACTCACGCACACGGTTCGATGTACCATCGGATAGGAACGGTGGCGCCGTGTCCAAGAATCGATGAATTAAAGGCTCGCTGGCCCCGCGGGAGGACGAGCACCAAAGGAATCCCGGCGTGACGGCCCACCTGTTTTGTCCACCCGTTCGCTCGTCCATCCGTCTGTGGCCCGGTTGCGCTCCAGTTGGCACAGGTGTTCCTTCGATTCTCTCTCCTCTCTCTCCCTCTCTCTCTCTCTCTCTCTCTTTCTCTCCCTTTCTCTCTTAAACCTCCTCTGTTCTCCTCTCTCCCCCCCTCTATACACCATGGCTTTTTGTTTCGAACCCGTTCCCCCTCGGAGACCCTCGGCCTATTCATTACGGAGCGCCACCGGGACCGAGAGTGTCGGCCTGGAGGACGGATCCGGTGAAAATGACGGATAGCCAGCGAGTTAGCCAGTGACAGACACGGTTAGATGGATAAGACCGTGTGCCCGCCTAGGTCGATCCGAAGATCGATGTCCCGGCGCTTCGTAAGGGTAGCAATAGCCGGCTAGAAACAGCGGTAGCTAAGCTGAAAGTAGTATCACTCACATGTAGCAGTTGCTTACCGCTGACTCGAGCTTCTAGGCACGTCGTTATGATATTGTTTTATTCGGGAATCGTGTGCCACGCTCGTAACCGATATGACCGGTCTACGATAGGATGCAGGGTGTTCGCGATAATTTGTACCAGCGTTTTTTTTTTTTCGTAAAAGGTAAACATTAGACAAAAACTGAAGAGGAAATAGTTGCAGTATATTTTACTACCAATGTGATAGTGTATCTCAATTTTTTTGGATTTTTAATATTTTTCTAGAAACAAATGTGACCTTGATTTTTTAAGAATTTTTTGTCAAATGAAATCGGAAATTGAGACGGGTCCAACCATGTAGTACACTGTGGTCTTCAGGGTCATACAACGGCGGAAATAAAAGAAATAGATTGAACATTTCGTAGTATTATATTTAGTAGTATGTTGAAGTGGTAAGACTACATCTCGGGTTCAATGTGACTTCTATTAGCAAGAACGCATTTGTTTTATCTTACAATTAGTTTGCAACAATATTTTTAATACGTCCCCACAAAACAAAATCTAGTGGTGACAAATCGGGGGATCTTGCAGGCCATTTTATAGATCCGTATGTCCCGATCCATTGATCGTTAAAAATATTATGTAGAAAATGGTTTACCAATCTACAATTCTAAGGAGGAGCCCCGTCCTGTTGGAAGTACATGTCTCGCACAATAGCACTAATTTCCAGTAACTTTCAAATTCACAATTTAGAAAGTGTAAATACTTATATCCATTTAGAATTCCAGTGTAAAAATATGGACCTAGTAAAATGTTATCAACAATTCAACGCCGAGCGTAAAGTGAGCATTATGTCGATTACACATGATGTTATTATCAAAAGTGGATTCATCTGTCCATAATATTTTTCTATAAAAATTGGAATCGTTCATGTTATTTGTTAGGAACCAATTACAAAATTCATTGGAATATCAAATTCCTGGAGACTTTGTACTTTGTGATATTTGAAAGGATTCTAATCGTACAATTGTAGCACTTTATGTGTTGATGCAATTGAAATATCACATAGTCTGGACACCTTTCTTATCGACGTAGATGGATCTTCTTGAAAAGTATTTCTAATTGTTTGTTTTCTAAAAACAGTGATTTGATGAATCCTCTGACGTTTTGACTTACTACAGATCCTGTTTCATTGAAACGTTTACTAAGATGGAGAAACTGAATTTCTCTAGGTTGTTCTCTCTGTGGATATCTTTCTTCGTACACTAATTTACTTTGTCTCTTATTTTTATTACACTCGTAAAAAATACTTAACATATCCACATTTTCCAGCGTAGAATAACGATACATAATGAAAACATACGGTTTGGCTGGTTGTTTCGCACAACTGCACTGATACTAAAGGAATAAGCTTGTCCTTTACAAAAATAAACATTCACATAGTCAGCGGAAATCACATTGAACACTAGATGTAGTCTTATCACTCCAACATACTAGTAAATACAATATTACGAAGTATTAAATCTATTTCCTTTATTTCTGCCCTTGTATGACCCTGAAGACCATAGTATACTACATGGTTGAACCCGTCTCAATGCCCGTTTTTTCATTCGACGTAAACAAATATGTAGCATTTGTTTCTATATTTCTAATATTTTTCTTTGTTTCTAGAAAAATATTAAAAATACAAAAAATTTAGATACGCTATCATATTGCTAGTAAAATATACTACAACTACCTCCTCTTTGTTTTTTTTTCTTCTTCTAATGTTTACCTTTTACGAAAAAAACACTGGTACAGATGATCGCGAACACCATGTACGTATATGGTACAGATGGTATGATGGTACATGATTTTTATGCAAAATCAAAATTCTCTTCGTCGATTTCCTTGACCATTCTAACGAGTTGAAATTAGTAGCAGGTAGAAAGTTCTGTAGAAAGATTTGTCTGTAAATTCATTTTGTTAAAAATCGTATTAGCTCGTCGCTCGTACGAGTTCCCAGGTGGATCGTGGAGACATTGTTACGTGGAGGTGCGTTATACTCGTGACGGATCGTATGCTGATTAATGAGAAGAATGTTGGGACTGCGGTTTTTCGGCCGCAGAATGTACGCACTGCGAGGAAACAGATGGACGGGTACACAACGATTGCGTATACCCGTCGTGAGAGACAGGAGACCGTCTGCGACATAGCATCTGTTCCACGAGGAGCGTTGCGGTGCATTGTATGCAGTTGCATCGCGATCTGGGAAGTTGACGCGGCCGGAGGATGCTCGGGAACCGGCTGGTTAAACTTTTGCATGACCACTTCTGTGTCGCGCCTTATTAAGACTTCCCGTTGTTAGAGTCGATCTTGCACGTATGATGTTGTGTTGTTTTCAAATCTATCTGAGAGCCTCAAATTTTATTTTATACTATATTGGAATTCCCGAATTTTCAAATTCCATATGAAACTGCTATATTCCTTATTCTCGACTAGATTTTATGCGAGAAATCATCCCCTTGCCGGTTGTGCCACAATTTCCCAAACACCCTGTATCAACCCAGACCGTTCCCCGAGTGTGTTTAGTAACTTATTAAACACAGAAATTAGTTAGTGGTGTAAGAATTATTTCGAATTAAATTATAGTAATTCTTAGCGGTGCCTCACAGGGAACAGTCAAGGTTAAAAAACGAATGGTGCTACCAATTCCCAGTAATCAGCGGAAATATAGAACAGAGCAGCGCGAAGTTCAAACGAAAGGCAGTTATCTTATCGGCGGCGATCGATCGATCGTGCAGGGAGCATAAGCGTATGCAGAAAGGGAAATTTGGGCAGAACGGAGGCTCATTTCCCATTCAGTTCGGCGCAGTTCCGCGAGGCGGATTTCTTTGAAATCGCCGAGGTCCCAGCCGCATCGTCGGTCGGGCGCAGCAGAAGAAGAAGAATCGACCGCGGGGAGAATTTATCGCGGCGTCTGCCACACGATCGCATCTGTCCCCCTTTAGCCAGTCTTTATTACGTCGCAAGAACATAAGAAGTCTCTCCACAGACATTAGCTCCGGCCGTATCTCTTCTTCACGGTGCGCACACGCACGCCAAAAGAACAGCGGGCCTCGTGTCACGGTGCTGCTCGCACGCACACGCTCGATCCGTCAGCTTCCCTGCGCGAGAAGCACGTGCTCGAATCTCCGAAACCACTGACCGAGCCCCGATACTGAAAACAATTATGACGGATCTCCATCTTGAGTAACGCATACTTGTAACGAGACTGCGGATCTTTATGCGAATTCTAAACGTAGCATATTTCATAAAGACCAGGGCGAGGAACAAGTTGAATTTATCAATTAGAAAATTCCTTATGATAAGAATAGACTAGAGATATCGTTAATCTTTTCTTGTATTTGCAAAATCTGTACTATAAACGCACGAAGATCAGCAGCCTAACGTGGTGTAGATGAGAGACGCCGATTGACATTTTGTTTTCCAAGCGCTGACAACGACACACTGATTCGCGTCTTTTCTTGTTCATGCAAAATAAAAACTTTCCGAGTCAGTTGCAGTGGGTAGGAATTCAACGAATATGTATATCCTCTAACAATAATTTTAATAAGTCGAAAATAATGCAGTGACGGTTTTAAATTCTAAAATTTGAAGTCTTTTTAAATTTTAAAATACATAGTCACCATTTTGTTTGTTAGTTTTCTGCTATAAGGGTATAGATCTCCTCTGTAGAGAAACATTAACAGCATCGTCTTCAAAAATGTAATTGAATAAAAATGTCTTTCTATCTTCATTGAGTATAATAAGCTGTAAATGTTATGTGAACCTTTTGTCTTGCTACAGTCGATCAGTAGCTTGAAAAATATACAAAAACGCAAATGATGCGCGGGGACTTGAATGGATCTATCCACGTCCGCCATGAAATCATCAGAACCACCTTGTTAAATCTAACAAGCATTTAGACATCCCTAATGGCATTCCTTCTAAACATCTACAGAAGTCCCTTGTCCCGATCCTGTCCTGCCAAATCTTGATCCAGGAAGGATCGTGTGTCACTCCTGCAGCGGTTTCATCCAAGAAATCGCGAAGAAACGGTGTTTGTCCCCTCGCCAAAGAAAATTAAGCGATCGACAGCACCTGTGACTGTTCTTGCCGAGGTGGAACGCTTTCTTCAGGTCCTCATTTGACGGGTGTCTTCCTGTCTCCGAATCTAACCGTTTACGTAGGTGCTCGCGTATCGATCGAAGAGAAAAAGAAGGGGTGGTGCAGGACGATGGGTCCGACCGAGGGGACATCGCTATGCCGATCTACGGTCATAAAGGGTTACAGAGGCCCGGAGAGGCCCGATAGACCCGATAAGCCGACCCACCGAAATTCATATGCATGAGCCCTTATTATATGGTATTAGCTATGCGCACAGGTGGCTGCCTCGACTAGCCGGAGAGCGTAGGATACGGTCTCGTTTAATATGTAACACCTAAGCAAAATGAAAAGCTGCTGTCGCGGCTGCTGCCGCCGCTTCTGTATCTGCTGATGGATCCGTGAACGGCTCAGCCGTTCGTGCGTCATTATTAGCTGACAACGGTGCCTTCCAATTATTTAGGCGCGCGTCAGCCGCGTTCACGATGATCTGCCAAGCTAACAATAGGTCTCGAAAGGATTACGGAACGATGCCGCTAGGCTTGTTGATCCGATGGCTACTCTAATCCGAGGATCTGAAGACGGGCGCACATGTCTCGTTTTTATACCAACTTTCCGCCGTTTCGGGCATCCTTCTGACTGGACTATGAAACTTAGGCTTCGGAATTGTGTTAGATAGAAGGCCGATGAGGTCTAGCTCTTTCTAAAAACGTTGGTACATTATAAATTTAATTGCCATTCAGCCATCGCCCGAGCATTTTACTTCTCATTGTCGTTATCGGTCAGAGACAGTGGCAGCGATCGACGGCAGATTATATCGAAATTCAGTGAAATAGAATGACACATCGGTACGACACATACGACAATCTTGAAAGTAATATAACGAAATCTGTAAATTCTGCTAATGCTTTTTCAATGTTGTACTATCGCATTTTTGTAGGGAATGCACAAAGTCCGCGGCCTAATGAGAAGAGAATGAAGAAACCGAAGCGGCGTTCGGATCAGATTCAATGTACGACCACTAACATATTGCATGCCGTGTGATTTTCGTGCGTCCCTTATGAATCCGAAAAGAATTCGCGGTCGAACGACCGAGTTTTGGCGTCGGTTTCGCCCGTTAACCCAGTTCCTCTGGGGACCATCTGCGTCGGGTGCGTGCAACAAAGGTGAGGAGGAGGGCCCGGTGAATTTTCGGCGGATTCCCAGGGTCGAAAGTGTCCGGCGCGGCGACTGCGTGTCGCGAAGTGCACGCGAAGATTAAAGGCTGCACGGACCACCGGAACGAGAGGGACAAAGGGAATAATAGCGGCGCCGCTTTCATTGCGCGGAGAAAACGCAGAAAAAGAAATAGGCCCGCCCGCCCTTCCGTTCCATATCGCTTTCCCTCGGCATGGAAACGATCATGGAAAAGAGCCATGAAAGTCCTTGACGACGATTCCGCTGCTGTTCCACCACGCCCGCTACCGGATGGAACCGCAAGAACCGATTTCGAAAACCGACGAAAAACGAACATAATGTGAAACGCTCTACCGGTCGCATTTGTTCACGCAAATAGCCCCAAATTTCACTTTGAACGAGATTTCACTCTTTGGATCCCTTGGAAGCCCCCTCTTGGACGATCACGATCTGCTATCGCATTTTTATATTCCATCGCGATCAACTGACAACATTAGCCGTACAAATGACCGGAGATGCCAAAGCACAGAATTTTATAGTAAGCTCAAGCTTCAGAAATACAGAGTGTCCCAAAAATGTTGTAACTCCTTGAAAGAGGCGATTCCTGTGGTCGTTTGAAGTAACTTTTTCCTTTGCGAACATCTTCTCCGCAGCTTTGTTAAGGGGTTATTAACAAAAATCGCGGACCAATCAGGGCGCGGCAACAGCGGATGGATCCTGGCTCGACCAATGCCAACGCTGCGCTCATCGGAGCTTATTGCCGACTCGGGATCTGTCCGCTGTTGCCGTACTCTGATTGGTCCTTGATTTTCGTTAATAACTCCTGAATGATGCCGCGGAGAACATTTTCGCAAAGGAAACAGTTGATTGAAATGACCTCAGAAATCACCCTTTTCAAGGAAGCACTACATTTTTGGCACACCCTGTATTCTTCTCCTTTGGTTCTCCAAAGGAAAAATGTGACACATCAGTGGTGGGCAACCTTTTTTGGCCGCGGATCAAAATCAACCAAAATGTGAGCATTAAAGAGACGTTTGGGTCAGAGACATTTTCGTATTAAAACAGTCTTTTAGTAAAGAACAAGATATATTTTATAAAGAAAATAATTACAAACATAGTTGATGTTTCATGTTTAAGTTTTATAATTTATTTTTATATATTATACTTTATTTTCGGAACCAAAGTGGGTCACTTGAAATTATCAAATGGGTGACTTGGTGACCCGCGGGTCATAGGTTGCCGACCTCTGTGATACATGGTATGAACGCTGGTATGTACAAGCTAATTTTCTATCGATCGATAACATAATGAAATGGTTTATGATAGTCAACACGTTGAATCGTCTGAATAGAAGGCCGCGCAAAAGCGGGTCGTATTAATAACAACCGCAACTTTGCAAAGAAAAGTCGCAGTGCTTTGACTTTTGATGCTTTTCATTTTTCTTCAGGCTTCAATCGCTATAAATGCTACAAATATTCTCAATATTCTTGAGTAGTATGGTATTCTCGACTAGTTCGACAAGCACAGACAAAATGGCGAAGCGATTTGGTGCGACGAAGGAGACACAACAGGTATTGAGTGATTATACCGAGGAACGAGTTCGCGTACAATGGTCGTATTCGTTAACGAGCATAATGCTCCTGTGGCACGGTCCCGATCATAAAGGCATATCCTGAAATCTTCAGCAGGGTTTCCTATACCTTTTTCGAGCACACAAAGCAAACGGGGGCAGTTTCGTATGTAAATGTGCGAGAGTGTAGGGGTGTTCGCGGTGGAAAGTACCGGTAGCGATAAAAGTTTCGCGTAAACTTCCTGGGAAAAGGCTTAGACACGCTCCGCACCGGTTACACGCTAATTACCCCGATCGTAATGCAGCCGGTCGCGGAACAGGCAAGAACAAAGAAGGAAGAAGGCACCGCGACAGGAGAATTAATTCCCGAATATCGTCGGTCTCATGCAAATACACGCGATTCACGCTCTCTTAGCTACGAACAGCGACTTATTTACAACACCGCGCACGGTTGACTTATGCGAGGGCCGCAATTAGCCGCTGCCTCCCCCACCTTCCCCCCTCGCGACCACCGCAAATTACTTACGGTGTAGCCCAAGAGTAAAACCTATCGGCCTGCTGATCGCATAATTCTGCTCGGAACGCGGCCAGTACCGTGCTCCACCTCCTCCGTACATCTTCAACGACCTATGCAATAATATTAAATTTTATATTAAAATCGTTAACCTCGAAGATATCGTTAGCTCATCCCCCAGCCTCTCAGGATACAAGGTTTTATTTTAATTTCAATTTAAATGCAAAATTAATGAAATTCATTTAATGGAATACAAATTGGAAAGTTCAGGTGTGCGAGACCGGCAACGTGTACTGTTTTAACCATCTTGCATTTTAACTAAAAAATGCGATGCACTGAATATAGAATAAATAAAGAAGTAATAAATCCATTAAGTCAGAAAAATAATTGAAAAATATTTCCAGGAGTACAACATTCTATTGTTACTTCCACCTTCAAAATGGGGGCGCACCGTCTCCATTGAAACGGCTAGATTGATTGAAACACATCGATTGAGGACTTCACTTTAATCCTGTGTAGCTAATGAATAATATAAATAGAAAAAAAAACAGAAAAATACTTGGAGGGGTGCAACAGTTATAGTGTGTGTCCAATTTTCAAAATGGAGGAGCGTCATTAAAACGGATAATATTTAATTTTATTCAAACAGATAACATTTAGTTGTATTTTAACGTAGTGTGGTTAACGAATCAATTGACCCGATAAAATAATAAAAAAAAATACTTCGAGAGGTACTACATGACTTTGTCGTCTTCGACCTTCAAAATGGAGTCGCGCCACCTCCATTGAAACGGTTAAACTGAGAAAAAGACTTCAATCAAGGACAGAATTTTGACAGTATTATATTGAGTATTATTTTGACAGTGTTATTTTGTCGGTAAATAAATAAATAAAGAAATGCTCTGTCGTGTCGCAATAAAAAATCGCCACAAACAGTGGAAGAACGCAGCTTTTTGAACCAGTTTTAATATGATTGTTTTTTATTTTCATCATCCAAGCACCTCTTACCACAGGCGCATACCGTAAGTGTGAGCCCCGCTGCCAACGCTCTCCTGAGTAACAGTATACGTTTGTTTTCGAAAATAGTTGTAAGAATAAAAGTAGAAACATTTATGCAGGGTGTAAGAAAAGTAGAGATCGTCAGTTCTAGGTATGAATTTAGATCTTTGGGTTCTTTTCGTTGGGGGGTACGTTATTTCCTGATACAAGCTCGATGAATTGAAGCAGGCATAGAACCAAACAAGCAAAGTCTGACGAACACACTCCATCAAGAACAATCCCCCAATTTCACGCACAAAACTCTAAAATACTAAAAACTTGATCGCGCTTCCAACGAAAGACTATCCGTCAGCAACAAAACAAATCATCATCAGACTCTAGAACATAGTAACCAACGAAGACATCAATGCAAGTAACTATCATCCTCTCATCACAACAACATCATCATCATCATTTTTCCATCTCCAAAACCAACAAAACAGATTTCTTCTATAAAACTTTCGTTCGTCCGAACACGTTCTCAAAAATCACATCTACGCACAAGCTATAAAATCGTCAAAGCCTCTCCGAGTTCACCTGTAGCACCAATCTCGAAGACTACCCTCCCAAAGGAAGAAACCCTATAAAAAAAAATAAATCAGTCGTCAAACTCTCGACAAACGTAACACGTCCTGGACCCCAAAAAAGGAACGAATCGAACAAAGAGAACAGATCGCTCGATGAAAAATTCTTCTCAAGAAGGAAACGAACTGGGGCCTCACCATCTCTCGCAAGCCGAAAGATCCGACAGATTCAAAATACGCGACTACGAAAGCCATAAAATTTCAGTCGTCAAACTCTCGACAAACGTAACACGTCCTGGACCCCAAAAAAGGAACGAATAGAACAAAGAGAACAAATCGCTCGATCAAAAATTCTTCTCAAGAAAGAAACGAACTGGGGCCTCACCTTCTCTCGCAAGCTGAAAGATCCGCGCTCGGAAACGAGCAGAGCGCCGATCGGAGGGACCGGTCGCTAAATTCCTCGGATCGAGGGAGCAGGGTCGACATTGCAGCTCCGCGGCCTACAGGAAAAGGATCCCTCTCGCGAAGCAGTTGCAGCAGGCGCGGGAGCCGATAGCGTGTCGGTGTCCGGTGTACGGCGGCAACTCTGTCCAATAACCGTTCGCGCTGCCCCTCCACCGTCGCCGGTTCTGTGGCCGCCCACCTTGATCACGCCCACGGCCGCAGATCTTTCGGCCTCGGCTGCAACTGCCCCGACGAGTGGCGAAAGCAATCGGCGGCGACGCAGCCCCCGTTTTAACCCGGTAAAATCAATAGACCAATGGCTACTGGGACGCGTGCGTAGTTGACGCGGACGACGGACATTGCCTCTTTCCCCTAGGCGGGGGAGGAGCAGCTGGAGGGGGTTCGAACGGTGGAAAAACTAGCTCCGAAGTCACCCCCTCGAAGCACGGGGGGCGTATGCACCGATAGAAACGAGCGAGGGGCAGTTTCGAGCGCGGATACGTGCGAGCAGCAATTTAGCCGAATCATTCCTGTCGCATGATTTATCACCGTCGCCCGTACCACCATCGTAATAGCTGTAATAGCGGGCGGACTTTCCGCCGGCGCGGCCGAACCACGAGCATGCAAAGTGTCCATGATAAATCTTTGTTACCGCCGTGTGTGGGTGGGCCGACTTCCCTCGCCCCGGTAATCGTCGCGATGTATACGTATATATATTTTTTTCCTTCTTTTTTCTTTCTTCGGTCGCTCTCTCGCACCCTTTATTCTGTACGTTTCCCTACCTTTCATGTAGGTCGCTGAAGTATACGGCGCGCAGGTCGCGTGGCGCATTGCGTGAAAAAGGAACGCGCCCTTAATTGAATTAGTCACGAGCCTCCTGGCTAGCGATTTTCCGGAGCGGCCACGGTGCCGATCGCTCGCGTGATTTCGGACGAGTTTCTCCGCGTTTCGCCTTGTAAAAGATGATCGATGGGTTAGGACGTCCTTTCGGTAGCTGTACTTGAGCCCGGGTCGATCGTGACCCGAGTGGAAAGTGTTGGGAAGCCGCATCGTTTCGGAATGCATCGAGCATCGAACTGGTGACCATAGATACTCCGCAAAATTCATGTAACTTGTTTAACCCTGGGTAATATGATCGTTTTGTGGATTATATTTTATTTTCATGTTGCAATGTATAAATTGAATAGCAAATACAACCTCTTCATTTCGTTCGCCCTGTTTCTTTACTAAATCGTATTATCATGAAACATTAATACACTTCCTTTCATTAAAAGCAGGCACATTTATCACTAGGCTTCTTCATTTATATTACTTGATGTTTGTATTTACAAATCTCCATTTTTATTAATTGTTTTATGACAGTCCGGACAAGGAAAAATTATGAAAAATCTTTATGTAAATTGTCATTTCCATTGTTGACTTTATGATCGTTTCGAGAGGGAACAAATATTTTGCAAACAAGATTTCTTTTGGTTTACACGGAATAATAATTTTATAAACTTGTACATACCACGTAAATACACAAAGATCCGCAATCTATTCGCCATTTTGTTAAAATAATCGTTTCGAATGTCTTTAGCTGCATTCTTTAAAGACACCTCTCCCGTTCATGGGTTTTTAAAGAATTGTTCAATTGTATTCGATTAATAATAGCTTGTTCTACAAAAGTAGTATCAAACTACTCGAGAAAATCATTCGATTTCTACTTTTGTGCATTGTTGTTTGGTTTGCTTTACTCTCTACAATCTTATCCTGAAATAATTGATGTCCTATTTTTTCGGTAGGTGCAAGTTCAGATGAAGAAGTTATAAAAAGTAAGAAACAGTACCTTTTCTCCGCGGTTCCAACCAATAGCAATTTTTTCAAAATTTCTTTTACGTGTTATCTTTCAAATTAATCCCTCTAACTTCTCTAAAAAAAAAAGTTCAAATCGTTTGGTTCAATTGCAATGGAAAAGAGAGTATTTTATAGATACAAAAAAAAACAATAATAAACAGTTACGACAAAAGACCGACGAAACTTTCCACTTTTCATCGATAATATACTATACATGTAATGAATCGACTGCGTTAACGGATTAATTCCAAAACACACCAACTACGTAGATATTTATTTCTTTTCTCAATAATTACAATCAAATGATAACAACGCAACAGCATTTTTAAATTCTTTGAATGCGTTCTAGTAATGAGACAGCCACAGAAAATTTGCTAAAATTTAAACTGATAATAACCGCAATGACTTTTGTGCCAAATCAATATCTTTGGGAAGAATTCTGCAAATAGATTGAAAAATGGAAACTCGAGTGTTGACGCGAGGGTTCGGTAACAAAATTCTTGAAAGAAGCCGGTCGATGGATCGCCGGATATTTCGCGAATGGCTTTCGAGAAAGAGGCATTGTTTGGGGTCGACAGTTATGTGGCGTGGGCACCGTGCCGGCCGTCGGAAAAAAAGTGGAGCGATTTGCGAGTGAATGGTTGCGGGATTCGCACGGTCGTCAATTGGCGAGATAAATCCTGTTAGGATTCGGTTGTTGTGGCCTAACAGTTTTCGGCCCCTTCGCTGGGCTGGCGCCCTCCCAGATCTGCTAAACGGTGCGGTCACAGTAATTTAGCCATCGACCGCGAAACTAGCAGTCCGCTTCCCTCAGGAGTTTAAGGTCGAATGACCCCACCGAATGGCCCGCATGGCCCGCCAGAGATTATCGGCTCTCTCCGAAGAGCTCTCACGAATCGTCTCTCGTGCGCGGCAATTGCCTCCCGGCGATTGGCCAGCGATCGTTTTCCCGATTTCGTCGCGAGCGAACGAGAATTGTTGAACGCTCGCGAGGAACCTTCGACCGGATGTTCGGAGCGATTGGACAGCCTCAAACGGCGATGATCACCCTCTCGTTAACGAGATTAGTCCCCTTGTTTGGACAGCTGAATCAAACGGCGACGACACCGTCTGCCACACGATAATCAAGTCGTTGAACCCACCGTCCCGAAACGACGAAGACGATGAAGAAGAATCGGAACGGAGCCGTTTTATTTTATGTATTTTGCATTCGTACGAATTTCATTAAAATCGACCGACGTTACTGTGAGCTGCTAATCGCTGAAGGTGGTAAAAAATTGCAGTTTTTTTACTACAATATTATTGGACGTCATAGGAAATTTTGGACATAATTAATTGAGAATTAAAGGTGGGTTGTCTTAGAGAACGGACATACTTGGGGAAGGGAGAAATGTCTTACATCGGCTAGAAAACTCCTTGCGGTGAGCACAGAATAATAACGCAATTAGTTTTCATACATTCATTAATTATACACGGTTTCTTATCGCGGCCTAGTAATCAGTCTGCAGATCTTTATGCAAAACAAAAATTGTCTGCATTAATTGCAAGAGACAGGTGCCAAGGAGAAATTTCTTTCTTCCCTTAACGATTTGAAAATCTTTTAATCTTTTGACAACTTCAACATTAAAACTATTGACCCTTAAACCGAGGCTGGTGTGTATTCCCTTGTAATAATAACAGGATTTAATTTATTCAGTTTTCATACGATCCTTATGGCAACATGTACTTGAATAAAGAAGCATAAAAAGTTGTATAAAACATCTCCGAAGAAAAGATTTCTATAAGTTCGCGAATTGTAAAAGCAGAAAATCTGAGATCCGTCATTTCGGTCCGATAGTTGTAGAGTTAAATTTCGCGTCTACCGATTTTCGTCAGAAACCTACAAAATTCGAAATCTACTAATAATTATCCGGGGGTAAATGCTTGGTATAAATTATGAGTGCCGATTTTATGCATTTATGACAAAAATGGGTAGGCACAATTCAATGCAGTGCACATATTACAAAATATTTCAGGACGCCGGTGTATTGGTTTCAGCTGAATAAAATAATTAAAGGAAGAAAGAAATTTTGATTTCGCTCCTGTGCCTCCAATGCAAACATTTTTTGTTTTGCATAAAGATCCGCAGTCTAATTGTGAGTATAAATTAGACCAAATTGGTGATAAGCAATACTCAAAGCAAAAACGATAAAGTACTTTCAGAAGAAAGAAAGGAGGAAGAACAAAAGGATAAGAAACGAAACCGTGTAATTGTTCTGCACAGATTCTCGAGCAGTGTTTAAGCCACATCGTGGCCGTTGTCGACTATTACGCGCGTCAAAGCCGCCGCGACTTATGGTCGATGTAGGACAATCCAACCGCTTCAGCCGCTAAACAGAAACATGGGCGATTATGCTTGTACGGTTTCGAGCGCAGGATGACTCGCGACGTCATGGTATGACGTCTCCATTTCGTGTGGCGAGGAGCTTCGATGCTAGAGATTTGTGGGAATAAAAGCAAAGAGAGAAAGAGAGAGAGAGAGAGGGAGAAAGAGTGAGAGAGAGAGGGAAAGAGAGAGAGAGAGAGAGAGAGAGAGAGAGAGAGAGAGAGAGAGAGAGTGTGTGGGGGGAACAAAAGGTTTCCTATTAGGACGGTAACTATTATTCACAGCATAATGGCAAAGTGGAGGCAGGGAAGCAGAGCATTTCGTGATCGATACTCCAGAACGTTTTCCTTAGGGGTAGCTACCATCGATCTGCTGGTATGTAGCCGGGCAGACCGGCATGCGAAGGCCCCCCATTGTAAGAAAGAATTTGCATCGTGCTCGTTACCCTTCTTCTTCCTTCCCGTCGTCAGTTCGATTTCGCCGTGCGGTGCTCGCGTGAAGGAACTCCGAAGGTAATCTTGCTGGTGGCTTTTAGCGGGCGGAAAGTACAAGACTCCCTCGCCGGCCGGTGTTGATACCTACGAATTCGCGGTTACCTCCCAAACTTAAACAACCAGTTATACGTTTCGTTCCGACGACTGACGCGATACGCGCCATCCCTTCTAATCCTTTTGCTTTCTAGTCTGTTTCTTTATTTGTGCTCGTTGAAATCATACTGGGCACAGTGTTGCACATTAACCTGGAAACACTAAGGATTGCCGAACTGCGAATCTTTATGCGAAGTAAAGAAAGAAAATTCTTGTTTTCTTTGACCATTCAAATGAGCTAGAAAATATATGTTGATACTCCCAAATCTTTTCAATATTTGCACTATTTTCAGTTTCGCGTACACATTCTCCGTACACGCATTTTCATAAATATAAGAATTCCTTTAAATTGAATTTATATAGCAATTCCTCCGTGTACAGTCATTTCTAAAATCCCCAGGCTAATGATCACATTATTTCAGCCACTTGTACAACTTAACTGCATTGAAATAGTCAATTTCTAGGTAAAACGCCGGGCTACATAAAATTGTTTTTTAAAATTTCTCCTTTTTTTTAATGAATGTGCTCGCGTTTACAGATTACTGGGTAACGCTGTGGGCAATATTGTGTCTGTCACAGTGAAAATAAATATATTTTTCAAGCTGTAACTCATTGCTTGGAACGAAAAAGTGTCGAGAATATTTGTGCCTTTAACAACGATACAGGACTCTAAAGAATGAGCTTCTCCTGTAGAGTATTTGGGCCAGTAGCCATGATACGGAACACAATTTCACATGTTTCACAATAGAACCATTAAAGAATGAGCTTCTCTATAGCTCGCCATTCAGAACAAACATAGTATATAGTATTTAGACGACTCTTTAGAGGAAACCGATGACATTCGGCTAACTCAACGTCCTCCTAAACAAATTTTCAAAAAAACAACATTCAATTACGATCGTCGGCAACTAAACTAACAAATCTCACAGCCACCTTGCACTTCAGCAACATTTTCCTACCTCTGTCAGGCAAGATCTCCGAAATAAATCTGTAGCAGGCCAACAGCAAAGAACACGTGTGGCGTCACAGAATAATCATGCATGCGGATGAAACGGGGGTCGTCACTTGGCAGGGGGACACTGCTCGAAGAAATCATCGCGTGATGTCGATCCTCCAGCCGTGACCCGAGGAGCCAGGCTAATTGTTTCACTCCGCCTTTTGTACGGATCATTAAACGCGGACTCGCCTACAGGGTGTCGGACCTCCGCGAAACGTTTTCCCGCGGCCAATCAATTTCTCCTTCCCGTCGTCTTATCATAGGAAGCGATAAATTAGCGACGGATCGAAAGGTGAGGTCTCGCGAAGAAAAATCGCAACGGGATCCGGTGCAAATCGAGCAAACTCGAGCGGTATCCTGCGACGATGCTCGGTTCGACGAGAAAACGCTCGCGGTCGCCACGCAACGGTACGCGTTTCCACCGAATCCGGCTCCGTATGGTGTTCCCATGATCGACGATAGTTCGATCGCGTTCCTCTCGATCGTAATCACCGAGGGAAACGCGATCACTGGATCCACGGCCCAGCTGAGATCGCAGGATTTCGAGGAACAGTTTCTCGAATGCACCTGTTTCTGTTTTTTGCACGAATCGCGAGAACAAAAGTCATGTAAAAGATCGAAAATCAAATGATTGAGACAAAGTATAAAACTTGTCAATCAACTTGTTCAAGGTAATTATACAGGGTGTTTCATAAATCGTGGTACAATCGGACAAAGGAGTGATTCTAACAACAAAAATAAAACCGAAGAAGAGAATGACACTTTCAGAGAATTGTCAGAAAAATTCGTCGAAAATTTTGATTTATCAGAAGTATGAACAGACATGTCAGTCGATTCCTGTACAATAGCAAGTGTATTCGATGAATTTTCAAACTCAGTTTTCTCGAAAACAAGTTCTCCCTCTGATCAATTATTGTACCACCGTTTGAAAAACAGTTCAGACTACAGAAATGTTCTACATTCGTTAATAATATTTTATTGAATGAACACAGAAAGCAACAGTTAACGCAAAATAGTCTATTTTTATAAAAGAAAATTTTATATTCCATTTAAATCGTCGTTTGTAGGTATAGTACTATGAGTTCGTTAAACATTTTTACTTGAACACTAGGATGTCTGGATTAAAGTACATTAGTGAGTTCAGAACGGAAAAAAATTACCATGCACCGTCGATGCGGAACGAATTCGGAAAAGTTAAACAGGAACTACTATTCCAAGTTTTAATACAAATAAAACGTTGGAAAGACGGATCGATCGATACAAAAGTTTGTAAAACGAAGGTTTATGAAATCAATAATATACTACATTTCTAGTCAACAGCGGAAAACCCAACTTCTTTGATAGTGTGAGTGGATTTTACATGTTTCGCTAGATTTTTACATGATCGTTTTGTGTTCTTTACTAATTGTCCTATCGCAAAGAAAACATTTTAACGGAATAATGACACGGAACAAGCACATAATAAATTTAAACTCTTCCTGTTCTGAAATTAATTAATTAATCACGAGGATAATTATGGCAATTCTACAGACAGTTGAATAAATTGGCCCCGGAAAACGTCAGTCACTGATACTAGATCATCCTGCATTCATTTCGATAACTCCGTGCATGAATATTCAGCAGCTCGACCAATAGGCGATACCCATTTTAATCTAATATCTCATACAGACCTAATTAATTGCTTATAGAGACATCTGACCCAACAAGTTCTTGTGGGAGGTGATTCTACGTTAAAAACTGTGTCGAAAATGTGCAATAATGTTTTTTGAAACAACGCTTCGTTTTCGTGAAAATCGATGCTGCAGATTCGTCACGTAGATACGTTAAGTAGAATCGGCCAGCTATACACAGACGCGCCTATTCACTAGCGCGCCCACTCGAATACCCTCCAAGCACGATTTTCTCGAGAATGAAGCCCTATTTCGAATATCTGTATTCTACATTTTCGACTCAGCTGTTAATGCAGAATTCTTTCCGATAAAAAAATGTCAGATTGAGTGCCTATATAAGCATTAAAATTCAACTTTGTACGGAAAATGTTATTACACGTTCTCGACTTATGTTTCTATAGGCTGTTTCATCCCTTTTTTGATCGTGCTATGGACGTTGCTATAATCAAAATCAGAGTATAAAAAATATTTATGAGACTTCGGAAGATAGCGTAGATTAGTCCCGAACTTGTGATCCCAAACCTAACTGTCTTCATGAATAGAAACACATGTAGATCCTTCTATGAATTTATCTCCATCTCATCATCAACCCTTAATTCCTTTATTGGTCGAACCTCACAGGTTTCAGTCATAAACCAGCAACTAACGAACCCAGAAAAAGTGGGGTACAAGTCGAAGGGTCCAAGTTTCAAGCAGACTTCCAGTAAAATTTGAAACAGAGGACAACCCTCCACGTTTTTCTACTTCCCCGGCAGCAAGTCCCGTGTTTCCAAGCTCCGGTTGTTTCTGCACAAACAATCTCCATTTTGCGAAGTGGATCAGCCGGCGCCGCGCGTCAAAAATCGCGGTGTTCGGCGTGCGGTCAGAAATCCGGCAGGTTCGGCTGGGATAATCGTAGGAATCGGCTCATCCGAAGCGTAGTGGGCATCCGACATCGACATCCGATTCCAGGATTAATCGATCCCGTCCGCGGGAACGACAAAGACCGGGTAGTGGAGCGGTATCAAGGCGGAAAGGCGGAAGGGCGCGATGGTTCTCTCGTCGGCGTGGGCGACGACTCGCCGGAGCCGGGACAGATCGGTGGGCGTCCACCGGTTCGTCCAATTGGTCGATCGGGTCGGTAATGGTCGGTGGGCGTCGGGTAAGCTCAGATGCGCAGCAAGGAGTGCGCACTTGGTTGGCTTTAGCCGGCTTGTTCCATGTACCGGAGAGTGTCGAGGCTCTTTCAGCGCTCTCTCTCTCTCTCTCTCTCTCTCTCTCACTCTCTCTTTCTTTCTCTCTCTCTCTCTCTCTGTCTCTCACTCTCCTGGATTCCCCCTTGCTCGCCCTGAGACTCGCCTCTGCTAAGCCTGTGCGTTCTGTCCATCCACCTCTCCCTTTCTCTCGTCACCTCCTCTTCCTCTCGTTCGACGATCGAGCTTGGCTGCGCGCGATCGTAATCAACGCGCGCGTATAGCCCCGCGTCTTCGTGGCTGCCTAGCTGCTAGTCGAGGCTAGTCCCTCCGACTCCCAGCCCTCGCCCCCCCCCCTCGTTCCCACAATCTCTCACTCTCTTCTATTCCTCGAGGCCTCTCTTCCTCATCCTCTCCTGTCCGTCTTCGTCAGAGGCTACCTCCGCTCCTCGCAGCTCTTCGCCGGCGCCTTAAATCTTGATCTCACCTCGGCCTGAGGAGGGTGGGGGTAAGGCTAGTCGGGGCGCGCTTCGAGCCACCGAACGGAAGCCAATCTGCTCGAATCCGGCGGACCGCGAGCAGGTTACCCCATGTACTCGCGGTGCTTGTATCCTCTCCCTCTTCGTCCTCGACTTCCACGGCGACTTCGAGAACGAGGGTGGTCCGTAAAGGACGAGAGCCAGAGAGAAAGAGAGAGAGAGAGAGAGAGAGAGAGAGAGACAGAGAGTGCACGGGAACAGGCTAAAAGGATCAAACGCGTTGGAAGACGACTCGAGCGGGAGATCGAGGTTCGAGTGTCTTGAGGAACTTGAAGAGAGCGGAGCAGCACCGGCGCCAAGTGGGAAGCAACGTCGAACGGGAAAGATCGAACCGATTGGTCTCGACGAAAGCAGCGAGGTAATTTGGCGACGCGAGCGTTGGTAACGAGGCGTCGTCGAAGCTGAAGAAGGAGGGCAAGGGGGCGAGGGAGGCAGAAGGTGGCTCGTTACCTGAAATCTGGATCTCAGCTGGACGCGAGTAGCCGGCGCTGTTCAGCCGCGAGGCGTGACGAGGTGGGGGTAAGACTAGTCGTTGGCGCGCTTCGAAACCCCGAACGGGAAGGCAATCTGCTCGAATCCGGCGGAGCGCGAGCAGGTTATCCCGTGGTGAGCGCGTTAGTTCGGTCGCCCCGTTATTGGAGAAGGGATCGGAGCACACGGACAGACTGACGGAAGGAGCAAGATAGAGACAGATAGAGAAAGAGAGAGGGAGTGAGTGAGGGAGAGAAAGAAAGAGGGAGAGAGAGAGAGCGGTTGAGAAGCCGTGAAAGAAGCGGGAATATCGGAGCAAAGACTGGGCAGAAGGGAGCGAGCGAGAGGGCGAGAGACCGCGAAGAGGGAGCGGAAGAGCGAGCGAGCGTGTTATAAAAAGGAGACGAGACGGGGAGGAGGGACGAAGAGAAGGGCAGACACGTCTATAGGAGGTAGTCACGAGCTTGGACGAAGCGCCTGCGCTCGCGAGCACTCATCGTCATCGCCTGCTCGCATCGACCACGCTCGTCCACGTCGACGGCCAGCCTCGACAGACAGCCCGACGTGAAAGCTCGCGCCACGATGAATCGCGCTCGCCGTCGACCCGCCGGACAGGATGTCATTCTGCTTCGCTAATCGGACGCAGGAAGCCACGCCGGACCGTGGCGCCGATTGCGCTCGCGCGCTCCTGCGCCAGCGCGACGGACACACACCGACGACAACGACGACGACGACCACCACCACCACCACCACCACTGACTGGATAGCCGCCCCTTGCTCTTCCGGTGTTGTGCCCTTCGACCACGGGGTGCGGGTGCACACGAGGACCCTGCCGAACCAACCGAAAGATAGCTGAACTGTGAAACTGTCTTTCTTCTTCTTCTTCTTCTTCTACTCCGTGAACCCGGAAGAGGTGTTCGGCCCTGCGCCGGTCCCGTAAGCTGTACTTTGTGAGACTGGGAAATCGTGAAGAGTTACAGCTGGAAGAAGAGTTGCCAGTGTTGGTGGGTAGCAGGGGTGGATTTGCCGGTCAAGAGGAAGAAAAGGTTTTTCGGGGGAGGATCCGGGCCCGTGGGTGGACACACTCTCCGTTGAGTAACCCGTCGGATGCGAAAGCAGGAAGAGAAACGCCTCGAGCACAGGGTCCACTTTACTGCAGAAGTGGAGGAGGCGGAGGGGGAGGAAGAGGAGGAGGAGCTGCTGGTGCTGCCCGGTGCGTGGAGGGGCTGGAGGTGATCGTCTGGTGATGATGATCGGTGGCGGCGTCGCGACCCCTCCTGGTACTGCCAAGTCGGCGGCTGCTGCGATCGACAGCGAAATGGTGCAGGTCGACGGCATTGGCAGTGGTAGTGTCAGTGGCAGTGCTAGTGGTAGTGGTAGCCCTGCGACAGGCGCGACTACTACGCGTCTCAACGCCGGCAATAACAATCCGGCTGGTAACAATAACAACGGCGATGTCGCGAACAATAACAACAACAACAATAACAACAACAACGATGTACACCCGGTGGTGAACAGCGGCGCGACACAGTCGGCCGACAAGTTCTGCTGCCACGACGACGACGCGCCTGTCAGCACCGGCGTCACGCGACCTTGGGAACCACCCTCACCGACCTACTCGCAGACCAGGTCTCATTTGCTGCAGGTCCATCCGCCGCATCCCCTTCAACATCCGGCAGCGCATCATCATCAACAGATGACTGTGCCACCTGTCTCGCTGATCGACGGTTAGTTGTTTTCAGTTTCAGTTATTTCGTTTATTTCACCCGGCACGGACGCTGTCTCTGTACTCGGTCTGATGCAGCTTTCAAGTTCATAAAAAGTGGTCAACTCCTCGGAGGCGACGTCAACATCTCGTGTCGATTCTGAGGAATATTTCAAAGTTGATTACAGGAGGTTCGATTATTGTTCGCTTTCTAGAATTTCAAGACAGCTAGTAACGTCTGTAACATCGTGTCGTCCCCGAATGGTTGACACTTTATATACCGGAAGTCTATTAATCTTTAGAGGGCCGGACTGGCCACTATTATATAAACAGATACAAGTAGACTGCAAATTTTTGTGCACAGTAAACATTGTCTATGTCGATCGCAGGAAATGGTAGTTAAACGGGAATATATTTTCTTCTTCCAATAGTTTGGATAAGTCAACGATAATGTGACAACATTCTTGAAATTTTCTAATATCTTCATCGTACGGCTTCTCGCTAGTACGTTTTTGTCATGTCACGGTGCATAAAATTGCGTCCTCGAGGAACTCACACTTTTGGTCCCAGCTTGTTTGTGTGGTACCAAAGCATTTCGAGTTGAATAATATTAAACGGCAAGATTTTAATAATATATTACTACTTTTAGCCTTTCAGCTACTGTACACTACTATAGTGGTTTTTGTCGATGTCATTTTTCTGGACGGCACGCCACTATAGTACCTAAGTTGGTGTGCTCACATTCAAAGCCATGACAATACCAATATACCCTACATATGCCATGGCAACATTGACTACATTTCAAGTGTTGAACAGTAACAAAAAGAAACTAGGGTCCATTAGCACTGATCAGCACCTGACTGTCACATGTGATCAACGTTCTGTTCACTTAGGGCAATTTTATAACGGAGTTGCAACGGAACCTGTAAAAGCTTTGTTCATAGCAACTGTGAAAGCTGCTGAAGAGTATCTAGCTTTGATGCGATCTTAGCGGGATAGTTATAACAGCACTAATTTTCTTATTAATTTCACCGTGTTCGTCGTTAATAAGATAGTAAATTAATAATTAAGATGGCGATAGCAGCGACGAAAAAATAGCATTCAATTCTCGACTCTTGTATCGTTGGTCTGCTCGCTACTTAAAATTAAACACATTCATTAAAAGACAATAGAATGTATTCTTACGCTTCGTTCTCGTGGTTGTCCTGATCGTTTATCGCTGACCCAACGTAAACGTATCCTGGGACTTAGGTGCGTTTCATCGTTCAACAGTTAGATGAAATCATAATGCGCCAGTCTAGTTGCAGCTTGCAACCTGCGGTACATTCCTAGCTGTTCGCGGTGGTTAGATGTTCATGCTACCTTGCATAAACATCTAAAAATGATTTAATACTTTTAAAAATCGACGATTTTCAGCTAAAAATTTGGTCAGAGGATCGAATTCATCAAACGATAAGTCACTTTAATTAGGATCGTTATCTTAGCAAGAGACTCTTGAGCTTTCCCCTGATAACAATATCAATAAGAAGCCTATTAACCCTAGATATTCTAGGTAAGTTTCATTGAATAAATTCAATACAAATAGTCATTATTGATTAATTGCGTCTGATATCGAATTTGTTCATTTATATTCGCGTTGATGATCGGTGTCGCCATTGCCACGCATGATAGCGCAGTTATCTAAGATTAATACTGAGCGAAATATTGGACAGGAATTAAAGCAATTAGTATCTCGAACACTTCGCCAACGCTGCACCCGGAGGATGAATATTAATGAGATGCATAAAGGTGCAGAACGGTGCATCGATACAGATTCGTATCAAAAAAGTACTTTTCAGAGTCGGTGCACTTACAGCGAACTCTCAGCGAGTCACCTGAAAATGCACCGATCGTAATACACATCAGAAGAGCGCATTGAACTTGAGTAAACCTGCTACACACCGATTATCGAGCGCTTAATTGCTACTAGCAACTCGTTGCAATAAAGATTCTGTTTAAATTTTTAAACGTTCTATACTCGAAAAGCCGTGGAAAGTCTTTAGTCGACGTCCCTTCACGCTACTTAAGAATTGTAATCCCTTCAATAGACTCTAGAATTCTAATCAGAGCTCTCACTACCTCATGGTTTATTTATTATTAACTCTTAACGATCGTAAGTCACCTCTCATGCGATGATACGGGATAATCAGTACGCACTGCCTCTACAGCGTCTATTTACAAAACAACAGGCTATTCAATGAAATTGCACGATCAACAAGTTAAAGACTCCGGTCGTGGTGAAGACGGAGCTGATTAAGCGTCTCTCTCTCTCTCTCTCTCTTTCTCTCTCTCTCGCTGGTGGTGTTTTCTTGATTAGCAAATTCGCGGGTCGCTCGAAATTCCGACGATTAATCGGCGAAACAGCTGAGCACACTCGCGATTATCGATATCCGGGGGTAATCGATGAAACGCAGCTTTCACGCCTTGCGAATCTGAAAATTTCCATGGACAGGGTACGTTTCGGCTGATCGGACAACACAGCTTTTTACCCGGCAGCAATATCGGCGCAATTAAATTTAATTGGACAACCGCTTCGGCGGTCGCGTTAACATCGGGAATCGGTAAGGTCGTTCCTCGGTTTTTGCTAGACCCGTGTCCGGCACTTTGGCACGCTCTCGCGCCACTGCAAAAAAGTAGTGAGAACCGACCAAAAGTGGACACGAAGAGAATGCTATTCTTAATTGTCCGTTCACTGGTTTTTCTGGACCGAGGCGGAAGAAAACCAACACCCTTTCTGTCGGCGACTGCACGATTCTTCATCGATCAGTGGCCGATCAACGACTTTGGCGGATTTTTGTTTCGATCGTGCGACGTGTCTCGTATTTGCGGGAGTTAGTAGTATTAATTGAAATAATTGATTCCGAGCCCTTTCCTCGTGAAATTATTGATTGTCAATAGACTGCGGATTTCATGGATTTATGATCAAAACGGAGAAGCGCAGTTGAAAACAGTAAAAAAAGAGAACTTAGAAACATCTATTATTTTTCACTTACTAGAATTACTAAGAAACAAAAGAAATTTCAACTTTGCTCCTCTGTTTCTTACAACCTATGCGCAACATTTTTATTTTGCATAAAGATCCGCGGTCAAGTTGCCAACGTCTGAAGTACGTTCTACTCTAAACCACTCCCCATCTCTGTCTATGCATTTACAACCTCTTAAAACTAATTAATATAGCGGTTGAGAGATTTAAACTCAAGATAAAGCTACAATTGATTAACCGCGAGAGTCACGAATTAATTTGTACACCTAATACTAGCAACAACCATCTAATTACTCCAAATCAGCACATATGATCATGTGACACGTACGGCGACATGATAAAAATGATTTATTGCTCCACCTATAATTAACGACCAAATGATTAACACGTTCGCTACCTGTCTTTCGTTGCTCACCTTCATTATTAAATGAACAGATGCTACCTCATTCACTCTATTAACCAGACATTACACCCTCAGATTTTCATCTCTTTAGGTCAATACAAAATTTCCACAACGGCAAAAACTCAAACTCTTAACTCTCTTAACTCTTAACTCTTTGGTAGACATAAAACATATTTAAAAGTTTTTCGCCGAAAAAAACAAGTTGCGTGAAAGATGGAGAAAGATTATGAAACAAAATGGCACTTATAATATTAGGGGGACCCATAAGTAATCAATTATTTTGAAATCTAAAACAAACTTTGCAGTAAATTCAAGTTTTTATTTCTTAATTTATTATATAATCTCTACCATTATCAAAGACAGTTTGCCATCTTTCCTGCAAATTTTCAATCCACCTCTTATAGAAATCCAGAGTTCGTTAAGCAAAATATGACTCCAGATGCCTCCTTACATCTTCTACAGAAGTAAATGTTCTATTTCTTCAATAATGCTCCAGAGATCTAAAAAGATAATAGTCAGATGGAGCAATGTCCGGTGAGTACGGGGGGTGCGCTAAAACTTCCCATTGCAATTCTTTGATTTTTTCCTGAGTGAGTTTCCCTGTATGGGGCCGGGCATTGTCAATTTGCAGTATTACACCTTTTCTGTGAACTAAAGATGACCTTTTTTCAGTAGTTCTGAATACAGTCGTTGCAATTGCTGACAATACAACTCAGCAGTAACTGTTTCTTCAGGTTTCAACAACTCAAAGTGAATTTGCCACGACAATCCCACCAAATGCACGGGGTAACACCTTCCTAAGTGATAAGCTAGGTTTAGGGGTTAATATTATGGTTTGATTTACAGAAAGCCATTGCTTGGGACGCTTTGTGTTATCATAAAGAATCCATTTTTCATTTCCGGTAACGATTCTGCTAAGAAATGGATCTCTGCGAAATCTGAATAGCAATCAATTGCAAATTGATCGACGAATATTCTTGTTAGTCTCAGATAATTGATGCGGTCCCCATATTCCTTGCCTATATGCCTTTCCCATTTCGTGTAGGTGCTTTTGTATAGTTGACCTAGTAGACCCAAGGCTTCTCGATAATTCTTTTATACTTAATTTTGGATCAGCTTCCACTAGAGATTTTAGGGTGTCATTATCAAATTCAACTGGTCGTCCACTGCGAGGTCTGTCAGAGAGATCATAATCACCAGTCGCAAACCTTCTGAACCAACGTTGACACTTGTTGACCTTCAATACATCACCATAAACATCGCAAATTTTCTTTGTGGTTACCGTTACATTAAATCCCGCATGAAAATGAAAAAGTATGTAATGACGAACATGATCCTCGGAAGGTACGGACGCCGCCATTTTCTTACAGGGTTGTAAAAAAAATTATACTTTTTTAGAATATTTTGAACATAGGCTGCTTTACCGAAAACTGTAAAAGAATACGTGGTTCCTCTTCAACGATCGGTACAGAACTAAAGGCAAAACAAATTCTTCGCAAATAATTGATTACGTACGGGTACCCTTAATAATTCAATAAATGTATATCAAAATTTAAATGCACTGCATTTGAGTTTTCTTTAAAAATCGGCACGAACTTTTCGGACAAGCCAATATAACAGAATCAACACAGTCAAGAATAATCCATTACATTTCAACGAACCATCGGCGATACTGGACGTGAACCATAAAACGCTAACACTCTCTCGAACTTCTCTTAAACAATTTGAAAAAATCTCCACGTACAACCACGAACGACCATCCGCCATTGCTCTGTTAATAAACCGCGGTCAGTATCCCGGTTCTCGTTACCTCTCGCAGTGGCCGTAGATGTAATCGGTTCGTTTTCAGTCATTCCAATCAGCGTGGCTCGTTAATCACGCAGCAATCGTCGCCGAGGTGGCGCGTCGGCTTCATCGTTTCGCATTCTAGCAGCAGCGGCCTGCACTGGTGCCGTGGAAAAGAAAAAAGTGGGGAAGCATCGTAAATCGCGTTAAACGAGCGTAACAACGTCGTTTCATGGTTCTCCAGGTGTCGAAGAGCGGGCCTCGGCGTTGTCGGTCAGTCTCGGTAGGTAGGCCGCTTCTTTAAGGGATGATACGATCTTCCCCTGTCGGCCGATGGTATCTCTCCGTGGCCGGTTAACTCGTTAACGCGCGAAAAATCGCTGCACCGAAATCGCTGGCAATCTCTTCACCTGGTTACGCGTCATTTCACCTGGGAACGATAACGCATGGGCTCTCTACATACATACAGGGTGTCCCAAAAATGTTGTATTACCTTGAAAAGGGTGATTTCCAAGGCTGTTCGATTGTAACTTTTCCATTTGCCAAAATATTCTCCGGGAGTTTGTTGCGGCAGACGGATTCCGGCTCGGCGACAGGTCCCGCTGATCGTGGCGTTGGCATCAGCGCGAAACGTGTACCCTTCAAAAGTTAATTAAAAAATGTTCAATAATTAATGTTTTGGTATCTGTTATCTGGTAACGACTATTGAGACGAATCCAACGAGGAGCAACATTAATGTCATTGAAGGTCAGCAAAGGTCATTTGACTGAAAAATTTGTCAGGTTTTTGTCTCTCATGATGTCTACTAATCTTACCATTCTTATATTTATGTCCTGTGATATCGTTCAGAAGTGTTTATTTGTCATTGCCAGGTTTAGTAAATACGCTGAAAGATGTCCTTAAAGGTTCTCACCCTACATGCGATACAATTAAATACATTTGTACAATAAATTGTTACAGCATGTGACTCGATATTTGCCGAAGTGATAAGAAATACTACTCAACCCGTGATAAGAAGATTGCAGCATTGCATTGATACGAATGCAAAGAATAATTTTTTGTCATAAATGACCTTTGCTGACCTTCAAAGACCTTGAAGCTTCGTACAGACCTGAACATTTCGTCGAACATTGCGCCGAACAGCGAACGGAACGCAAAGTCGACATTAATTTTGGGCGAACTGAACGGGGGAGAATCGACATTAACAGTTTCGTTACCATCGACGAGGTATCTCGCTACCACTATGTCGCGTATACGAAACTTTGGACGAGATATTTCGCATGAAAACGCTCGTTACTCGACACTATGAACGAGATATTTCGCGTTGCAATTTCTGTTGCGTGCTGCTATGGACGAGACTTCTGGCATCGCAAGTTTTGTTACGCGATTCTATGAACGAATATGGTTTGTATCTATCCTTCAATATTATATACCGATTTCGTCGAATACCGATTTCGTCTGTAGTTTGTTGAAGTGGACTGCGCATTAACCGTTTGCACTCTGAGAGGTCGCTGAAACTTCTTGCACCATTGTTAAAAACATTGTTCGCATTATTAAATTTGTTTGTACTTTAGAAATTATTGAAAGGTTAAGTGTTGTACGAGTAAATTTGATCGGTTCCATATGCATAGAATGAACAAAATCAAGTCAAAGTAATTCCGAGTGCAAACGGTTGATTAACAGTGGTGATTTGGTTGATAAATTTCTGCCGCGCTCCAGTCGCCCGGCATTTAGTGTCGTTCATTTTCGTTACTTTTCATTATTGTTTTCTACGACACAAATTCTACTGGACGTGTTACGTCGAAATCTCGAATGTTGCCTGAGATTACGGCCTCGTTTTCGTGCAACGACCAAGTAGATATGATTGGAAGCTGAAAAGAAGTCACCCGCGACGACACAGGGCCAAGGGAGGGGGCTCCCGCACGGTACGCCTGTCCCCACCATCGGTGTTTCCCTTTTTCGACAGCGCTTGTTACGTAGTATGTATGACCGCTGAGCCAACTCTTTACCTACCTCGCCGTCCGAAGCCTCTCGTGCTTCGCGACTTCTCACGGGGCATACCCCGCGGTACTGGGGAATAATTCCGCGACGTTTATCATCCAGGCCTTGGCGACATATATAGAGAAATCACTTTATTTCGCTAGTCCCGAAAATACGCGTGACTCGGGGCCTGCCCTTCCCGCATTCCTTCCAAGTGACTACTTTCTCTAATAATACCTACTGTGCAACACGCTGAAGAGAGAGACGAAGACAGAGAGAGAGAGAGAGAGAGAGAGAGAGAGAGAGAGAGAGAGAGGTTTGGATTTCCATCGAAGGCTAAGGTACGAGATCGCGTTCGGGACAGGTCGTCGGAATCTTTCGCAATATCGGGGATAAATACGGCGCGGGACACGGGTTACGAGGATGTTTATCGACGGGCCAGTTAAGTCATCATCGGATGCGGTGAAAAATGACGCCGGCGGGCATTACCATAACGCGGGACGCTCGGAACGGCGTGTACCCGAGATCCCCGGGGAAACATAAACGGCGGGAATATCGTCCTCGGCGTGCGTTATCGTCGCGGGCCGAGGCGGCCCTTCCTCACCTGCGAACGTTAATTGAACGGTCCCGTCGGACTCTCGTCATAAGGTGTCCGATCGGGCACGCCCACGGACAGATCCACCCGATCGTTCGACGCGTAACCGGGACCAGGGGACCCGAAACGACCCTGTAAAAGGACCGTCGACCTTCGAACAGACACACCGAAACAACCCCTCTGATAACAGTGGCCCGCGGACGCAATCAACGCCTGAGAAGAATGCGCATCTCTCGGACCGAGAGACGCTTAGCATCAAACTACTACTGCTGTGTATATTCCGACGCTTTCCGTGGTTTACACTTGCCGGATCAAACGACCTAGCTCTCGGCTACCAGCCATACTCGTTCAGAACCGGTTTCAATGCGTTGCCAACAGTACGTCTTTTCGCAGGGAGCCGATAGTCTTTCGACCACCGCTCCGATATCCGTATTGTCCCGAACCGAATGTTTCTAACTGATGGATCAGAAGAGAGCTGATTGGGTTTGTCGGTAGGCAGTTTGTCAATGGGCTCTGAATGGAGACTACGATTTTGAACGCGTACTGAAGGGACATGTGCCCACGGGATCCGTGAACCGTGTATTCGTGAATAAAGCATCCGCGTTCTTAATACAAGCGTAATTATGAATTCTATTCTACGTGTAGACGGAGATCCGCGTATTTGTGCACAGAGAGTTCTCGATATATGTCACGGATCTTGCCAGCGTCGTGTATCGTCCGCGAGACACACCCGAGCCGTGTTATGTTTACAATCCTTGGCCTCCGAGGCCTCTCGAGCTTCGGTGACCCTCACTGGGTATACCTCGCGATAGTGGGGATAATTCCGCGACGTTTATCATCCAGGCCTTGGCGACATATGTAGAGAAATCATACAGGTTCCGAGGCGGTTATCGAGTAGGTAACAAGTATTAGTTCGATCGATGCTCGTTAACAGGGTTAATGAGGGATTGAGTTAATTGCTGAGCTCTGAGAGGAATTACACCGGTCAGAGGGCTTCTTGATGATTGGAGTTGTCTTGTCGGTTTGACACTTTATGTATTAGGTTAGGGATCGACGTGGATTGATTCTTTGAGGTTCTTTGAGAGTGTTTAGTTGAACGTTGATGGTGGATTTGTTCTTTTCTATTTTTTTTTACTTTAACTATGTCCGGAACGTACAAGATTCGCATTTTGTTTCCTCAATTATCCATAATAGACGCTTAGTCGATTCAATGAAATTCTGTTCTATTGGACTAGCTAAAGGGATGTTCGAAACGTCTTCGTATATGTTTTTAATCTTGTATGTTTTAATTTTATTAGAATGATTAATCGCTTATAGGTAACAAACGTTCTGGCTCAACGGTAGAAACATTCTTAAAAGAATGTTGAACAAAACAGATCTCATTGAGACTCGCACGAAATGAGATTGAGGACGAAATGTTATGATCAATTTTGCAAAAAATTGAAAGGTGAATAAAACGTTGAAATAAAAATTCGAGGAGCGAACTGCAGAAGTGCGTAGGATTTACGAACAGCTAAGCGCAGTTCTGGTGTCATGCAGTTGCATACTACATGGCACCATTCACTTAGGGTCTAAACTGCGTACTACCTGATTATGGTGACGGGTGCCTTGTAACTCGTCAACTTGTCAACATCATGCAAAACATTTACTATATCCTCAGCATCAATTTAATTCTCGGTTAAATAAAGTCGCGTCTCTATTGTCACAAAGTTATAAACATTTCATCGAAATTCTAACATTTCAACAGCCAGTTTCAATCATCAGTTATTCATACAAAATCAAATTCTATTCATCAAATAGTTGATAATTCCAAATTAAATTCTATTCATTCCAGTCAAATTAGAAGATCAAAATTAATCTCAAAGAAGTGAGTTGAAAGATGTGTAAAAGAAAATCAAAGGCATAGGAATTTTAATTGAATCAGCGGAATGAGACTGTCAAACGAATCCGTTGTCCAAGAATTAATTGAACAAAACTTTATACCCCACCTCGCACAATTGTCTTGCGTCTTGCACGATTTAATAAACTTGCAAATATTTGCAGCGATCACTTTCAGAATGCGTGAATAATTTTTCCAGCATCCTGACCGCTATTTACATAAAAATTGTCACTCATCGTTGCATTGAACGAATGCGAACAAGGGAGTCCGTGTATTTCGCGCTAAAATGAACACTATAATGTTCAGAGTGCACAGATGCGAGAATACGAACAGGTCTCGGGTCCTATCGACCTACAGTATAAAAGTCGTAAATTCCAAATTGAACGAATTACATTTCACAGAATCACGAGACTCACTCGCAAGAATTGCCTTCAGAAACGCGAGTTAAAAAGTTGTGAAATAAATCGGTGAACGATCCGGAAGCACAGTGCGCAGAACAAACACAAAATGTACTTTCGAAGATCGAAACGGTAGTAAAATATCTGAGTACCGTAAATCCCGGATTAAAAATAATCTCCGCCGGTGTTTCCCTCGTCGAACCGGAATCGTGGAGAGCACAATGAAGCGTCTCGGCGGAGGAATAAACGATTTGAAATCCATTGGCAATCCACCGAGCGCTCCTGCCATCCGGCAGAAAATAAGCAAAGCCCTCGGACGTTTCATTATCGCAGCCTACCGAGCTGCCAGATCCTATATCGTCCCCGAGGAGAATATCAAAAGGGAAATGTGCCTGCCAGCAATCCAATCGTCGCGCCTCTCTCTCACTCACTCGCTCTCTTTCTCTCTCTCTGTTTCACACTCGCTCTCTTTTTTCCTTTCTCTTCGCCGCGCGAAGAAAAAGAGAATTCGTAAACAAGATGCGTTGTTTATGCAGGCGAGATAGGAAACGACATCACTTACGGGAACGAGCCGATACACGCCGCCTCTCTATCCAGCAGATTTTACTGCCACACCCAGCAGGTATTTCGAGGCAGGTATCACGGCCCGGTAGTTGGTAGGTATCTTCATCTGTCCGACGTTGGGCCACTTTGTTTCCCCACCTTTTTCACTCGCTGTCTCCTCGAATCCTTGTTCACTATTGTAGCGTAACGAGCAGTCATTCGCCGTTCACCGTCGCACGCTAATTAGAATCTTCTCAACAACCGAACCGTCCGCGTCGCTGCTCGATCTCGAAAACTGTTACTCGAAAACGGCCGCCTAAAATTCACTGTCGTTCATCGATCTTCAGATATCTCTTTGGCAAATTTTATTCTCCAATCCGAAACTCTTCTTTGTAGAATTACACGTTATGCACAGCTACCGAGGTTTGTGACCTTCACAATTTATTGGTGAATGTACAATGATTTATTTGTCCACGCTCTTTTCTCTGAAATTTCCTTAATTAGCGACTCGTAGCTTTCGTGTTTTTATTGGCGGATGTACCGAGATTCTTTTATCCTCAAGTTGCTTAATTAGTGAATGATTGCATTTGTTCGTGGGAAGTTGTTGTATTCATTTGTGCAAATTTGCAAAATTGCGCAGAAGTTCGAATTTTCTGTTGAAATGACAATAAATATATTGTAGAAGAGCGTTGGAACGATAACAATATCTAAGACCGATGGTTACTTGAAAAATGGGCGAGTGAACGTGCGAGACATTGTATTTATGCGACATTTTCTCTCCGACATCTTTAACAAATTTTCTTAAATACATTGAGATAGTGATGTGTGATTTAATGTGATTTCTTACTGTTTTTGATCAGGATATAGGGTCTTCAGCACTTACACCATTTTGCATAATTGTTACCTTATTCTTAGAAATTATTTGCAGTCACTTGAGCTCGATGAATGGAAAAGAATATTTATGTGAATGCACGTTGAAAACTCAATACTTATTCTTAATGTTAACCCGCATTGTAACATCATTTGTAACACAATAAAATTGACAGTTTCATGATGTTTAATAGGATCTTCAAAAGAATCGGGTCTCTGGTTTGATTCAATTTTAAGTGTTGTAAATTACCTCAGAAAAGATTACGTTCGTGAAAAAAATGCTTGTTCCATTAAAGCGTCTCATCAAACTAACAATTCTCAGTAACTCCACTGCCTCGTCATTCTGCAATTTTCGTAGGAGCTATTCAGCATTGAATTGTACATAATCTGCAACATAGTCACGCATTCGTTACATGCTCGAACAATTAAGTCGTTTAGAACTGCAGCCTTCAGCTTAAACTATTTGCGAGTTACTTGTTGTCGAATCCTTACTACGTACATCCATAGGGAATAATTAAAAGTTATTAGTATAAACGAGACTAAAAACTATGGAGTACACACTAAAGAAAAAAGCTGAAGGAATAAAAAGCTAAATATGGGAAACGTATTCTAATTTAGCGAGGAATTAATTTCTACAATATAGGTGACAATAACTTTTTGAAGATTGAGCCAAACGAACTTGAATTTATTGAAATGATAGGCGCAGTAGTTTATTAGATCGAGAGTGAATAGATCTTCGACAAACATTGCAATTGGTCGAAATTTCGAGGAGAATCAACATTATTTCCATCAAAGGTGACCCCAATGACACCTTTCAAAATTTTAAAGAAAAATTTATTGAGACTGCACAAATGGGTCAAAGCGAAATTATTCAATAAATTGATTTCCTTAAATTTACTGGATAATCGGCGGCTGGCGCTACAATCGCAGAGGGGTTCTGCGTTACAAAAAAAAAAATGAGTCAAAATAGGTACATATTCATAAAACCGTAGAAATAGTGTTAAAATCATGGTTATAGATTTTACAATTTATAATCACGAGTCCAGACAACAAAACTGAAAGAATATTTTTCATCTTCACTTTTATTATTACCCTTGCTGTTTCGAGCAACTGCAACTTTTCGAAATATTTATTAACAGTCATTTGTTACTCACTAAAGAAGCATAAACCGCAGCAACTTGGAGAAGTTATACCGTTTTAAAGGATTGATCAACGATTGCAGTCGCAGGATAATACGCCGAAAGCGACCTATAAACAACCGATAACGTTTACGTCCAATTATCGGCCGATAAACAGTAATAACAGCTCAATTCGCATCGGCCGGGCGACCATACTCGCGACCATTCAATCCGCGGCGAGGCGTTTCTAACTAATTAAACGCGGGCAATATTTGATCGAGGTATGCGCAGCTAATTGGATCTCGTGTCCATTCGTCTCCGGGCGCGACGATTTATACTCCGTTAGCCGAGGATAACCTAAGTATCTCGTTCCTATCCACGTCTGAATTTATAGCCACACCCAGGCTCTGCGCTGGTCTCTTGAGACAGGTACCAGAGTGTAGTGTCCTCTCTCCTTCTCTCTCTCTCCCTCTCTCTCTCTGTCTCTTTCTCTCAGTCTTTCGTGTTTCTGCCGGTCGATTTCTCGCCGATTTTCGGCGACGTGGATCGCGTGTGTGCGATCCGATGGAGACGCGTCGAGAAATTCCGTCGATCGGTCCCATGGCAGGTTTTATCGTTCCGCGAATCTGCGAAGACGCGAATCGAACGATTTTCGTTTGGTCGGTCGCGGTTCCGTCGTGGTTCTCCCTCTTCGGGCGTTTCTCCTACTCGTCGTCGTCGTCGTCGTCGTCGCTGTTATATCGATTATGTATCGCCTCGCGACCGATCGGTCTTTTCCACGGGCCGATTCCCTGTATACGAAAAGGATCTAGAGGAGTCCGATCCCAGAAACTCGTTCAGAACCGGTTCTCTAGGGCCCCGGATCCCGTCGATGCAACGACACGACGCATTTCTTTCGGTGCATCGGCTACTTTCGTTTTCACGACATCTCCGATAGCTTTGACACGGAACGAGCGCGGAATGCGCGCCGATGCGCCTGCCAGAACGCGTAGGTTTCGCGGCGGCTTCTCTCTCTCTCTCACTCTCTTTTGATCTTGAAACGATCCTTTTCCCCCCTCTCTCTCTCTCTCTCTTTTTCTCTTTCTCTTGCGAAACGATCGCCAACGGATGCCCTTCGTCTGCGCAAACTGCTCGCTCCGAGATCGTTCTACCCTGTCTCTCTCGACTCGACCGAACCAAATTGCCAGCAGATCGTTCCTCTAGCCTTATACAGCCACCGAAAGAGAACCATCTTTCCTCGAGCATTCGCCGATCTGATTTCTGACGCTCGTGGAAAATGGAGATACCACGTCTCGTCGAGGAAACATGTTTACCGGTTCTACGCTCGGAATTAACCCCTTTTACACAGACCAAACTCATCCCTTTGCAAATCCACCTAGTAGGCGACTCGAGAATGAAATGAACTAACATTGTTTTTGTCGCGATCTTCTTTGGACTTTTGTGCGAATCCTATTGACTTCAGGGGCCGGGGTAGTCATGTGACTTTTTAATTAATAATTTCCATTCACAGACTTAAGATCCGTCTTGGTCTTGGTCCGACGGATCTTAAGTCAGCGAATAAACTTGTCACATTTTTTGCTCTGTATTATCGATATTATGAATTCTGACGCCAGAAACGTGCTTCAAGTGTTTAGCTTTATTTCGCAACAGAATCAAGACAAATTGTAGCTCAATTTATAGCTAGAGATATTTTCTAGCGAAAACTCAATCAATGGCATGAAAATTCTTGGATTCCAGGGCATGCACATTGTCAATTTTTGGCCTACTTCGAACGCTTATATTACCAAATATCTGCATAATCTCGGCAGCTCCTGACTAACGCGCACTTGATTGAACCTTCCTCTTTCGAATGAGCCCTTTACCAGCGACAAAATATTCTTATTTGATGCCGAAAACTTGAAGCACGTAAAACCATTTTTTGACGGTAATGTAGTCGCTCTACTTTATCGCGAATCTGCGGACAACGGCTCCTTAAGTGGTTCCGCGAATTTCTTTGGGAGACTACTACGAAAATTGAATGAACTTCGTCTGGAGAAAGTGTGTAGCACATTTGGTGGATTTAATCGTTCTTGCAACGATTACCCCCTTAGATTGTCATAACAATTTGTATGGATACATGTAGACACATGAAGTTATCCCGAGTAGCGATAGAAGAGCATAAATGAAACTATGTGCAACTGTTAACTAAGAACAAGTGCTGTTAAATAAGAATTGGATACATGTAGACACATGAAGTTACCCCGAGCAGCGATAGAAGAGCATAAATGAAACTATGTGCAACTGTTAACTAAGAACAAGTGCTGTTAAATAAGAATTTTATTACATCTGTTCATTGTTACACGCGACAGAACTTTGAATTGCTCTGATTTGCAAGATGATGAATTTGGTTTGCGAAAGGGTGAATTCTGTTTGCAGTAAGGTGAATATGATCTGCAGAATGGTAAATTTGGAGTGCAGATCTATATTCAACTCTGCTGTTTCCATTCAACTCTAGACAGTTGAAATGTTCTTTAAACCTTCCTGTATGCATATTGTATCTACAACTTTGAGAAAACTACGTACGAAATAGGTAGACTGCTGATTTTATGCATTCATGACAATAATTAGTAGGTGCAATTTTAAGTAGCAAAACTATTAGAAAATAAACGTACTATTATATTATTTTATATCTGCTAAACACAATAAAAAAAGATAAATTCCTATTTCACTTCAGTTCGTTGCAATTCAGGTAAAAAAATTTTATTTTGCATAAAGATCCGCAGTCCAGAAATAAGTTATACACTGATAATTTGATCGATACAAAACGTATTGCCCCTCACTGCAAAACAAGTTAATACATCCCTATTTTTTTATGGATGTCTTTTAAATTTTATTCTCTCTATTAACACGTCGATCATGTGTGGGTTACACAATTTGTCGTCTGTGTTTAAGAATAAATTGTTTTCGCAATACAGTTCCTTGAACCGTAGTTGCCGAGATAAATAATTTCAGTGTGGTTTATTCAAAACCGACTCGGTTTGGCTTATGTTACGTTCCTAGAGCCACATTTAATTCCAATATAATTATAATTCAGTATTCCAGTCTTGTTTCGATTCCGAAGAAAGGAAAGTCAAACTACACGTAATTGCCAGTGGACATAGAACTTCTAAACCAGACTGTTATTTAAACTTTCCGCTTGATTGCACGCAATGAGATGCATATTTAACGTGGACTTACAGACCCTAATGCAAACTCGACCGCCAAACCGCCATACTCGTAAATTCTACTCAAACGGAGAACTCATGGAGGCATAATTTATCTTGCGGTAGAAAAATCTGACGTCATTGTACGAATTAGGGGAAACAGGAATTCTCTTACTGGACGGGAAAACGTAATCCTGAATAAATTATATAATTTCTGTGTGGTTGTTCACAATTGCATACTATAAACGAATGAATTTTTCAAAGCTATAATATATCGAGGGTAGAAGAATCAGCATATATATATTCTAAGTATTTTAAGCATTGTTTCCCGAAGTTTGGAAAATTTCTTTAGCCGGTAATTTACTATAAATGTTTACTATGAATATTAAGCTACGCGTTTTTATGCAGATTCTCATTTTCATAATCCACAATTTCAAGAAAATTCCGGTCGGTGTGACGATCAAACTGCATTGAATATTTTTCTATGGAATATACACTATTAAGCCTTATTAGCTCTATTGGTATAACATTTTACCATTTTCTGAAAACTTCGACGATCTACAAACGCAAACAGAACCCTACTCCATTTTCATCAGCCACCGAACGATCCCTAAGGATGTGTCTACGACCCATCGAACGCAAATACTAGTAAAAAGGCGAGCAGAAGGTGCACGAATATTCCTTAATTGAAATTAACCGCGCAGAGTAAACACCTTTTCGTAAAACATCCCCGAGCCTCATCCTCGATCGAGAGCTATCAAAAATTTGACTACCAAATTAGCGCTGCCGTAGCGCTCCCTCAGCAGCCAACGGTAGAACAATACTGTCGCAAGACCATGTAAACAGTTCCCAAAGAACGATGAACAGAAGAAACCATCAAACTGAACAGAAAATTGAATATTTTTGTCGTTCACGTTCTTCATTTACAAGATCGTCTCCACCATCTCCGAATGTCTTGTGTATAATGCATCTCTTAATATTTTTATCAATTATTGTTAAGGCCACGTCCATCCAGAACGAAACACATTCTCATTCAACTTCTGTTCCTTACTATTAGAAGGCTTCCATATTGCATAAAGATCTGCAGTCTACTTACAACAATTATTGTTTCTGGTTGCAATGGAGTATAATACATTCGAACACATAACGGTATACCTCCATGACACCGTTCACACAGAACGACGTCGTCCATATAAAATCGTACAAATTATGATTTCCAATAAAAAAAAAAAAACATTCGAATCAAAAAGATGATATTTGTCCTACAAAGTTTCTTATTTTACTTATAACTAGACTGCGGATCTTTATGCATTTATGACTTATGAAAATTTACAAGAAATGCTACAACATAAAATTCGATAGAACTTAACAAGATTTTTATCAGTTTTGGATCTACAGTGGCTGTTCCCAGGAAAAATAGGATTCTATTTCGTTCGATATTCTGAAAATTTGTCTACAACAATTGGAAATTGCACAAACATTCGAGGTCTACTCGCGACAGCCATGATTCTCGGTTAAATCGAAGTATATTTAACGGATCCGGAGGCATGAACAGTATTCCCCAACGAGACTGCTCCACAATATCCCCACAAACTCGTGCAAACTATCGTCTGTAATCGTTAAACATTTTAATCGGCAACACCGATTTTCATTTCCCTTTACAACACTCCCGGTCCCCCGTTAAACAGACATAACCACACCTCCGTAATAATATTCCCGAACGAATACGTCCCGCCGTTATAAAATCGTGCGATTTTGCGACAGTCTCGCGACGAATACCATCAGAAAGATCGAGTAGTCTCTCGCTTGATCGCTACTCACATCCGCCGTCCTTACTTTGTCGAGTATCTTTGTCGTGTATCGGCGCGGAGAAATGACTGTAAGCGGTCTAACGAGCGGCGAGTGTCCGCGTAAAATCCATCCGGAGCGGCGATCGCCAATTCGGTCGGCCCATAAAAGACTAATTAATTAAACGGCCGCTATGTAAACGAGCGGACGCGTACGCGCGTTCGGCCGGCTCGTAACCAGTCGAAACAACGCGTTACAAATGAGCTCGGGGCCCGGGCCGTTTCTATCTACCTCCGGAATTTAATTTCCCGTCGTCCACGAATATCCCTCTGGATCGAGAAAAAGCAAGACGGACAGAAACGGAGAGCCAGAAGGAAAGTGGCAGTGTGTGTATGTGTGTGTTTGTGAGAAAGAGAGAGAGAGAGAGATCGTTGTCCGACGTCCACATAGAGCTTGTCGGGATCGCGGGGATCGTTGAGCGTCCGGAGAACGGTTCTTTAACATCGTCGCACGATCGTAAACTATCGTCCTGGCAGATCGTACGAAACGTCGTTAAGATTATCCACCCGTAAAATCACGGGCATCGTCCGCGTTGCCCGGACGCTAATTACGATTATTCCATAGGCCGTGATTCCTCCTGGAAATTAATTCGAGACGTGCTCGGGCAGAGAGGAGAAAGAGGATCACAGGGAAAGGGAGAGAGAGAGAGAGAGAGAGAGAGAATAACGCCGTTTCTCCAGCTTCTCCAAAGAAGAGGAAGCGTGTGCACCGGTCTCTCTCTCTCTCTCTCTCTCTCTCTCTCTCTCTCTCTCTCTCTCTTTCCCCGGCGGTATCGCGTGATTATTTCACGCAATTACGGATTCACCGTATGAAAAGCGAACGGGCCCCGGCCGAAAAAAAATAACGGGAGAGACAAAGTGGAACGCGAACTGTCCGCTCGCCGGACACCCTTGCACTCTCTCGTGTCCGCCACCACCACACCCCTTCGAGGAAAGATACGATCGGCGTTTCGAGGCCTGAAAGTAAGGTTCGAAAAATGGATCGCACTCAATACCGTAGCCCCGTTCGATCGTAAATCCTCGTCTCCCCGGTTCTTCTCTCTCTCTCTCTCTCTCTCTCTCTCTCTCTCTCTCTCTCTCTTACCTTTTCGCTGGTTTGCTTGCTGTTTCTTTCGCGCTTGGTTCCGAGTGGCACGAAACGTCCCCGAGATTAGCCGCCTATAAAATCACGGGGAAGTCGCGAACCGCTCCCGAGGTGTCCTTCGAGGAATTACGAGGGTCTTCGCACCTCCGGTGATTAATCGCCGCGATTTAAACGGACAGATGCGCGCGACGCGTCTACCCAGGCCTCGCCAACGGAGATCGGATCGAGATCGCCGGTGCTAAACAGTTCCATCGGACGCCGCCGGCGGAGTAATTTAAATTAATTCGATCGATTATGCGCCGCCTCGCTTGAGATGCTCGACTTCTGGCAATCGTTTTTGCTGTATTGTTCAGGAAACGACGGCTTTCTGTCGAAAAAAAAACCTCAGAAGGGATCGTGTTTTTCCGAGATCGATCGGTCGCGGGCCTTGATCGGTCTTTGCTCCATGAAATCGGGGAACAAATGGTCACGCGTATGCAGAAGTTCTGGCAAAAATGATTTTTGATTTTCTATTTCCACACGCGTTATCGATCAGCGATTATTTCGTGATTTTTCAAAGTCTATGGTTCACAGATAGTGATTTTCTAGAAAATTTTCCACCCGCAACAACAATTAATCGCGGGCCAACAACTAACTCCCAAGAACCTAATCTAACCGTTTCGTCTGGGATTTTTATACAAATGATGATTTTTAGTTTTTTTTCTGGTAAAGTATGATTATTGAAAATTCCATTGATAGGCTATTGGTAGATAAAATGTCGAAATTGTTGGAATTGTTGTGTTGTGATCGGTAATGATTTTTAACAATTTTAGTAGACAAGCATCTTTTTTATGGGTTCTATGTGAATTGTTTAAGGGGCCAATGAGATTTTTTACGTTTGTGTCTGTTGTCTCTGAATTTTTTTCTGCTTGAAAATTTTATGAATTACATTTTCAAACAATGAGACATATTATTGATGGGATAATAAAATAGTTAATAAAATAATCAAGACAAGAAACACACATTTATAGAATCTCTGTTTCTCGTGATTGATGGGGACAATTTTTATTTTGCATAATGATCCGCAGTCTACGGTAGTAATCAGAGTTACGGTAGTTGATCATCAAACACCACGATGAAGAATACTGTTTTATAAAAAGAACAATTTCTAGCATCATCGAGCTTCTAATTTATGAAGACGATGTTGTTAGGTAGTAAGTTAGAGGACGTTGAGTTCTGCGATCCTCACGTCAGTCTTATGAGGCAGCAAAATGGAGGAACTCGAGTCCTCTGACCCGCGAGTTAAAATAATTGGTCGATTTGTTGTGATTGCAGGCGTGAGCTTGCAAAATTGCGCCGCGGGACCATTCGCCAGCGGTAATGGCGGCGACGCGAGTCAACAACGGTTGTTGGAGCTATCCCATGGTTTAGGTGCCCTGAGGCACTATAACAACCTGGCGAACCACGTGCTGTCGCTCAACCAACAGGGCGCAGTCGTCACCAAACTTTTGGGTGAGTTTTCCACAAAATTGTTCAAGTTACGAGCTTCCCAAATTTTTCCGAAGAAACCCTGAAAATGGAAAAATATCCTGACCCCGGTTCAAATTTTGCTACTTCTCCCTATAACCAAAAAAGGTATCGATTCTCATTAACGCTACTGTGATCACACAAATGAAAACTGTCATTCGTTGTACCTTTTGCAATGAAGCTTATATTGCTTTTTTAACCAGGCAGAAATAAACTCCTTTGTTCTAACTTTCATAGAATTTGTCACAAAAATGGGGATTTGCATAAAAATCCGCATTGTGGTCATCAAGAATTATAGTAAATGTAGACATACCATAAATACGTCAAATAAATTTTCTTTTCCTTCTACGAAATCACTGAAGAAAAAGTCGTACCTATCCTGTTTTGAAGTGCGAAGAAGTACATTGTCCTGGAAACGCTATAAACTCTCCGAGTATCATGCTGTGCGTTGTCATTTTAAATGACGGCACGAACAGAATTAATTTGATTTTCTCCACGTGATAGAAAATCTCGTCGCGTATACGTGACGCGAGTATGTTAAACACGTCTATTCTCCTTCGGTTGAATTCGTGAAAATTGACCAGTGTAATACCGATAGCAGTTTCTAGAGTTCGGTTCGCGAGATAAATGCGATCACGTGCACGTGTACCGATGCGTGACACGGATCCGCGAGGATTCCTCGATCAAATCCGAGAAAGGTTGGATCTGTCTTTAGGTAATGATAGACATTCCCGAGTGAGTGGGCCGTGTAGTCAAATAGCGATCGTTTAACCGAGCGAGACCGTCGGATCGCCGCGAAATCAGTTAGCACAGAGGCCGTGTTCGACGAGCGGCAAAACGACTCGAAACGATACTCGAAATGGGAACGGCAAATAAGCAATTCTCGGCACGAATCGGGGAGAGCCTCCGCCGCGCGCGGTTATCGATCGCTATTATTTCCACCAACGTCCAGCAATTATTCGCTCGTAATTGCGTCTAATCCCCGCCGAGTGATCCACGGGTACCGTTCAGATCGGATCGAGAAGCAACGCGGAAGCTGGAGACCGATTCGTCGGCGATCTAGAAACGTGTACGCGAAGAATCGCTCGTGGAGACCCGCGCGTTGATCTTTCGCGTGCTGAAAATATATCCTATCAATTTTTTAACCAATTTCACCATTTCAACCCTTTGCGCTCGAGTGGCGCCGACAACGAGGCGCCACTATGAACGATTTCGCCATAAATTCTTACGTTACCACACTTGTTTCTACCGAACAAGCTTGCGGAAAACTTCAGTGTATTGCGAGTAAATACATTTCATTTTTACCTTGTTCATAAAACGTTCGGGGTCGAACTAATTATCCAATGCCGACGAGATTCTAGATTCATCGAAATAACTTCGAGTTCGAAGGGTTAAAAAAAAGAAATGAACATCTTTTATATTCAGCAAGCAGACTTCCGATCTAACAGATAAAATAAATATTGTTTAATGCTGATGTGATGAAACTAAAGAATGTTGTTGGTAGACTGCGGATTTTATGCATTTATGCGGAAAATGAGTGGGTAAAATTTCAGCACAGTGAAGAGATTACACAAATTTAAGGATGTCGTTAAATTACTTTTCACTCTGTACAATTTTGTAAAGACTGGAAGGTATTTGTATTTCGATCCTGTTTCTTACAATCAATTCCAGAAAACGTTTATTTTGCATAAAGATCCGGGTTTAATAACACTGTTACGCTTTCGCAAAATTTAACATTTCTACGGGCATAGGAAAAATGACGTGTATATTTCCACGGTAACGGGGAAGCATTTGCGGCCGAATGATCGGTGAGAAATGACTTAATAAAAACAGCAATGGTGACTGACTCGTACCATGAAAAATTGATAGGGAATTTGCTGGCAAACAGACCAACCGGACAGACAGTGGCAACGTACTCGCACAATCGCGAACTCCCCTACCGCGTAACGGTTAGCAAAGAGGAGGAGTCTCGGAACTCGCACGCCTGACACATGCCCAATGGGCAATTCTACTGTGGAGCGCTGTCGCACGGCTATACTTCGATAGACGTTCGAAGATCCACCTACAGTGAAAATGAACATCTGATACTTCACACCTGGTTGAATTTTTTATGCTGAAATTCGCGGCCGAGAAAGCGGATGTAAAGCAACCCTGTACCTCGATACACAAAGTAGCGTCGGGTACACTTTATACCATGTTTACGGGGAAGTTTATTGTCACGTGAAGCCGTCAGAGTTCGGCTCGTCACTTTACCTAGCGAAGTAATAATGAAATTAATTAGCAAGCTCGATTTGTCTTTCCGTCCTTGCAGTAAAGTATTGGAATTTATGTTGGTTCGAGCAATTGCATCGAGATGGTGCATTTGTAATCCTTCAGACCTGTTTCCGTTGAAGAAATATATACAATAATGATGATAACAATTTAACTGTAGCAGTTGTAAGAACAGTATAGAGTCACAATACTCTCGGTTAGAATGTTTTTAGCCGCCATTTAACTGAATATATATATATATATATATATATATATATATATATATATATATATATATAAATGAATAACAATTAATAATTTCGAAGCAATCCCCATTGACAAAAGTTAATTCTATTTGGAAAATCATTACCGTGCAATTCTTGATGGAGCGAATTTATGTCGGGCCAGTGTTCGTATTACGCTACTTTGACTTACACCTGCTCCCCAGAAAATTTTTCTCGTAATCGCACGTGATAATTGATAGCTATAGCTGCTAAAATATTAATTTCATTGTGTACATTACTCGTGGGATTCTTCCGTTTGTGCTGTCTTGCATGTACACTTCGAATACCTTAAAACAACCTGTACATATTACTGAAAGTTTGTCGAGAAGGTGTTTCGCACGGGGTACCTTTCTGCATAAAGTAATCGGGCCTGCAATGCATTTTGTCTACATTCACAGTAAATCGTGTTCATATCACACTTTTTAGTCATTGAATAAGACAGCGCAACCACGTTTGGCAACATACTGATAGTAAATAAGAATGCTGAATAACAATAACATTGAAGGACCTTACTATGTTTACTTTAACTACGACCATAGTATATTTACTACAAGTCCCAACGTCGTGATAATCGTATTCTGCTTTCATATTCTAAATATTATACGTTTTCTCTGTCTGTGACCTTAAATTACTTTGGAATAATTATTGTCACTGAATACCTAATGAAAGGAACTATCATTGTAGGTGTTTAAAAAAGAGTGGTTCCATTTTAAAAAGTCAAGGTGATCTTGATATCTCTAAAAAAGTGACATAAAAACACAATTTTTTTGGCATCGTATCAGCCTCATTGTACTGTACCATTCAACTTTGTCCTTACCATATTTTACGTATCTTTAGAAACAACAAAGATATTTGAGGTGAAAACGTTTGGTGACTCACCCTGTATATATATAACAATCGTTGCTGCGTAAGGTACAGCACAATGTATACATATCTACTGCATGTGTATCGACCAAACATTTTAACAGAGATCGTGTACTTCAGCAAACAAAGGCGACTAAAAATTAATTTCCTCCTTTCGTTGATCAGCCACTGAGGTCCTAAATTTGCGCGACGATTATCGTGCATTTAGAACCGATCTAATACTCCGTTCGTCAATGCTCGTCGACAGAAGAGGCGAGGTTTTACAAAAAGAAGTGCAGCAGCGGAAATTCAATAGCAATGAAACAAATGAATAATAGAAGTTCTGCTGACACGATTACAAGGTAGCGTTCGAACGCTAAAAAGAGGAGAGACCGGTGGTTTTCGGTCGAAATAAAAGTCGATCAAAACGAAAATGGCGGGTCGCGAGAGATCTTCGCGAACAAGCGTCGATTTGCAGAGACACCGGCTCGAAATCGGAGAGTAACGACGGCGTCGACCGGCGGACGCACTAAAACCCGTTTACGAGTCAATTTCGCGGCGATTTTCGGTTTTTTCCGTGGACTGGGCTCGAGCACGATGACGTTAATCGCAGCTCGTTGATGTCCGAGGTGACCGAAAGAACGCTCTCGCAAGATTGCCCGGTATCTCGGGCGTTATCCGAGCGTTCCGCCGCGCCGGTGAAATAAGAGGGAGCGCCTCGGTATCGGGCAAGATGTAACGACCGTCACGAAGAAATGGCGCTCTTTCGAGCTCGTTAGCCGCCGCAGATTAACTCGTAACAGCTGTTTCTTTCGCCTGTAAAACCCTCGACTGCTCGGCTCGCGCGTTCCCAGATAATTCGTCAATAATTGCCGCGATCCTTCCGTGTTCCCTTCGCGCAGAGCCATTTTTCGGAAACGGCTGTTTTACGGAAGCAACGGTCCTTCCGCGGAGAAACCGAACCCGCGCGTGGATCATCGATTCGATGAACGTTCCTTCTATGAAATACTCGGCTGCTCGGCTTGCAAGTTCCCGCGATAGTTTGTTAATAATTGCCGTCTTCCTTTCACGTTCCCTCGCAACGAGCAATTTTTCGATCGAACGAATGTTACTGACTGTCACTGAGCATTATGCTCGACGAGCATCTGCTGCATCAATGATGGTACGTTCAACGACAGTTGCCGGTTCTCAGGACACACCTACTAATTTATGCGAGATCAGCGAACCTTCGTTTACCTTCCTCCGCTCGTGGTTTATTGTTAGTCACGACTAATCGGTCCGGAGGAGGTGACGACGTTAAGGGTTAAGGTGTGCAGTCTCTAACATTGCGAACAAGTAGACTGATTATTGAAAGAACGAAGAAGCGATAAATGCCAGTGAAAGCATAATGTATTTCATTCGTAGTTTCATATTTGAAACGAGCATTTAAAACGACGATATTGTAATCAGAGAAAAATCATTTCCCTTCTGCCAAGGGTCGGTTCTATTTAATTCACAGTTTCATATTTCAGACGAATCTATAAAATTGCAAACATATTCAGAAGAAATCGCTTACCTAGCAACAGGAAATGGGTACACATATTCGCCTCAGGAGCGCGCGGGGGTGATTTCTTGATCGTGAGTGCTCGCGCTGCAACGAACAAAGCGAAACGGTTAGAGTCTGAGGGGATTTTTTACAAGGGTCACGGTTTTACCCGCAATCGATATGAATATCGTGGTATGAAAAATGGTGGACGTTCCTCCGCATCGAATCTCGTCGAACACAACACACCTCTAAAACACGCTGCGTTCAACAGAAAAACAAAACCTGGCGCAAAGTAACGAGACCCACACAGTCTACTAATCTCATCGATAAATCGCAACGGTTGAGTGTAGATTCTGCGGATAAATTGTCCGGGTCCCGCGGAATTTTTACCCGTCGGCCGTGGACGTGCGAACAGGTTAATTGAATCGGAGCAGTAACGTTTGTCACCGGCCGGTATTCCGCTCGGAATGAAGTTATTAAGTTCGGTCCGCGGGAGAACACAGTGCCGGTGAAAGAGAAAGAGAATGTAGAGAGCAGCGGTGTCGACGGGTGTCGGTGTCAGGTAGGCAAATTCAGTTTCGCCTGGCGCAGGTGCTGAACGATCCACGGAAAATGCGGTCCGCGCGGACAGGAGCTGGTTGGAGCGAGTTGAAGCAAGAGGATCGGCGAGTATCGAAGAAGAAGCGCATCTCGTTCGGAACACACCGCGGCCAGAACACGTCGGAGCAATAAAAAATGGAGGCGAGCCACCGAGCATCGGTGGAACGCTGGTTTCTCTCTTTCTGGCCGGCTTCGGTCCTCGTTAACTTTACGAGCCGCTCGTAAAAATACCGTTCGGCCTGCTCGCCGAGCCGAGCCGAGCCGGTAATGTCTTCATCTCCACCGGATACGGACTCCTTAGGCGTCCCGAGGTGAATATAATGTACCATAATCGACCGGCCAATTACTTAACAGCAGCGAACAATTAATCCCCCGAGTCCACCAACTCTCTCTCTCTCTCACTCTCTTTCTCCCTTTCACGCGCGCGCACGGTGCCCCAGCGACGCTGATATTCCGCTCGCGAATCTTTTCCTCTGGTCGATCCGCGGAAGAGTAGCCGATGATCGGATCCCCTCTTCGAAGCGGAACGAGAGCCGACTGCCCGCCTCCGGCCCCCCTAAGGTAACCATCTTGGAGAACCCTCGCAGTTTTATTGACTCTACGTCAACGTGGCATCCCCTGACCTAAGAAGAACAAAGCTGGATGCAAGCGGCGGCTGCTGCGCTCCTGCAGATCCCGCGGAACGAATTCCTCTCGATCCTTGAGGAATCCTCTTTCCACCATCAGCGAAGACAGAGCCATTTCTTTGCTGAAGAGATCGACCGCGCCACGAGGACCTGATGATTATTACGGTTTGCTGACTCTTGGATGGAACGAGGGGATTTTTAGTCCGAGCAGATTCCTCTTCTTATTCTTCCTCATTTAAGAAGAATTATATCATTTCGATTAGTTGCTTTCTCGAAACATTCGTCTGCTTTCAACGAAAATCATCTATTTAGACAATGGTACAATTTGTATTCGATTCTGGTACTTTCCTTCTCTACTGTTTGTAACGAAAATTATGTACTTGAACAACGATACAATTTCGTTTCTCTTCCATTTTGTGGTCTTCCACCTTCTATCCGGATTTTAGGGAAAATTATTTCTTTGGACAATGTACAATGCACATTTCCTTCCTGCTCCAGCTATTCCGCGAGCTTTTTAGTGTCATCTGTGCACAATGCGAATTTGATGATTGATCTATCAACATTTTTCGCAAGGTTTGAAGCCCTTCCTGATCAGATAATTCTGCAATCCTAATAACTTTCAGCTTTATTTTAGTGTTTAGTATAGTTTCCTTCTAATCCGTGGAACGATTCCTTTGAATTGGTTTGGATCTTCCTCTCACGATCAGCAAATACAAAATTGTTTCCTCAGTTTCTCCGAGATTGCTTCCTTCATAGTTAGCTTGGAGATTCACTTTCATGTTGTAAATGGGAGGAGCACAAAGCTGCATCTGTCATAGTAACTTTGTTGCGTTGTATTTTTGAGTACATTTGGAAAATTAGGAAATGATATCATTTGTAATCCTATTTTCTAGACTGGCGGTTTCAATACGGATATCCCGTTCTGAAATAGTCCGTTCGATTCTGATATACATAAATATCTTCAGAATACTCTTCCCTGGATTCTTCTGGCAAGCAAGGCACACTTGTTCCTTTTGCCGCGTATCGATTGTGAAGTAGCTACACGTTTCTGAAATTTTGAATTCAAGAAATTCAAAAATGCATCGGTTCTTGAAATTTTATAACGTTTCATCGTCGGGAAAATGAACTAATCTCGTGTCTTCTGAAACATTAAAGACTTAATTCTTCTCTCCTCGAAGCTTACACTTCCTAAGCTTTTCTTCATTATCACTCACTTCCGGCAATTAACATAGACGCATATAAACGGGTCTACACCGTCGTTTATAAATGTGCACGTCCGGTATATCTACGACTTTTAAAAGTATAGGACGTTCGATCAATGATATACCTACGGACATAACTAGTTGTGCGGTATAATGAAAAACATGTATATTCAGATAGATCGGTGTTATTTCTATGATTATTACATTCCTGTACTGCACGTCTGTCTACAAAAAAAAATGTGCACACAGCGCTGTATAATTTCGATTTGAACGGTCTCTTCACAAATAAATTCCTGAACTACAGAAAATTTTCGAGACAAGGACTCGTGCTGTTGTATTTTAGTACGAAATCTGGCACGGACATTTGCGCTGACCTAATCCAGAAAAAGCTAACAGTATTTATGGATTTTTGCAATTACAAACGATTCTAGCAACGCGAGTTATCCGAGGCGCTTCCGAGATCATGCCGCACAGATAAGACAGGTTTTACGAGTGGCGGCTCTATCAGGAATACCCGAGAAGTCGAGAGTGACGAGAAGAATGAAGCGATTACGATTTTGCATTATTTCACGATGCACCCTCTTGCACATCGTCCGCCGCTGCTGCATAAATGATTCAAGCGACAATTGGTCGCGGCCGTCCAACATCATCGGAAAAAATGTTACGAATTCGTTATGGCGAACGACAGTAATCGTAGGGAGGAATGACACCCGTTGCTACCGCCCGCGTCGTGTCGCGCCGCGAGTCGTAGTCAACAAAGTGAAACGAAGTCTGAGAACCGGCCCGAAGTTTCTAAGCGCGTTCCGCTCGCACTCTGCTCGAACTGTCCCGGTATTTCCATCGCGGCGATCGATCTTGTTACAAGGCGGATAAGGGGGCCGATAACAGAGCGGTCGAATTAATTGTCGGGGCGGCATACCGCCGGCGAAATTAGACGACATCGTTCCGCGTTGCATTCTTCAACCGCGAGAGATATTTATTGTTCGCGCCCGACGATACCGCTTCGGTGAAACGCGACCGGGTTCTGCTTCCTTTCAGCTTTCTACCTCTTAAAATCGGCCGATTGAAATTGCTGTTTGGTTAACGCTTTCTGGGCCAAAGTGTTTTCCATTCTCTTGTTTCAGAGGTTACTATAATTTTATATATCTACATTTATTTATGTATATGTATGTCTATTTACGTGTGCATGTATTACTAGAACGCCCTATGTGTATACAGTGATTTCTCTGTATATGTCACCAAGGCCTGGATGATGAATGTCGCGGAATTATCCCCACTACCGCGGGATATACTCCGTGAGGGGCGGAGGAGGAACTAGAGGCCTCGGACGCCGAGGAGTGTAAACATAACACAACTCGGGTATGTCTCCCGAACGATACACGACCCGTGTTGTTGACATATACCGAGAATTCAATGTATTTAGTGAGCTGTTTAGAACAGTTGAGAGTGGTCGCGATTGCTCTTGAATTTTCGGAATTTTCAAGCGTTCTATCGGTTAAATTAAAAGTAGATGATACCACTTTATGATAATCGTACTCGCGTTCAAGAATAAATATGAAATCGTGGCGAAAAACTTATAAAACCTATTCTCGTAGAAATGTAGGAATGTATTTTCGTAGGAATTTTTGAACGTCCAAGGGCTGAAATTAAAGTGGACGATGCCACTTTGTGATAGAAATGCTTAGGTTCAACAAGAACAACGAGATTATGTGGAACATTCGATGAACCTCCACCCTCGGCTCGGACAAGATGAACTATCCAAGATGAACTGTATTTTAAGTCTTCGAGTCAACGAGTCAATCTATCAATTTCAAAGTGTTACATCAATCGAGATCGTAATTTCGTAACTGGGTGTTGTTCGTTCGCTCTCCGGGTCACCGATTGAACTCTTTGGGGCTAGGTGGGTTAAAAACTATCGCACCGTTTGCTTAGCTCTCGATGCATGGTGGGATATATTTTAACCCGTCTCGAAAAGTTGAAGTTACTCATAGTCATACAGTTTAATATTTTATTTAAAGATCTTCATTCAGTTGGCAATGATATGTACCAATGGTAAATGCGTAAATAAGTGGAAAAAAAATGTATGCAAATGAAAACGCATCAGTAGGTTGTGTGTGATGCTGCGATTCAGGTTGGCGCATAGTTTGACACAGTGAATTCGCAAAAGTCTGTGCAACTAAGGTTTTCATTTTCTTTAAACGCGTGCGCCTCGAAGAGTTAACCAAATCGAACTCGGAGCCATCGAACTCGATCAACAGAAGACGTTCGGCGCTCGTCAAAGCGATCGGTATCGTCGCGAACGCCGGTCCGCCTTCCGCATACTGCATCGACAGCGAGCACAATTGCCCGTCGCAGGATCGTTGGGCGGCAGGGATGATTACCTGCACGCACCCCATCTGCATGGCACGTCGACAACCAACAACCGCTCGCTACTATCAAACCTGGCCCTATCAGCCATTTATTCATTATCAACAACCGCTTCTCCCGTCTCGGACTCTCCCCGATGAAATCGCTGTTCCTAACACAACAGTTTCTTTCGTCGGAATAGCATTTTTCTCGTAAGTGTTTTCTGTTCGCGAGCGCACACGGAGCAAAACGCAGAAAACAGAGGAGAGGGAGTGGAAGAGAGAGAGATAGAGAAAGAGAGAGAGAGAAAGAGACAGAGTAGAAGATGGACAGGTACTCGATAGAGAGGAGAGACACGTCGGGTCGAGTAAAGGAATTTTTGCTCGAGGCATGGATACCTATTAGCCGGGTACATCGCTTATACCAGGCACGCACTTCACCCGTGGGAGCGCACGCGATACCCTGCCAACTTTAGCCGTCATTATTGTTATTAATAATACTACGTAACCACCGATAATTGCTCAAGTCTGCCTGCGCCTGTGGTTTCCATTACCTTGCCAGCGCCGGGCCGTTTCGAGGACTCTCCCGCGATTTCACGAGACCCGGATCGTCGCCTCTGGGACACGCGTTGCGCGTGATGCATCATCCTTTATCCTCTCTCACCTCCCGAACGGAATCGGTGGCCTTTGTTTGCTCGATTGTTTGCATACTGCGTTTCGCGCACGCCGGCTTTGATCTGCATCTCCGCGAAGCATTGAAATTGTGTAAAATTGGGGGGGACTGTTGCAGTTTAGCACTAAACGAGTCGATTAGCAAAGGTGGCTCGTTCGTGATCTCTCGTAATTAGAACGGGGACTGTGCACGTTCCATGGCGAAAATGGTTAAGCGACATTTGAACCAGTCAAATGATTTAACCCCTCGAGTTATACAGGGTGCGGCCGAATAACATGTACAAGCGGGCACGAGGCGATACCTAATGGGAAAATAAGAAAAAAATATAGAATAGAATTTTTTCACCCGAAGCTTTGTTTTCGAGAAAATCCAGTTTGAAAACGCAGCGAATACGCATACTATTCGATGTTCATCGTCTGACGTGTATGATCATGACCAGACAATAATACTTTCTACATATAGTAAAGCACACGAACCCGACGGATCTTTAAATTCTATTTTCTCGAAAACGAGGCGTCAAATGAAAAAATGTTATTCCTTTGTTCCGGTTTGTATTTACATGTAGAATCACCCCCTACCCGCTTGTACACGTTATTCGGCCGCACCCTATACATTGAAAATGAGAGTGTTTTCAGGACTTGTTCGCCGGATCAAATTCACGAAAACGAGGCTACAAATTAATTTATACGTCTAAAGTAAAGAGCGTTAATATTGTTGGTATTTTCGTTAACGTCGATGCAAAAAGAAATAAGTGGGTGAAATACTGACTAAACATTTATAGTGTTTCAACCATATTTCTGTGTTATAAAGAATATTTAGTCCAACGATACATTTCCCTTGTTCCGTACATACTTCGCAGAGCCGCGAATTTGCATGAACAATCTGCTTATTATAATCGACTATAAAAAGAATCAGGGAGTATTAGCATTTTTCTATCAACTACAAACGCAACCAGGGAATATCACCATGCTTCTACAAACGCAACCAGAGAATATTAGCATTCTTCTATCGATTTACATTAGCATCCCCAAGCAGTGGAGCGGTTTTTCTGTAACATCCTGACACACAAATTACATATTATTCTGGATCTTGTTATTCAAACTCAGAATTGCCGCAGGACCTGTCTCTTCATCATTTTTTACCGTCACAATCGTCGTCACAAACTTATTATCAGTTTACCAACCGGAAACCTATAAATAGGCTTTCGGATGAGTATGCCACATCACAAAATAGCTTTGAAATCGTTCTCTAACCGTCATACATTCCTCGGAAATAATCGCATAAAAGTTCCTAGTGTAACAATTGAACTGCGGATCGTTATGCAAAATAAAAATTGTCTCCATCAATTACAAGCCGGGAATTAAGTAGAAAATTCCTTCCTTCGATAATTTTGAAAAATTGATAATTACACATCGATATTACTCAATTCTTTTGATCCTTCTACTGTTTCAAATTCATCCTACACTTCTTTCTTGTAAATACACAAAATCCGTAAGAGAATAATGATACGTCCATTTTTGCTATACACTTTAAATCGACAAATCGTCTTCCATTTATGGCGACACATTTAAAAGAACAAAAAATACGTCTCACAACACCAAAAGAAAAAGATAAGGTTATCAAGGGTTAAAGCGTTGCTATTTTTCTGTACTATACTACTGCCGACGCGCCGTCATCGCTGCGCGCTCGCCGGTCTTCGAACGGGGTTTATTCTCGTAACGCGTCCTCGTCGCAATTGTCAGCGTGTCATTTCGCGAGCCATTTTCCATGATTTTTGCAGCAGGCAGTCCGAGCGTTGCATGTTCCGTGTCTAACTTTCCTCGAAAGTATTTCCGCGCGTTTGACAGAACAAGGGTGAAGTAGTAAAATCAATGACAAACGACGCGTGAACCGTTGAAAACGCGTTTCGCACTACGTCGTAACTGCACCTCAGAATTGTACAACGCTTTTTTGTATCTTCCATTCACACAAAGGGTGTGAAGTGACCGGTATCATCATATGAATGACCGGGTCACGTTGCTCTATCTAGCATTAAGATAACCGTCTAGAAATTAAAAAATAAAGGCGCGAGAAACTGAGCGAGAGGGGTAATTTTGCGAGAGGTCTAAACGTCCCAGGAACGACACAAGTAAAACTATTTGAAGAGACCGTTCACAAATGCGAATACAGATCGTTATCGGTCGGAATGCTTGATTGGCAGAGAAACAGCGAGGGAGGAGGCCGATTGGGAGCTTTCGAGTTTCGAGGATCGAGACAAGGAGTCGATTAGCTAATCGGAAGCGGCCCCGGGGCGGTGCTCCCGTACCGTATAGGCGAGAGAAACGTAACGAGGCAGCCATGCCAGCTGGAGACACGTATCAGAAACGTTACACGCGCGTCTATTCCCCGATCGGCTCATATTTGATATGTCTGATTATCGCAGGCTATCGCATGCCGGTATCGTTTCACGCGCTAAGCTTCTAATGACTGCACCGCGCCGTAAGTCCGCCCAGATACGATAGGATTAGTATCCGATGTCGAAAACCTATACTCCCCGAGATTTCAATGCAGGCCGAGAGCTGTATCGTTTTGTGTCTCCATTTTTCCAACACGAAACTCGCCACGGCGATCCTCTTCCTTTACCCCGAACGGACAAGTATCGTATTAACATTACCCCCGTTCATCTTCGCTGAAACCAGAATAGATGCTCAGCTCTCTCTCTCTCTCTCTCTCTCTCTCTCTCTCTCTCTCTCTCTCTCTCTCTCTCTCTCTCTCTCTCTCTCTCTCTCTCTCTCTCTCTCTCTCTCTATACGGTCTCCCACGTCCAAATTTTTTCCTGTCTCCTCAACAAGCTTCGACTAGCTCCCACAAGCTTGTACGGGCGTGTCGGTTTTAACCAATGATTTGCCCTTTCGCGCTTTAATGAACGCTCAGACTATGAGTATCTGGAAACATATGCGGACTCTGCAGAAATTCCTTTCGGCTGTAGTTTCTTTCATGAATTTATTATGCTATCGTTTGAGCTTGACGATATTCTTAACCAGCTAACTGCGGAATTTAATTTTAAAAGTCCCTCGCGGGACGCGGAATTAAATTCAAACAATGAGGAGTGTACACCTCGAACGCAGGCCAAATGCTCCTGTTACGAATTTTAGGAAAAAGGTAAAGCGAAATGAGAAGGAGTTACATTTCTATTCGATAAAAAAATTAATAATTCATTGTTGAAAAGAAATTCGGTTGATTTCGGTAATGCATACAAACAATTCTGGGAATACCAGATGAATTGGAGAAAATAATCAACTTAGCTTCTAAAAAGTAATACATTGTACGGACAATATCTGATATACCAAATACATAACAGTCTTATTGGTAATATAAAGAAAACACACCACCAAATGACATTTTTATTACATCTTATTGAAATTTCCAGTTTTTATAGTAAAGGGAAATTTTTTATTGTACGCGACGAGTATGCACGTCAACCGCACCGCAATAGAGTTTTGGATTGACGTTGCACGTTTATTATCAAATAATAGATAGATACCTTATAGATAATTATTGTACGCAAACAGTTCAGTCTAAAACGATCTGTAATACACACAACACAATTTATTGTGAAATTCTCTGAAAATATCAGTTGAGTTGCGGGGTTTTATTCTCCACGGCCCGGAGTAAGTAGAACTGGGAAATCATGATCAGACTCACTCGTTGTTCGTAGCCAATGCGTACAGAATAGCCGTTGTATGTGTATAGACACATGATGAGGGAGACAGGACACATGGAATAATTTGTATCGCTTTGAAATCAGTGTAAAATGGTCAAGTTGCTGCTACGTATATTAATTTACAACGTTAAATTAAAAACAATCGAATTTGGGGTACAAAATCTATGACGTCTCTGAAACATCAATAAATCCTCTGTATAAAAGAACACACGAAATATGTTTTCCAAAAAATTCAGCTAAACGAGATTAGTACATTAAAAACATTATCAGCGTCTCCCAACAATTGAAATATAATAAAATATCTCTTTTGAAAGAATGAACGAAATCGAAATGTGTCCGGTTAAAAATATCTACAGTGATTTCTCTATATACGTCGCGAAGGCCTGGATGAAAAACGTCGCGGAATTATCCCCACTACCTCGAGGAATTATACCCCTAAGCTCGAGAGGCCTCGGACGCCGAGGAGTGTAAACATAACACGGCTCGGGTACGACGTTCAGCGTGGATCAAAAAATTGTATCTCTTGGACGATATATGTCGCTAGCAAGACCCGTGTTCTTGACATATATCCAGAATTCACTGTATATTCAAAACAAGATTGCTCTCTATCAGATACCATTCGAAAAAAATCTCCAACCAATATTTTTCAATGTACATACAAACAGAACCAATTACCTGGAACGACATCGTTCTGCAAGGCACGAATCAAAGACAACAAAACCTTTCTCCAACTGTTCCGCAGAACTTCTGCAGAATAATATCGATTCGGAGTTTCCTCCACGGACGGGAGAAATTCTAATAATATGAAAATCGTCGGAATAATATCGAGTAGTAAATTGGGTGTAGAGGCCGGCCCGTCCAAACTGTGCAAATGTTTGAACAGCGAAGCCAGCCTCTGGGGGTAGGAGAGAGCTGGTATGCTCGTCGCACATTTATAAGGCGCCATTTGACAGACCATATTCGTCCGAGCCACGGGGACGTTGTCATTAGGCCGAGATACCCGATGGTCGCGTGATTTTCCGAAATTATGCGGGCTCGGGCTCGAATGCGGCACGAGGCACATAAACGCGCCCCAGCATCGGCGTTTACGAGCGATTTTATCGCGGGACGCCCGGAGTATTACCGAAGCACCTTGTCCTTGAAGCTCGTTCTATCGTGTTCCAGGTACGCTACGCCCGCCGGGCTTAATCGGTGGCAGCAAGCCAAAAGTTGCGACGCCGGCCGTCGTCGCCAAGATCGAGCAATACAAGAGGGAAAACCCGACGATCTTTGCGTGGGAGATCCGGGAGAGGCTCATCTCCGAAGGTAAGAACAGTGTCGAGCTTCCCATACACACGAATCCACGAACGACGCGATATGATTAACAATACTCGCGAACTCGTTGACAGCTCGTTTTTATTACTAACAACTTCAACGTTTCCCCCTTCCGGGGCCATTTTTCAACCTTCGCGAAGCCTATACCTATGGTACCACTCGTTCGAACATATTCGCGTCGAACACGATCTTTGTCAAATATACAACCCCCCTCCCCCCACCCAAATATCACGCAAAGTAGTATAGCGAGGGAAAGTAAAATTGAAGAATTCAGATCGATCAAAGTAATCTTTGATCCTTCTGCTTTCCACGAGTCATGATAAAATTCAGTGCGCTCAAATGTGTCATCCAAAAAATTGTTTGAAATAATTTCACGATATAGGATCCACATAGACGGTTACTTCTCCTTTTTAATAATTCTAAGGCATTGAGAATAATGCCAAAGTGTTTTCAAATTATTTAAATGTCATTATTGTTTTGAGTTTGATATGTAAATTTTTATCATAAGTGCATAAAATCTATATTTTATTAGACACAAATATGTTTCTAAACTTGAAGACGTCGTTCTTGAAAATAACGTTCCCCATATGTGACCGTCATAGTAGTCAACATATTAATTACTTCTGTTTGTGCCTACTTCCTTGAAATGAACGTTGATCTTTTCATTGGTGCCAATAGAAATAGTTGATGATTTGAACTGACTTCTAGAACAGTAAAAGAACATTTCTGACTCTGGGTCAAGAAGGACCCGAGTCCTGTCATCGAATCGTTGATTAATATAATGCATCGTGTACATTGTCCATTTTCAATCATAAACGAACAGATTTTATTCACTTGCCAATGAAAGCTAGTAACGGATGTTGTTTATAATTGATCTCGGTACAGTCAAACCGGTTTTTGTGCGGTAGATAGGGACCGCATAAAAGAAACCGCACGAAAAAAATATTCAAAAACTTCATAAACACATAGCTATAACAAATAATTTTGTACAACATAGGGAGGGACCGCATAGAAAAAAGTCATAGATAATATGTCAAAGATTTACGAAATAGTGAGAAAGTGTTTTCCAAACAGAATAAATAATTAAATTACACATGGAAACGTTGAAAAAAAATTTATTTTCTCATTTTAAACACGCAGAAATGTTCAAAATGCGCACAATTCAATAGTACTCGTCGTAGTCCAAAACGCGCATCTTCATGTGATGAGAACATTAGAAGGGTGTTATAATGCCAACACCGTTGGCATTCCTATACCGCATAAAAAAAAATCGCACAAAAAAAAAATTTCATAGGAAAGGACCGCGTAAAAACAGGTTTGACTGTACTTATGTGATAATAGTAATTACATCTCAGTTGCATCATCCGATGGCTGAATATTAATGTGATGTATGAAATCACCGATCTCTTTCATCGTTACTCGATCCACGTCCGATGCGAATGTTTTGTAACGATGTTATTTTAACAGGTCTCAGGATGTTATCGAAACGTTCGAAATAATGGTTGTGCATTTAAAAAATGCGTCGAGTGATATGATTGCTTGCAATCGAAACTGAGACATTGATACTTCCAATGGTACTGACTAGTTAAACTCAAAATCTATCGCTCTATCACTCAACGTACTGTCGAATACTATAGAATCGAGCTGTAATTTATCAAATCATCCAAAAGTTATGTGTTTTATCAAACAACCGCATAAAAGTATTCACTGATTCAGTTCTAAATTAAACTTCATTTTCAATCAATCCATAGCTAAATCATTCAGTAGTTGAACGGGCATGTAGTAGAAAAGCATGTGTTGGATTTTGTAAAACAGAAAGACGTAAGAACAATCCATTGCTCCGTATAGCAACGAAAACTAGCGCAACATTCTGTAATATGTACACGTACAACCTCTAGTGTCATCGTTTAACACTAAAAGCATCGCCAAAGTAATTTGTGCGTGCACCTCATTGGCGCATACTGCACGGAAAAGTCAATTTCAGACAATTTGTAACATACGCTTTTCCTCCAGACATTCGATCACGTCTAAAACCGTTTCCGTTCGACGTACCACTGAATCAATCAGAAATTCTCATCGCCAAGTTCAGATCCAAATTAAAAAGGAAAAGAAACTGCACGATCGAGCGCATCGGATCTGATCGCAGTCACCAGCCGTTTAATAAAAGCGTACTGTGAACGGTTCGTGAACGATAGGAAAGTCAAATCGTAAAATTGCAGTAAATGCTCGGGGAAAAAGCACCGTGTCCCGACGAATCCGTTAGTTCGTGCCTGAATTTGTTCGTCTTGTAATCGGCGCAAACCAGCGAGCAATTATGTTGGCGGTCGCGTGGTTCGTGCACCGGTGCAAATCGGTCGTAATAATAGTCGTCCGCGTCTGTTCGCAACGTACAATCGCGCGACGCGATCAAGAAGCTGTCTTTCCACGGCCTTGTCCGTCGACACACTTTATTCTTTTCAAATGTGGACAGACTTCGCGCGTCTTTGTACGCACAGAGATCGTCGTCCTCGTAATTCTCCCCACTGGGCCGTTAATTATCAAATTTCGTCCGGCCATTGGGGGATACGTAGCGACTTTCTCCTCCGAAGCATTCGAGTAGCGTCGCCCGCGAGACATTTACATGAAAATCGAGAGCAGACGTGGACGCAGAAAGAACCGGATATGCCTATCGTCGCGGTTTCAAAAGGAACACGGAATCGTGGAAACGATCCTCGTTCCAGCGAAGCAACCTACTTTATCTGACACAGGAAACGGTTTCTTAAACGGGCCTGGTGACGCGAGCCGAATTGCGGCTTTCAATTTGTTGTCCTGGAGAACGTGACCGACTCCTTTTTTTCCCCAGCAAACGATTCTCAATTAATGTCCGAACTTCAAACTACACAATTTACGAGGCTTTTGTATATTTCGCACAAGAAACATTTGCCTGATCATGCCTGGTGATGTCAGACGAATTTAATTTAATTTAGTGTTTTTTCAATAAAACGCTTAAACGTAAAGCTGAACCGAAGCTTATTCGATACAGTTTATTTTACACCTGGCACAAGCAACGCTTTTTTAACCAAGCCAACTGATGCGAGCCGAATTGCATATAATTCGTTTTAAATAAATGAATAGCTAAAGTCCTTATTGATTATTTATTTATTTGAAAGACGATCGCATAAAAATGTTTCCCACTCGAAGCACTACTGCATGAAGCTCGAATTCATATCACGTTCGAACACATTTTTATTAAATGAACGATTGGTCAACTCAAGAATCATGTTCTTTGTGTAATCACAAAACTGCATCAATTGGAATTTTAATTTAATTCGCATCCAAATGAAACTTCATTTTAACACTAGGTTTACGGAGCACGAAAAGTTACTGCTTTCCATGACTGTAAAAAGATAACAAGAATGCATCTATCAAATGTTTAGCTCATTTCTTTTTGCGGTACATGTCCAATCAATGTTACAATCTCGATAATAGTAAATGAAAAATATTAGAAACCGTCATTTTGACGGGCCTCGGAAACCTAGTGCGAACAGCTCGACCATCCAACAATTCTGATCCTCAGTCTCTTGCCTCGTCATCATCGTCAGACAAAAACCGTATCTACGTATCTTCCAACCCCTGAAGAATTTAGTCATAAAATTTGCAAAACGTTAATAAAACTGATTCGCGAACGACTCGGCTTGCAAAAAGTCTTCGTTCACACTAGAGAACGGTAGTAAAACGGCGTCGGGTAGAAAGCTTGGAAGCTCGGTTAAAGAAGACCGGTTAGAGAAGGAGACCGATTTGCTGATTGCAGTCGTGTGCAGCAACTCGACGGCGCCATCGGTGAGCAGTATCAACCGGATTTTGCGGAACAGGGCTGCGGAACGCGCGGCTGCGGAATTCGCGAGGGCGGCCGGGTACAGTTTCTATGCGGCCCGTCCGCACCCGTACTTCAACAGCGCCCATCAACACCCGAGGACCAGCCACCATTTGCCGGCGGGCTGGCCGGCACCGGGGGCGGCGGGTCACCCTTGGATATTGCCGCCGTTGGCTACCGGAATCTCCGGCGCAGCTTCCGCTCTCCTGCTGCCCCCGGCCTTGAGCCCGGGAGCCGCTGCAGCTGCGGCTGCAGCCGCCTCTGCGTCCGCCGCGGGCACCGCCGACCACTCTCTGCACGCCGACGCGATCACTCGTGGATACCTGCAAGGTGACCATTTTTATTGCATTGCTTCCTTGGACCCTTTGCTATGTCCCCCCATTCTCAAATTCTTGCGATTCACAGTACAATGGAGATCGCACTGATTTGATCGCTATCTTGAATTTCGTTTAACCCTTGCATGAGCTGGAATTAATTACGGATAAAAGATGGAATCCATTTTATTCTACCATATCTCCTTAAACAGTCCACTTTGGTTTACTGGAAAACGCTTATCTTAAATCAATTGAAGGTTCAAACCACTAAATTCCCTCCTCTTCTAAAATAATCCATTTCAAACTTGTTCAGCCAGCTCGACTCTATTTCCATAAATGAACTTTCCGCCGACCATATAGTTAGAATCATCGATCACACCGGTAGCCATTTTGAAACGGCGTAAAAGACATTTCACGATCTCAAATACAACCTCAACGTTTATCAGGCATTAAAAAGCTTCTAGTTTCGATGTTCCTAGCTCGAATAACACACTGGCTGTTCAAGTTAGAATTTTCAATTAGTTCAACTAGTTTCGCGGACGTACTTCCAGTTTCTTTTTTTACGTCCATCATTTTAGAACTTCCGACAAGCCATTTCGTATTCGTTTTTCTCTAGATACAGATAGGTATCGATACACTTCGGGCTACTTCACGATTGTTTGACGAGGTGATGTAATTATAGTACAAATATTGAATGATAAAATGGCGAAAGCCGTCGGCGCACCAGCCCGAGCCAATAACATCTGTTTGAACGGATCGATACGATTTTGTGACCGTTTCAATGACTGCCCCCTGTCTTACGGTTAGGGGACAACACTGTGCGAGTGAAAGCCCTGTAATATAATAATATAATAAGTGAGTCGGTAGAAAGCGATTACAACGAACGCACCGCGCTCGGAGCTCTGAAGCACACTGTGTACATTTCGCTCGAAATACTTGGAACCGTGCTACAGAAGTCCGTTTTCGTGGGGAATCGTCAAACTTTTGAATTTCATTTTTCTATCACTCAGAAGCGAACTCTTAATTATTTTGTATCCGCAGTCGACGGTTCAAAAACGAGAAACCGAACATTGAAGTAGACAGTAATAACTGCTAAGGTGTCGCTCGATTCGAGTATAGTGGAACCTCGAAGACTTATTTACTATAGCCGGGGACTTATAGTCGAAGTAACCATCAAATTTTAGTCAATGGTAGTGCAGAACACTGTAGACTATAGACTGATCACTTGCGCGCCAGTAAAAATTGATGGTTGTAGAAAATAGCCTGCAATTGAAGTGGCCATGCTATTTGAACATCAAACCTACCACCGCCTGTCAGATTTTTGTTCCACAGTTGTTGAAGCTAAGAAACATTTTTTCGTGGGAGTTTCATTGGGCAAATTTCTTTAGTCAAGCATTTACTACCACGAAGTAATGTTGTCTGTGAGAGGCAACCAGCACTTACCTTCAGCGCTGGGTTACTTCAGTATTGATCAAGAGCTACAAAGCAACACTCTATCTCTCCTACATTCTTCACCTTTCGTCTGCTTTCCCAAATTGCCCCCGGAAGCAAAATCAGAGCAGCCCAGAGCCAATCCCGATGCACGTTTTATGGGTGACAATAGTAAAAAAAAGCTTAACTGTTCCTCGAAGCTAAGCGACAACAAATAAATCAAGAGCAACGAATTCAGTCTCTTCCACGTTCCATCCCCTTTTCCAATACTCTCCTGAGAGGAAAATCACAGCCCTTCAGGGTAAGAGACCTAGCTGTTTCTCTATACAGACGGTGACGGGGACGAGGGTAGCTTGGACGGTTCGGAACAACCAAAGTTCCGGCGGAACCGCACCACCTTCAGTCCAGAGCAACTGGAGGAGCTGGAAAAGGAGTTCGAGAGATCGCACTACCCCTGCGTGTCGACGCGGGAGCGTCTGGCCTCGAAGACCTCATTGTCAGAAGCTCGTGTACAGGTCGGTATCAATTGCATCGTAGATATGTTTGTTGCAGGGCTGACGAGTCGCCTCCGCGAGGGCCTGCCTTCCGTCGAGTTCTCCTGGTCTCTGGACTTTGCAACGAAGTGAAGTTCAAACAAAAATTCAACAGAATAACAAGTCTAAGAGACAGATCTCGGAGAGAGAACGTGAGAGGGAAAGAGAGAGAGAGAGAGAGACAGGGTCTAAAGAGACTTCGTCTGTTACAAGGAGCAGGCCATCGCGCTGGCGCGCACGCAGCCCTCGAGCCATAGTCGACCTTGATCACGAGCGTTCTAACGACCTAACTCGTGACTCTTAGGTTTGGTTTTCCAACAGACGAGCAAAGTGGCGGCGTCATCAGCGCATGAACCTCTTAAAGCGTTCGCCACCGCCACCACCGCCCCCACCGCCGCCGCCGCCAGCATCGCAGCCACAGCAGCCGCCGCCGCCGCAACCGCACTCAGCATCCGGTATGGAAATAAGTCGTGCCTCAAGCTGCTCAATCGCCGGCATGGGCGGCGAAAGTAGCGCGTTCCGGGCGGTGGTGACCAACTCGTCTTCGAGAGAGCCAGCGTCGGAGAGGACCGAGAGGATCGACAGGCTCGAGCCGGTCGCGAAACAGCCGGAGAGGAAGCCCAGCGCGTTTCGGATGATCAGCCAGCTGGTCGGCGAGGATTCACCCAGCGTGCCCAGGCCGTCGAGTCCGGTGTACGAGCAGCAGAGGCACGGTCCTAGCTCGGGACCGGGCGTCGGGTCTGAATCGGCCAGCAAAGGAGAATTCGACAGACCGGAGGACGAAGAGGAGGACGAGGAGATCGATGTCCAGGACTCGGATCAGGACGTGCCTTCCTCGCCCACCGTCGCCTGGAGGGATCACTGGACGGACCAACAGCCCCTAGAACTGACCAAACACGACCGCTGAAAGTGTACCGGGTAGATGATCTCGAGACATTGTGACACCCGTGGTTTTGAGAATCCCTGAACAGTGACGCGGGACGTTCCGACTATACTATCCAGAGACTCCTAAACCTGTAGATCGATCGTGAGCCGCGAGGGTTCGTTGCTCCGAGAGCTGAACCCGATCCTGGAATTCGGCGAACCGGGCCGATCAGCGGCCGGAATCCCATTCAGGAGATACCCGTGTCCCCTTGTTTACTTAATGTCTCCCACTTTCTCCGTGTTCGGCCAACCACCGTGTCGATCCGGCCGATCCGTGTTCCCCTAGCACCTAGGAAGCTACTTACTACGATTACGGTCCATTTATTACGATTTAAGGTTACGATAAGCGCTACGAAGGTCGTTTTGTGTAATGCTCCATCGCGGTGACCAACGATGTTTTTTTCCACGTTCGACGGGAGCCGCGGGCATTTAGATAGGTAATTAATCGATTGCTTGATCGTCGCGCGGACGGTGGTCAACGCACCGGATTAACGGCCCTGTTCGGAACTAGTCCCGGCCGAACCGTTTACGTCGCGCGGATCCCGATCATGTATTCGCCTAGGCGCCGCTGCGTAGGTAGGAGTAGGTGTCGAGACGATTATCCTGTAACCGAACTCTGTTAACAGTGATTCTTATTTAAATGAATTTGTTTGTAAATATCCACACACAAACACACATACACACAACACAACACACACACACACACACGGCTTTGAACAATGATCTTTTACAATCTATACGCCTCGTGAAGATTCGTTCATCCTTCAACCTCCTGGATCCTGAATCCTTGATGTTATTATGTGTACCTACTTTAAGTTTCTTCCGAAAGTGTTGGCCTCTGTGTCTGTTGATTTTTGACGGGCAATTCTCCGCCTAACAGCAAGAAGGGGTCCAGATAAACGGGGCAATACAGGTTAGGCAGAAACAGCTCGTCAAGGATTGAAGCAATGACCTTTGGATTCTCCTAGATCTCAAATCCCAGATGCGAAGTGGAGTCCGTGTACCTTGAGTTCGTCCGAGATAGTCGAATTTCGTCGTAGTTGATTTTCGACGGGCAATTCTCGCAATTTGGTCACCACCTAACAGCAAGAAGTGGTCCAGGGGAAGGGGGCAATGCAGGTTAGGGAGAAACAGCTCGTCAAGAATTGAATCAATGCTCTTTGGATTCTCCTAGATCTCAAATCCCAGATGCGAAGTGGAGTCCGTGTACCTTGAGTTCGTCCGAGATCGTCGAATTTCGTCGTAGTTGATTTTCGACGGGCAATTCTCGCAATTTGGTCACCGCTTAACAGCAAGAAGGTGTCTGGGGGCGCAGTGGGGGCGAGGGAGAAGGCTCATCGACGATTAACTCGAATCTACGGTTTCGTCGGGCCCGCAAATAAGGAATCCGCGCGACTGCGAAACTGGTTTCGCTCTCGGACGACAGTCTTTCGGGACACGGTTGGAATCGGTCGTTGGAGGAGAGCACGAAAACACCGGATCCACCGACATTTCGGATATCGTGGTCCCCGTCACCGGTTAACGCGGCTACCAAATTTATAACCACGCCCGGGCCCGGGACCCGGGACTCAAGGCCCGGTGTGTTGTGCGCACACGGTAGGGAACACGGGGCGGAGAGAAGAACAGGCGAGAACGAGGACCGGTGAGGCGAGAAACGACCAGGACCCCGTTGTAATTGAAACAAACTTGTCCGACGCTCGACGGTAATTCTTGTCACCTCTCTAGGCTTCTGCTCCCACGGTATTTCGGACCTGATAGCCCGGGAAACTTCCAGTTGTAGCTAGCTATTGGTAAGTTGCACTATCAAAAGGATCTGAATTCAATCGGTCCGCGACGGTTTAGGCCATGTTCTACTCTGAAGCAAACGAAACCTGAGAATTTCTAATTTCCTGTTTGAACGGCTGGCACAATTAATCATCTTCTGCAGATGGTGCTGAAGATCTGTTGTAAGCATGTCACAGTAGAAGATAATAATTTCAGGAATGCTGTTATACTAGTATTTTCGACTTAGTTTTACAATATCTAGTTTTACTTAATTTTAACATTGTTATAAGGAAGAGATGCATTGTCGGTTAGCTTGTGTTTCCTACAATCTATGGATAAAATTTATATATTGCACGAAAGCCACAGTGTAGTAATAACGCTATCAAATTTATTTAATGTTTTCGCAGTTTTTGATCTCACCTATTCATTGTTCTTGTGAACGCATAAAATCCATAGTCCAGTAATCAATCTTTAAATGAAAGAGCATATGCACGTACAGCGAATGTACGATAAACAGTACAGTAGAACCTCGTTTATCCGAACACGCGGGACATGGCCGTTCGGAATGCTGCCTATTGTTGTTTTTACCGTTTAGAGGATTAGACTGGTTAGTATAGTGGCCACGAGAAAGCTTGAGAACCGCGCGACACGTAAAAATGTTTGGCTTCCTAGACATTCAAAAATTGTCTTTCCTCATAGTCAAGCTGAAATATCCAGACTGTGAACACTATGAACACGTTAATACTGAATTAACAGAAACTATAGAAACCATACAGGAGGCTCCTATCTTTTTCCGGGCTCATCGCGCAAAGAATCAGATCTGCTGTGTCACCCATTGCACTCGAGTGGCGCCTGGGTAAACAAATAAGTATGGTATGTGTGAATTCGATTAGTTTCATATGAATGAAAGAAAATATAATAGTATGAAACGAAAATATTCTAGGTCGGGAGCAAAAATTCGGTTTTCCAATTTGGTGACGATGGATAGCAATAGTAAAGGAAGGGTTGACGTGGATGCAAAAAGATAAGAGTGTACAGTGAAGTCTCTGTATATGTCGCCGGGTGATTGCCGATAAATGTCGCGGAGTTATCCCCACTATCGCGGAATTATCCTCACTATCCCGTGAGGGGCCAAGATGCTCAAGATTCCTCGGGCGTCGAGTGTAAGGTCGCATGGATCAAAGAATAGTATCTCCTGGTTGATATATGCCCGTAGCTAGACGCGTGTCTCGGACATATATCGAGTAAACACTATAGTTGGGATTACCACGCGGAATGTCACCCCGATAGCAGAACAACAGGGTGCTCAGAAGAGCCGAGGCAAATCGAGGCGAGCTGAGACGAGAAAAGGAAGCCGTGACCGTCAGAGGCGTACAAAAGGGCAGCCGATAGGGCTGTACTCGAGACGGGAGGACGAAGAGGGAAAGACGGAGGTTATTGTAATGCGGACAAACTTGCCAAAGGCATTAACACCGGTGGTGGGTGAGGATCGTTCGGCACTCCCACCGTAAAAGAAAGAACAAGGGGTTCGAACGAGCGGCGCGGTGAACGCGCGAGCGAGCGAGCGGGAAACGGGCCGGGCGAGGCGAGTAGCCGTAGGAAGGAGGAGGCGAGCAGGAGAAAAGGTGAGAGAAACGGAGAGAGAAACAGCCGGGAGAGAAACGGAGAAAGAGCCAAGAGAGGAGAGAGAAGAACAGGAGAGAGGTGGGATTGTCGGACAGATTCAGGCAGTCAGCCACGAGAAACGAGAACGTAACAATTACTATCTGAGACCGATCGGTGCGGTAAGATTAACGATCTTACTCGTACCGGGCACGTCCAGGCCCGTCTCAGCCGCGATTGCTCATGGGAAGAGCGTGGGGCCAACGTTAAAGTCACCTCCTCCTTTACTCAATGAGATATTGCCTGCCGAGCGTGGCGCACCGTTCCGTCCCGTTCCGTTCCGTTCCGTTTCTTTTCGCTCCGTGCGCGGTAAATCGCGCGCGATTTCCAACGCGATCTTTTACTCCTTTTTAAGCCTTCCTCGCTACGCGGCTTATACTCCATCGAGATTCTGTTCCCCTCGAGGATAACGCGACACAGCGTCGGCGCCGAGGACATTGCGATCGCCAACACTCCGTCACCATTTGTCGGGATTTTGCTACATTCGCAGATTCCTCGCGGTGCCTGGGTACGATCTGACCCGCTTTTACTTTACAGTTCGGCTCACGAATTCTTTGGTCCTGACTGACTAGGCGAATAGAGCGGTTGCATTGACACTTTAAGTGCCAGAGGCGCTTGTCCAATTCTTCAGGGTCAACAGGGTTACTATCTATATTTAATGTTAGTTATAGCAATAGTCTCTCGTTCAATCGACGTCCATTTCGATCATGATCAATTGATTTTCATTTTTGTCTTGTCCAATCGATTTTCACTCCCGTCTTGTTCAACCGATTTTCACTTTTGCCTTGTGTTCGATTTATGCCCATTTTGCGGTCGCAGCAAGGAGTAACCTATGACCGTGAATCGACTCCGACATTAAAGGCATCGATTAACGATCGAAAATCAAGACACATCAACGAGAGAACAACCACAGCAATTACCTTCGACTAAAATGTCTCACCCTCCGAAGTGTTGAATCTCCCTGACAACGTTGTTTCTTATTCATTTCACCGAGCCCGTTAAGTCCTCGCAAACAGTACCGAATAAGCAGGCTTATTCATCAGCGTCGCGAGCGATTAGCAATCGCTATTCCGCACGTGCATGCGTTATCGTTCCCTCAACCGCAAGGGGTGCAGATAACGAAGACATCTCTCGTGGATATCGATCCATAGATTCCGCAGGGTCCCACCGGAAAATCCGTTATCTCGAACAAGTGAACGCGAAATACGAGGAGGGGGAATCCCATCGATCCGATGGAGAAACAAATCAGGCGAGCCGGCCGAGGCTGGGAAGAAAAAGAGTGCCACGGACCAGCAATAATACGCGAGAAATCGTGAATTAGTGAGCGTCTTTTTCAGAAAGACAGAAGAAGACGGGGAGGGAAGAGAGAAAGAGAGAGAGGAGAGAGCAAGAGAGAGATTGAGAGCGGACGCGGGAAAGGAGTGCCCGATGATTTCTCGCCCAATTAGAGTCGACCGGGCTATAAACTTCTTCGCGGATAAGATAGGACCTCGGTTTTCTGTGTTCCGTCCACGGTAGAAACAGAGGGCCAAGGGAGGAGGGTGAAGGGTAGGGTAAAGGGAGCAGGGAGGATGCGAGAGGGAGCCCGTAATGTCCCGCTTCAGCCCGGAAGCCTTCCAGGTCGCATATAGGCCGGGAATCCATGCCCGGGGGCGGGAAGAAGATAGACACGTGTGTCCCGAAGAGGAAAAGAGACGAAGAGTGAGAGGGAGAGAGAAAGAGTAAAGGGTGTCGACGGGGGAGAAGACCGAGGGAGAAGAGTGTACCTGAGCATTGGGACGGAGCTAATTGGCTCGTCCACTGACCATTGAAACCGCCGTCTTTGGTATCGTCTTCGATCCACGGAGCACATATACGTGCCAACGTTTCAGGACGATCAATTAAACGGAAATGGCCGGGAGATATCCCACGAGAAACAGACGTTCTCGCACGTCCCGAGCTGCTCTCGCCAGTTACAGCCCGCGCGAAACAGCCCGCCTGACAACGCTACGCGAGGGACCACGATTTCTTTCCTGCAACTATACACCGTCCCCCGGGACCACTCTTTTATGCACGAAAATCACTTTGGGATAACAGTTGAATTTATACTGGACGACCGACGAATTTCGGAATGAAGATCTTAAGAGCCGCGGGGGGTGGGTTTCCTGCGATGCTGGAAGGATCTAGGATTTTGTCCGAGGTCTACGAACGAATTTCTATCAACGAAATTCTCCGATTGCGGAAGTTAATCTCTTTTTCTTGACAATTTCCTTTTGTTCGTAAAATCGAGTCGAAGTCGTCGAGGGAGATATTTTGAAGAAATGCTTTTGATGGTCGGTGAAGGGGTGAGTTTATCAAGTCGAGATAGTTTTTCACCCTTCTAAGAACTTTCTACTATTTTAAAATAAACAAATAAATCTTTACTTGAACATTAGTATGAAATGAAACAGACATACATCTATTTGTAGGAAGCAGTCTTAACCTCCACTAAAGGGGCGAATCTCGTACAAGCGTCGCAATAATTCCCTCCAGCCATGAATTCATTGACTTCTGACAAACCCTCTTTCATATAAAACCATCATCTTGTCTAGAAATTGTACAAAACTCGCACATACATGTCCCTGTAAAAAGCTCTTTCCTCCGTTCGGGGGATGTTCCATATAATCCATCCCACTCGATGATTAATCAAGCAAAAACATTCCCATTAGAAAACATTTCCTTCTCCTTTTACAAAATAGCAATGAAAACCAAACAGAAAATAGAAACTTTCTTAACTCTTTCCACTCGAAGCTATTTTAACCCCAACACGAAACATTTCGTCCAACCTAGAATATTTCCCTTCTATATATATATTTTTCATGTTATACATACGAAAATGGTGCAATTTACTCGTACAATACTGAAATGTTTAGTGATTTATTAAATACAAACAAATTTAATAATTTAAAAAATATTTTGAACAATGATACAACAATTTTTAGTGCGCTAAAAATTTTTCAAGCGCTAAGGGTTAAAACCATCACGAAGGTTCAATAAGGGAATGGCTTTCGCATAATTCATACCGCTCCATTAGAGAACATTTTCTTAACTGATAAAATGTGAATCAAAACGAAACAGAAGATAGAAATTTTCGTAGAACCGTCTTCAAACTTGAAATAATGGATGAATTTTCCTCATCCAAGCTTGCCAGCCAGTCGGAAATAAAAGCAATCCGATCCCTGATTCGCTCCCAATATTCTCCAGGCAAATCCTCGCGGAAACCGAGCGCAATTACCCGGCTGTAAAGCACCGTTCGCGGCATAAATTCTGCCGGCATTACCGGCGTGTACGATTTTATTTTACGTAATCAGTTGGTCCTTCGTTGGGATATGCTCTCCCAGGACATAACACACAATCTGCTGGGTTCCCGACGATGACCCCCTCACCCTTCCCCTCCCACGGTGTCGGAGGCTCGCGTGCAACCTGCGTGTACGTGGCTCGCTCGCAGAGCTCGGCCGTTCGGCTGCGCGGCGCGCGGTGTTTTGCGGTGTTTGCGTGTGCACGTAGGGCCGCCGAGCGAAGTAATGGCGCAGAAGCCGACTCCTACTACTCTTGCGGGCTGAAATGAGTCGACTAGGATGGTGTCGACGTGATGTACAGCGACAGGGTTGATAGCGTTACAAGAGCTACTAACCCTCCTCCCTTGCTGTCCCCCACTACCTCCCCCACCTCTCGCCTTCTTCGACTTCAGGTTCTCCTTCGACCACCACCTTACTCGCAGAACCCCTCTTCTCCCCTTCGTGCTCCTCCTCCTCCTTCTCCTTCTTCTGCTGTTGCTCCTGCTTCTTCTGATTCTTCCTCCTCCTCTCTTTCTTCCACGGCGCTTTCCTTTCCTTCTTCTTCTTCTTCTTCTTCTTCTTCTTCTTCTTCTTCTTCTTCTTCTGATTCTTTTCCTCTCCGCTTGAACGTGTTCGAAAGCATCAGCGTGTAAGGCACGCTCTCTCGTGATCAGACCAGGGCCTCTTTCTGGCCCCCCTCGATCTTACACTCCTCGCCCCTTTACTCGCAACCAATCCAGCTTTCTTCGTCTTCCACGTCCACGCACCATTATTCGACTCTCTTGAACGCTCTCTTCCCTATCTCTCGCGATTCCTTCTTTTCCCTTTCTGTTCCCTCCACTGCCAGACACTTTTCGCCCGATCTGCGAACACCCCCTCCGCTCCCTCTGCTGTGTCAACTCGTCCTTTCAGATTCACGTTATTATCGCTTTAGCGAAGCTTCCGATTTTGTACGCTTCTTCGTGTTCACCGAAGCAAACACTTTTGTTTGAAACTCTTCTGAACGCTCGCTTAACGATCGACATTGTTCCAATGAAGAATCCACCGAACAACGATACCATTGTTAGTCAAATGACAGGTTTCAAATTTCTTGTTTCGCGATCGGTGAAATTAGACGGATGTGTTCGTAGAATGGATTTACAGGACTTCTTCGAAAGCTTTCCTGTGTGTTCATTATTCATTGCAAAGTCAACATGTACACACGAAAAAAGTGTCTTTTTTCAAACGTTGCTCTATGCTCGCTTAAGTGAAGACTCTTACTAAAAGTCTTTCTCACGCGTTCGATTCAGTAAAGTCTCTTAATTCGAGAAAGTTCATTGAGGTGTGGTCTCTTGTTCAAAATTGTCTTGTATTTCCACTTAAATAAACTTGACCATTTCAAATTTGTAAACCCGTACACCTAAGTGAAGTGTCTTTTTTCAAGTATTACTGTACGTCGACTTAAGTAAAGTGTCTCATTAAAAATTTTCTTTATATTCTTTATCACTCACTCACTTTCTCTCTCTCTCTTTCTGTCTGTCTCTCTGCATCTCGTTTACGTAGGTATACGGAGATATGTATAGGTGGCAGAGAGTCGCGCGCAGAGCCGCTGCCTATCGGGTGCCACTAACTTATTATCGCGAACCGCCATTAGCATGTTTATAGAAGCGACCGGTCGACACGCACCAGGCCGGACCTCGGGGCCCGAGTCCGGGGTCCGGGGCCCGGTCCTGGGTCCCGGAGGCCGATTCTTTTGTATTTGTGATCAATTAGACGGTGTCCCGTGTCGAACGTCGGAACACCTTCTGCGGGTACGCCTAGCCCTGGAATCCGCCTCGCTCCCCCGATCCGTTTCCCATCCGGTTGGAATCGCCGCGATCGCTATCGCCTCGATTTCACCGGCCAGCATACAAATGATTGCGTTATCACCTGGAACGCGCTCTCGGGACCACGCTGCTCCGAAAGAGTTACGCGAGATTCGCGATAGCCAACGGCTGCGATTCCTCTCGCGAGCTGTTGCCACGGGACCGTCAGCTGGGATCCCCTTTAGATTAGAAAGCGAGTTAGGCCCGAGTTTGATCCGACGCATGGAACGAGGCAGTGGCGGGATGTTCGTTCCTGTAACTCGATTAGCCGCGATTTTATTTTATGGTTCGCCGCGAGGGGATTGCACGCTATCGCGTGCCAGCAGATGCGCAGCTGATCCTGCTCCCGAGGAGATTGCATTTTGTCGAGTTAGGCTGGCAAATTAATCGTGTGTGACTCGTGAAACTACTTCCTTTTTGAAATCGACTTTGTGCTCGAGTAAGGCCTCTTTGGAAATTTACTTCATGCTCACTTAAGAGCCAAGACTCCGTAGACTCCCGTTAAGGTAGAGTGACCAAGTTACCGACAAAAATAGGCGAAAAATGATTTTACGTGCCTCAACTTTTCCTCCTGATATGAGAATATTTTGCGCTGGGGAAGGGCTCGTTCGAAAGAGGAAGGTTCAATCTGGCGCGCGCGCTGATCATGAACTGATGGGATTATGCAGATATTTGGTAATATAAGCGTTAGAAGTAGACCAAAAATTGACGATGTGCATGCCGTGGAATCCAAGCATTTTCATGCCATTGGATGAGTTTTCTGGATGAAATTGAGAGTAGTTCGCGCTAGAAGATATCTTCAGCTACAAATTAAGCTATATTTTGTCATGATTCTCTGCGAAATGAAGCCAAAAACTTGAAGTACGTTTCTGGCGTCCTAAAACATGTGACAAGTGTAGTCACAGACCTAGGACCCGTCGGATCAAGACCAAGACGGATCTTAAGTCAGTGGCTGAAGGCTGTGAACGGAAATTATACAGCACTTACCGAACTGCTGATTCTGAAAAAGTCACATAACTAACCTTAGCTCTTAACGCTAGATTTACGGAGCACTAAAAGTCACTATTTTACATTACTTTATAAAAATAACAATAGCGTGTCTGACGACATTTTTGGCCATTTTTGTATAATATATACCCAAAGAATTTCTCATAAATATACAATCTCAGTAATTGTAAATTAAGAATATTAGAACACGTCCCGTGACCCTAGTATTAAAGAAGCTTCTTATTTAACATTTTATAAAAAATTTCAAAGTACCATCTCGCAGAATAAATCAAGCACCTAAAACGAACTATAATAACTCAACGCTAGACGAATCTACAAAGAAAACCGACGAACCAATTGTGTTCCTCCCCACTTCAAGTTTCACAAAACTGCACCGTCTCTCGTCGAAGAAAATGTCGATGCGGCTCACGCGACTCATGCAGCGCGGCCGGGCCCCTCAATTTGAAAAAACAAAGACGAAGGGAAACAAAAGATCACCGCACTCTGGGCAACAGGCCGGTTAAGTAACCGGGGATCGTTTCGGAAACATTGTGCACACCCGGGTCCATTATGCAAGGCGAAGCTCATTAAACGCGGCCATTCTCCGGCGCGGAGGCAGAGAAAACTGCTTTCTGTTTCAGAAAACGTCGGGCTAATTTTTTATTCAGCCCCCGGGGCGTGAAAAGGCGCGGCAATTAACCTGCGGCACAATGCATTTTTCCTCTTTTGTCGGGACAGTGGCGCCTCCGAAAGTCATGGTTCATCGCGGAAGAATTGTTCCGTCACGACGCAAACGATCTCCGTGGACCCAGAGTTGGGCCAAAAGTTATTCCGCATAAAATTCATAACAATTGACAATTCCGCATACCATCGTGCTCGTCGCACTTCCCCCCTATTGTTCTACCTTGGTATCAACTTTTTCGCATTTTCGGTTCGGACATGGCACTTCATTTTTGTTTCGAAAAAACCCAAAAATGGGTGTAACTTGCTGCAGAAATTGAAATTTTCCAAAAATTATAATAATAATTATAATAAAAAGTATATTATTATTAGACAGCGGATTTGGTATGAATTGTACGCGACAGGAGTCAAGTGAAACGTTCGTTCTGTCTGTAATAATTTTAATAAGTTGAAAATAATGCATGAATGTTTCTAAATTCTCTTAATCTTTTCACTATTGAAAGTTGCACCTACCGATTATTGTCACGAATGTATTGTCTAATAATTTGATCGCGGGTAAGTAGATTTTAAATATTCGTCAGAATCCGTGTCGGTACATGTGGTCCCCGAAGGGTTGATTAATAATTAATCGGTAGACTACAGTTTAATATACGAAGGAACGAATAATAAGATTTTTCATTGATTATTCGAATAAAAATTTCCTCGAATCATCACCAATTGTATCAGGGACCTGGGCCCGGTTCCTTGGGAATCGGCCGATCGTCGTCCCGATGATCGAAACCAGAAACGAGGTATCTGCTCATCGATTTCGACCACAGAGCGGGGTATTTCGAGTTCCCGGACAAATTCATTAACGCCAACTTATCTCTCGAGTCCGCCGGGAATGGGTAACACGAGGCGACGACTGCTGGTTCCGCGGGTACCAGGTAGGAATCCTATCGGGAATCGTCTCACCGAGGCGATCGTATCGCTGTCATTAGGCAACCGACACTATCTCCGGCTGCATCGAAGCGTTTCCCTTGGAAATCTACGACTCCGAGCTGGTAATTATTCGTTCGCGCGCCAGAAATGTTCTTTGATCGTCCCTTCGCCGTCTTTCGATCTCAGCGTCCTTTTCCTATCTTCCGGACAGTCGTTGGACGCATAACGCTTTAATGATTATTTGATTGCCCGATGCTTGGGCTTTCGATGCTGGTAGAACCTGTGAATACGTGGACTTTTGAAGTGAATTCGATTTTTTTTTACTGCATTGTGGTTCTTCTTGTAAATTGAAGCTTTAACCTTGGTTCGACCCTTCAGGGACAACGACGGGTTGTCAGTTTGCTTCTGTATGGTCGACGTTATACGACGTTGCGGATGTTACAATAACCACTTGATGAAAATTTAAACATTTTTTTGCAACAGCAACTTGCAGAAACCTGTACGCTTGTTTACAAATATTTATACGATTGACTTATTGTAAATATTATATTTTGCGTAAAGATCCGCAATCTATTCGTCGATCTTTGAAATAACACATATCTAAAAGGAGAATCTTCTTTGTTATCGATCTTCGTTGAATTACGTCAAGTCAGCTACTTACGTGAAAAGCACCGAGCACGTAGATACTGAAATTGTAAACTACGCTGTAGAGTATAGGCTACAATCTGCAATAAGACTGACAAAAATACAATTGGAATTCCCCTGCAAAAGTTGACAATTTCCCGGAAAGAATTTTACTACGTGAGCGATCCAATCATGACTGATTCACTTTGATTCGCGTATTACTAGCCTAAAGCTAGTTCTTGCAACTTCGCCTGAACTTCTCCTATAACATAGTTGCATACGCAACTCGAGGGTCTGTTCTACTGGCAGAATTGACACGGTAAACGCGATACATGTTTCTGAGAATATCACATGTTCGCTATTAAAATATTATGGATGTCTATGTGGTATTGTTGACCCTCCGATAGCGCTGCCCGAGTTTATTTTAACCCATATAGTATCAAGGTCGTTATACAATTACGCTGTAGTGGGACGGTAGTGGGAATAATTCCGCGACGTTTATGATCCAAACGTTGGCGACATATAGAGAGAAATCACTGTATTCAATTTCTAGCGATTAAATAAATAGCTGTTACATTAGAAACAACAGAAAGACAAGGTGTACTTTCGAAGATACACTTCAAAAATTGCTAAATCAATCCATGCGTCGGTATTAACGCTAGAACCACCGGATCAGTCAAAGTGACTTGCTCCTAATGATTCTTTTAGAAATAATAAAATTATAAATATGTTTTCATCAGAACAATTTTTAATAAACTTTTTTATCGAAGTAGATATTTAAACAAAACTGGTACGAAATCGGAACAAATGCAATTTTGTTGTTATCATAAGGCTATGTATGCCAGTTGCATTTACTGCTTCGTAGTTCCAGTTGTTAAGCATCACCAGCTGTACAGTTAGAAGAATGGTCCGCCTTCCAAGGGTTAATGGCGGAAAATCGTGGAGTACAGGATCGATCGGCAAGCGTCTCCGCAATTAGTTCGACACCGTCGGCCGCTTCGATCGCAAAACGGATTCGAGCTGCTTCTATGCATTATTCGGCGCACGGCCGATGCAAATCGTGGCGATCCCTCACACGGGGTGTCGCGATTGCACGCCGATGCGATCTACCGCACACCCTCGCCGACCTGATTGATTGCTGTCATATGTACGCGTGCTCGATGGATTATGCCGCGATCGCGTTCGTGACGCGAAATCGAAAACCCCAGGAACGAGTTCTCCGCGTCGAAAAGTCGGCGAAATGTCGAGGCAAAAAGCACTGGCAAAAGAACGCAAGCTCGCGAATCGATCTTCCAAATTTTTTGTGACTTTTTAGTCACGGTTGATCATACGTTACACGAGTACATTCGACCTGTCTTACCTGAAGTCTTTGTTCGCCCAATAAGCTTTGTACGTAAGTTAACGGCTATGAAGTTCCGGAATATTGTACTATGTACGACGACTTCAAATAACAAAGTGTATAATATTAATTTGATTGTCTTTAAGTAAATTGAAAGGTTCTAAACGTCGCATATGTGTGACGGTGGTAGCGAACGTGTTGACGTTAGTAGAAGAACGAATAAATTTCCACTTAACACCCATTCCTTACAATTAGTTTGGCGCAATATTCATTTTGCATAAAGATCAACTATCTGATGATAAACTTACTTCTAGTTTCCATTCTAAAGAAATTGAATATCCACATATTCTTGTTTCTCCGAATTCATGAACATAACGTAGCTTCACTTCATATTCAGTTTCCTGTAACCCCATCATCAGAGAAATATTGAGTTGTAACATAAATCCGTTTGGTTGCAAATATAAATATCTCCAAATTCTAACAATTTAGTTGCGACTCATTGCAAACGTAGATAACTGTGTACAAAATGACAGCAACTTGCAGTCAACGATTACAGAATATATTGAAGTTGTTGATTAACTGGACTACTTGCAGTCAACGATTTTACAAGATGCCAAAGATATTAAAAACACCTAAACCAATTTAACACTAAACCTACCACGGCCGGTTAAATTGAACTTTTCAAACTTCTGTGTGCAATTTTGTACAGACAACATGATCACATCGCTATTTATCTTCACAACTTTTCTTAAAATATGTATAGGATTATACATATTTGTATGTATATGTATACAATTATTTCAGTATTTATTTCTCGTTTTATTTTTTTTCCAAGAAATATTTGTAGCCTGTCCTGGCTACCGCGGCCGGTCAATTTGTCCACACGAGATAATATGGTATTTAAATAGCTTTTCTAAACCTAAACAATTAATATAAAAGAAAGGCTACTCTCAATGTGGCAGGGCCAACTCAAAATAAATGAACCACCTTATTGAACGAGACGCTCTCAAGTTACGCACGTGCCTGATTGATAATACAGTTTCATGGCAAATACATCCAAAGGTAGACGACACAGCGCAATTTTGTAAATCGAGGAGAGAGCATTGTAGTTTCTTAATATAATCGCAATTATACGAAAATAAATTTGAATCGTCATTTTATAAAAGTTGTTCATCTACTAGTTCATTCACCAACAAACTAACTACTATCTACGTTTAATTATAATAACAATAACTTTTTCTAAGGTCCGGTCATATTAACCGCGCACGGTAGGAATAGGTGTACAAGAAGTGTCGGTAGGTTTAGTGTTAAGTCCCAATCCCATAGAATGTCTTCTTCCTCGAGTTTCTTCGAATTCAGCTATTGAGATTCGGTGCCACTGCCCCGGCGTCCCCAAATAACAATAACAATGCGAAAGGCCTCGAAGCTTACCCGATTCCCTGAAGAGTTGCGTGAAGGTGCTCGGGAAGGGAATGATCGAGGGACCTGCCGTCAATTACGGCACGCTATAGTTGCCAGAATCGCGTCGCTCCGGTTCCTGCGTTTGACGCCCGGGCAAATCGGTGTCGTCCCTCTTCAGCTTCTTCCACCGTGCTCGGGCTCATCACGCAATCGTTGTCGAAGATCGGTATCGGGCGTGCGAGCCTATCGACGATCCAGGACTACCGTTAGCCTCTCTCTCTTTCTCTCTCTCTCTTTGTCTCTCTCTCTTTCTCTCTCTCTCTCTTTCTATCTATCTATCTATCTATCTATCTATCTATCGCTCTCTCTGGACTCGCATCTCGGTCGAGACAAAACGAGACGAGCCGAGGCAAAACGTAAGACGATGCGAGGCAAGGTGAGGCGATACGAGGCGCGAGAAACACAAGGAGCCCGGGCCTAGGAGATTAAAGCTTTCGAGTGGCAAAGACCCAATTACAGCGGGCCACGAAGTAAAGTGGCTATTAGGGATTGAGACGCGCGTCGGTCGATTTACGAATACGTCGAGTCATCTAAATTGGATCAGCCGTGCCGGTGTCTCTCTCGCTCGCTCAGCGGAGATCGCTCTTTGATTGGGAACTGAAATCGGATCGGCCGGCTGTCGACAGGAGGCGATCAACGATTCACATTCTTCTAAAAATCGATACTGATCCAGAAGAAATCGCTCGGCTCTATGAGGAATTACATGGACGGGCCGCAACATGACTGGAGATGATTTCGTAGACCTTCGAGGTTTTATAAATTTCGCTCCGGTAGAATTTTATAGAGTTCCACGTGAATCAGTCTATCATCTGTTGATAAAATTGCTATTAGACTGCGGACCGTTGTTCACGATGAAAATTGTCTAGATCGATCGTGAGAAGTGCGAACTACGCGCGTGGAGATATAGCTCTTCTATTATGCTTATTTTATCCTTCTTTTATCCTTAAATGCTTCTGATACGTTCACAATTTTGTATCTTACCTATTAATTTCTGTCATAAAGGCATAAGATATCTAATCACTAGGTACACGGGAAAACGGCGTAGACTACAGATTTTACTCGTTTATGACAAACACGAGATTGAAAGCAACAGATAGATTAAAAAGATTTGCGAATACGAAGAACCACAGAAAAATGTAAAACAAACCAGTGAACAATCCGCGTTCACAATTTCAGAACGTCGAGGACCAAACAAAATATGAAAAGGCTCTAGGATCCTAGAAAATTATGATTATTGCGAAACACGAAAGGCAGTCGCTAATGGCGAGCATAGACGTATCCGTCCGTGAATCGCGAAAGTCAAAAGGTAGATAGTGCTCTCTCTCTCTCTCTCTCCGTGCTTCTCTCTAGAGAAAGAGTAGCCTGTCGAGCACAAATTGGCCGAGGCGTCTAGGCAGACCGGTAGCAGCCGACAGCTTCTCACTTCGAGGCTCGATCGTTTTCGTCGGGCTGACGAGGCGAGGCGAAAGCCCGTCGGCCATTAATAATTGTTCGTAATAATGCCGACCATAGGGGGGAGACCTGGGGGATCTTCGACAGGGTAGGTTGGATGGAAAAAACAAGAAGGGAACGCCGGTAACGAGGCTGACCGATTCACAAGGGCCGTTGTTGTTGCTGGTTGCTGGTTGCTGGTGTCGATCTTACCCGGAGGCCACCCCCGCTGCGTTCCTAATAAACCCACTTGCCGGTGAGATAATGGCTCCACGGTGACTACACAACTCTCCTGCTTCAGTGTAGAGAGGCAGAGAGAAAACGCGAGAGAGAGAGAGGGAGAGAGGGAGAGTAAAGATGCGGGAGCAGATCCGACGTCGCGATCCCGACTACCGCGGCCATCGCCGCAAAACAAAAAGGGGGCCCCCTTTGATTTTACACCGGGTATCAACGGGGCCCCTCTCCTCGCCACGCTTTTCTCGCCTATCGTTCCTTTCACGAGCCTCCCTACGGTAAATACGAGTCAGTGGGATTCGCATTAGCGAGGTCTTAACACTCCGACTGCCACGGCAATCTGCGAGCGCGTATCTGCGAGGCACACTTGTTGCTCCGATTGATACCGAAACCAGTAATACATTTTTCTGCTGTCCCTTGACTGCGACTCCTCGCGGATTGGAGCTCGGTACTTTATTCGAATGCTGTGGCGGATAAGGAGGTGTTTGGTGGGGACTCGATATCTCGGGTTATTGGTTGTTCTGTGCTTAATCTTTCGCGCACGAAGATGATAATCACGCGACAATATAGGGAAAGAACTGTCGAGGTTCCACTCGGTATCAGATTAGACCTAATGAAACTGCAAACGTTTCCTGTTTTCTTTTTTCCAGATGCACAGCTAAATCGGGTGCAAAGCAAAGTTCGCAGACATGGACAGTGATAATGGTAGAACGATGATTTTTCTTTTTCATGATACGTATCTTAGGTGCTAGTTCCAGTTGGACCGCTCCTTTCAGTAGGTTTATTTCAAGAAGAAAAAGAAAGACAAATTGTTCGTTCATCGCTGGATCTTCACGTGTTTATGGCACGTGCAGATCCGTAAAATACAAGGAAACGTATGTGTTAACAGGAACTAATAGCATTTTTATTTTATTTGTTAATGGGGAACTTTTTGGTAGAGAAAATTGTTTACTTGTTCCGATTTTTATTAAGTAACGCACTTTGAGACGTTATTATCATTATTATTATTATAAATAATGCATTTGAAAAATACATTTCACATTATTAAATTTGTTTATATTTAATAAATCACTAAATATTTCAGTATTGTAAGAGTAAATTCCACCATTTTCGTATGTATAACATGAAAAAATATATATAGACGGGAAATATTCTAAGTCGGAAGAAGTGTTTCGTTTTGAAGTTAGAATAGCTGCGAGTGCGATGGGTCAACACGTTGAACGCTAATTATAATGTACCTAATTATCGGTTTATTAATGCTGAAATTAGCTAGGTTACAGCGTGAAGAATTGTTACATATTAAATATATTTTATTTTAAATTAATATAGCATCTTTATTTTATTTCTTTCACGGAGAACTTTCTAGTAGAGAAAATTATTTTCTCGTTCCGATTTTGATTGAGCAACGCACATTGAAACATAATTGTCATTACTGTGATAAATAATGCATTGTATTTAATCTATATATCACAATTTCATTATCGAGTAACTGACAATCGTTATTAATAACGCCGGTCGCGTCTACGAATGAAATAACCGAAACTCGCGTGGAACGCATAAAATTCGCGTGCCAAGCGATCAGACAGACAATGGAGAATGTCGAATATCCGAGGGACAGCGCAGCGCAGATTAGACTTCACATCGTCAGGGATCACGATCGAGTCGAGTGACCGCTCCCGATCGATTTGTCCGTGATCAGGAGCTGGTGGAATTGCCGGGCCCGGCTGGCCGTGTAAGTGAAAAGATTTCTCTACGGCCGCATAGCAGAGCAGAGCGAGCGAACGCCGGGTGCGATCGATCGAGAAGAAAGAGGAAAGGAGTGTCGGTCTCGGGCCGGTCGCCGGCGACACCGCCGTCGGCGTGGTTGTGGTCTCGCCGTAATGCTACCTAACGCGGTAAGTATTTAAATAAAAGCGTAGCGAGATCGATCGCGACGGAATCGAGGCGAACAATTCGTACGCGTGGCGTGGCTCGGCTCTCTCGGCTCTCTCGCGACGCCACGGAACATGCCTTGATGTAGTTGCGCCGGCTGTTTTGGCTCGAGCTGATCGGAGAAAGACGGAGGAGACACCGACAGGGGAGAGAGTAGAGGGAGGAGAGAGCTGTTGGATTTTATTATCTAATTATATATATATATAAGCAAAAATAATCTCTGTGTTGAGAAACACTTTAGAGTGCCAGGAACGCGGAGCATGATTATTATTTTTAGCAATGGGTATCTGGGAGTACCCCGACTCTTAGGGAGGGGGGGGGGTTGTCATAAACACATTTCAGGCCCAGTTCTTTTCTTTCGTTTTTGGTTTCAAACCTAAGCAACTTTTTTCCGTTGCACATTTTTCGTCAGTCTCGTCCAGAGTATCGAGGTATCAAGAGTTAAAAGAATCCTTCCGAGTCTCTTTGAATAAATTAGTTTTCTTATTGAAATCAACTGTGTGTTTATTATAATAAACCCCATGTCCCAACAGGAGCGAAAGCTAGAGAGCAAGAGGAGGATTCTATTTCGCCTCGAGTCGAACGAAGATAGATAGGGAAATTGACAAAGAAGAGAGAGAGAGAGAGAGAGAGAGAGAGAGAGAGAGAGAGAGAGAGAGTTGGGGGAAGGGGCCCGCGAGTTTCGACGACGATTAATCGCGTGCTTTTGAAACCGGCCCTTCCACTCGGTGGAAACAATCGAACAACGGCGTGGCATAGCTCTGTCAGCGGCTACCGGTAAGCCTGGTCTTTAAACTTTTCTGTTACGCCAGCCGGAATCTTGGACACGGAGTTATCGACAGGCCGATACGTGTCGACACGAGCGGCGATTCGTGGCGAGCGAAAGAAAAAGCGAGGGGGTAGAGAAACGGTAGCGTGGAGCAGCAAGACCGAAAGAGAGAGAGAGGAGAGGGAGAGGGAAAGGGATACACGATGAAGGAGTAAGCGAGCATAAGGGGGGGGGGGGGGAGCGATAGTAGCTGGACGCGTCGAACTCTCTTCAAGCCTGGTTGATCGTTATTATTAGTCGGTAGAACATGGACAAGACCGGGCAACGCGAAGAAAAGAACGAGCACGGGGAACACGGTGGCTGTGCGGGGGGCAAAGAGGGGGACGACCAAGGAACGGAGAGCAACGGCGAGTAGAAAGGCGAAAAACCGAAAGAGAAAGGACGGTGAAAAAAAGGAGAGAGAGAGAAAGAGAGTGGAGGAAGGGGGTGAGGCCCCGCGAGGAGGAGGGGGAGGCATTGTTCGCCGGTTGGGCCCCGGTGGAACCCTCCCGCTGCGCAAGTTATTTGCCACGATTCTCCTTCATGATTTTTACTCTAATTTGTAACGACAGGAACGGAGCACGCGAGCTGCATTCCTACTCTCTCGATCTTCGTCCGCCTGTGTTCGCTACTCGACTCGTTTCAGCCTTCTTTCCCTTTCTCTCTCTCTTTCTCTCTCTCTCTCTCTCACTCTCTCTCTTCCTTTATTTCTCCTTCTTCTCTCGCCTCTCCGGATCGGGAGCATCGATTCGAGAACAACCTCTGCCTACTATTCCGCCTGTCCGTCCATCGGCTATGCCGTCCCGGGGGCCCCGAGAGCATCGAAACGGGCCCACAATGGGGCTCCCTATGATTTCGGTAGCGGTGTTTTTTGTCAGCGGCAAACAAGAGCCTGCCATGGTTAGCCTTGATCGATGGCTGAACTTAGCTGAGTAAGCCTCCGTTTAATTAATTCTTTAATTACTTTTTCCCGGGCCCCGAAGGGGGCGGGAGAGAGGGGGAACGACAGGGGTCGATTCCAGATCAACGATACTGGAGGCTGTAGACGCGTACGGTAGCGAGCGGTGACTAGGCCTGCTCTTTGAACGGTGCCCATGATATTATATCCTTTCGGGCCCGTCCTCGGGGACTACCGGGGACCCCCGTCGAACGCCCGAAGCATCGCGTGAAAAACCCCATTCACAACGATTAATCGACCGGTTAACCCGCTACGCGATCGGAATCGATGCCGATTATCTTTTCTTATGGGACCGACGGAAACCAACCGGAATTTTCCACAATTTTCCGTGCGATTTGCTACGGCTTGTAAGACGGCGGGATGGTGTATGGGCAACGTTCAGGCGTGGAGGATATTTACCGCAACGCCGGGATACCCGTAACATTCGTTATGCATGGTGTGTTCATCCGTCAAGATGGTTAGCACGCAGGGGGCCCGTGCGGCGCGAAGAAAAGGGCCACGTCGTAAAATTCGGCAGGGTAGTCGATCATTGTTCTTCGAGCCGGGCCATTGCACCTCGGGCCCACGTTTCTCTCCCCTCCCCCCTCTCCCTCCGCTCTCCTGGGCCCCTTCCGCAGGGCCCATCTTCTTCTCTTACACACCCGGGGCCCCGTTCCGCGAGAAACACCCGTTTTCAAACGTTCGTTTAATGCCGGAGATCACTTATTCGCGGTCACGAGAACATCCTCGACCCTGCGAACACACCGTTCCTCGGAGCTGTAGCTTAACGAGGAGACAATAATGCCCCGATCATGATAATTCTACCCCTAATAGTGAGTCGACGATCGGAATACTAAGTCCGATCTCTGGAGAAGTTATTTACACGCGTAGGAAAAAGGGGGAATTGGTTTTTCAAGAATTGGAGGAAAAGGGATGATGATGTTTCGAGAAAATGATTCTCCGCGGTGTACAGCTTGTGTTTGAGAGATAGTGAGTGAAATAGTCAATCAAGTTTCCTATCAGAGATTAACGCTACAGTGAATTCTCGATGTATGTCAGCAACACGGGTCGTGCCAGCGTCATGTATCGTCCAACAGACATACCCGAGCCGTGTTATGTTCACCGAAGCCTCTCGAACTTCGTAACCTCTCACGGGGTATGCCCCGCGGTAGTGGGGATAATTCCGCGACGTTTATCATCCAAACCTTGGCGACTTATATAGAGAAATCGCCTGTATTTCTACCGCAGTTTCATGCATGCCTATTTCGTCTTATTTTTTTATGTACTAGGTCAGTGCAAAAGTTCGTGGCCCGATCTCGTATTAAAATACAACAAGGAAACGGGCATGAACTTTTGCACTGACCTAATCGAACCAGCCTCTGTTCGGTTATTTCCCTTTAATGCATCTTTGCAGTTTGAATCAATTTTTATTTAACACTGAAACTTCCAACCATTAAAATTGGCTAATATGTATTGTCGTATAAAATGGACAAGACTTAATTTATTTATACATGCTTGAATAAAAAATCTGTCTAATCAATTCCTACGAAGGCATCTTTATCATTTCAATAACTGTAGAATCAAAAATCTGAAAATCATTCGACCGGCCGGTATAGCTTTAAAATCGTGAAGTCTGTCTTTTGTCTGATCCTCGAAGATCGCCGATTCTAGTAAAATGCAATGTTCATAGAATTCAGAAAGATTTAGTTACTAAAATGACGATAATCGAACTTTTAATAATGTGTAAGCGGTTATAGGTGAGAGTAGCATGGTTTCTCGTGTGTGTGTGTGTAAGTCTGCCTGAAATCTCTAGTCTGAACCGTCTAATCATGGTGATGCATTCGAATCGATGCTTCATTTAAAAAAGACGATTATTGGTCGTCTTTACAATGATCGTTAATGAAAATATCTCCGACGTCCAATAACTATTACGGCAGACTGATTCCGTCGATCGGGCAGCTTTTTGCCAGAGAAAAGAAAAGATCAAGGATAATTGAACATTGGAATCTGGACAAGCATGCGAGACATTCGAGCACAAAAGAACAGCCACGATAATATCATCTTGATGATTCTTCCGGGTGAACCTTATTATCGTCTCACGCACGGCTCGGTTTTTTATCGTCGGGATTCCCGATCATCGAAATAAACGGGGCCGCTTCCGTTTACTTCGCCGTGCGTCAAATGCTCGTGAATCGGCGCATCATTTCCGATGCAAGCGCAGCGAAATGGCTGCGGCGATGCGCTTCAGTCAAGAAGCAGCACGGTCGTTCGTGTTTCAGAGAGTCCCATTAAAACATTATCGAATAACATTATCCAGGAATACCTGTTAGCCAATCATATATTTTAAGAATTGTGATACGTACTTCTTCTCATAGAACATTTTTAAACATTGAGTATTTTCTTCCGTTTCTAGCATTAACGGTAGAATCTAGAAGATTAATGTAATCTGTACACTTCCATTATCTGGTTAAAGTTACTATCGATAACTGTTCAGTCGACTTCAAATTTTATGCATTTATGACCAAAAAATTAGTAGGTGTGATTTCACGTAGCAAAAATATTAGAGAAGTTCAAACATACTATTCTATTATTTTCCATCTGTTAAACATGATACGAAAGAAAATAAATGTCTACTTCACTGCAGTTCGTTGCAATTCAGGTAGAAAATTTTTATTTCGCATAAAGTCCACTGATCAATTATCAGTAATGGGAACCTAACAGCTTCGCTTCCCTCCGTCGCTTTCAGAGTCTAGGGTAGCAAAGGGTATCATCAATATTGCGACAGTAAACATATTCATTTACATTCCCGCTCTTGACTGTAGACTTTTGGACAAAGCCTACGATCTCGGTAGACATCAGTTCTAGGTAAAACTTTAATTTTCGAAAATCAAGATCATTTCAGGGTTGTGTGATCATACATATCTGAATATGTTTTTCGATCAGTTACGCGATGCAACAAAAAGAAATGTAGTTATGTGTTAAAAAACACCAATGACCTTGATAACTCCGAATAAAATGACCTTCGGAAAACAATATTCCTGCCAGATGTTTGGTCCATTGACACCATGTTTATAGTTAGTGTTCGGCGTTATAACCGGGGTTGTAGCTCGGGAAAGATCGCGTCCAGGGTGCGACGTGTAACCGGCGGTCAGCGATAGGTCTGCATAAAATTCGTCGCAAGCAAGTCAATTATCTGTCGCGGCCGATACCACTTAATTTTACGAGGCGTCGCGTCGTGCGCGCGAGAGCGTGGAGCATGTTGTCTCGATCGCAGGTCTGGCTCCTAATTTTACGAGGCTGTCCCTTTTAACGCTTTCTCCTGGTCGTAGGCATCATAGAGGGTTTTGCGTGCCTTTCATCCGAACTTGAGCAAGAGCGTTCTCAGGTTCATTCGCGATCGACTTTGTGAGCTCGAAAAACAAGAAATTCTGTGAGAAAGGGAGGGGGGGGCCGAAGGTTGTCGAAATTGAAAAGTAGCTCGGCCTTTGGAAGACAGCGTGGTTTGCGCGATTGCGCAACCGTGCGCTCTTTTGTCCGGCGCCTGAAGTCGAGCCGCAGCAAAACGACTTGGTCAATGGCAACATCTGCTCGCAACAATTACACGTCCACGTAACGTTGCCCGGTTCTCTCTTTCTCTTTCTTTCCTCTTCTCTCTTGGGAGGGTTCTCTGTGCACTTAAACGCTCGCGAAATTCACAGCCTGGGCCGGGCCAGGCCGGGTAGAGCCCGAAGAATTATGCCGGTGCACCGACACCGACTGATTTTACGATGCGCCGTTGAGCCCGTATCTAGCACGTCGCCGCCTTATTTTACGACGCTGCCCCTCTTAACGCCTCCTTAGCCCCCGAGATCACCAACACGCGCGCCCTCCGCTTGTAAACGCTTCGTATTTTGCCCCGCCGTCCTGCCTCGCCTCGCGCGTTTCGTGTCTGAATTTCCAGGTCGCTTCTTCGTCCACGCCGATCATTTTCCTCGAGCAGCAGCGCGTTGAAGGCCCGTGCGATCAAGAGAAACGAACGTGACACGCTCGCAGTATAGTTATTGCGCGCACCCTACGTGCTCGCTTGCCGGTACGCTCTGCACACCCTCTTCCATCACCGAGCCTTCCACTCGGAAACGCGAAAACTGTCCTCCGGACTGAATGCACGAGGGACGTTGCCTTCGGTCACCGATCTATAAACACGTTCGATTCGACGGCAGTTCGTTACAGAGACACTTCACCGTGCTGCTTGGTTTTAAGGGGTGGTTGTTTGGCCGTGTCGATCGCGTTGTTTTGCGACGGCGAAACGGACCTTCGAACACGTCCGGTTTCGCTGATAATTCATATGAGAGACACTTAGCATTCGTCCGGAAATTGCAATCTTTCGACAAGATCGACACAGCAAACGGTTTCACCGCTGGAAGTCCTCCTCAAAACCGTGATAACAGTCGCGTCGGGTAGTCGCACGAGTGTCGCTCGCCTCTTTTGATTTTTCGGCTGTCGATGGCCTGAAGTAAGACGAGACGATTCGAGTCGAGGTTTATCCCGGTCCTGTTCCGCTATCTCCTGGGCCCGATCGTGGTATCCGAAGTTGATCGGGCCCCGTTCGGCGACCTTAGACACAGGCAGCGGCGGGCCCCCGCGTTGAAGTGAACGGAATGACATTTAAATACGATCGAGTTGCCGGGAAGAATCCGGCAGCTCTGGTGGGGCTGATCATAGAAGTCGCCTGCCAGAAAACGAATCATATTTCACGGTTCCTACGGCGTGAACGCGACCGACGGGTCCATCGGACCGCGCGGAACCAGAGAGAGACGTGCAGATGCCCGTGAAAAGGTAACGAAGGAAGCGACAGTTTTGATAATCGGTGTGCGCATTCCGTATAATGCCGACAAGAGGCGTAGCCGCCATCCGGTGCACAAGATACGACACGACGCTTCTGCTCCGGATCCGGACGGGAACTCGAGGGGGCTCATTGTGCCGCCACCCCCACCCCTTATCCAAGTACGATCTAACTTCTATCTCTGCTCATCTAGGCCCGGCCCCACTTCTGATTTCGAGTAAACGTCCCCCTCCCCCTTCCGACTCCGACACACGAGGACCGTTTCGTTTCATTCTCCGGTCCGGTCCGTTCCGTTTCGTCTTATGTACGCGTGTTAACCCTTCGACTCGGAAGAACGAGCGACAAGAAAGGGCGCGCGAACCTTCCCTAAAAAATCGCGCCGGCTTGCGGGCCAGGACCTCTTGGTCCTTTTTTGTAGAGAATGAGAATTTTGGAGATTCGAGATGATGCGTTCCTGATGATCCTTCGCGTGTTTGTTCTCCTTCACTTTGGTGTAAGGTTCGATGAATTGTTCAACGTGATGGATTCTGCGCATCGGTAAGAATTGTACGCGCTCCATATTTGCGGGTCCTTTGACTTGCTCGTTTCTTTTCTGGCGAACGGAACCTTACAGAGATTGAGGCTGTGTGGCATATTTTGCGCATGTATAGTATATAATATTGAAGTTGAAATATTCGAGGGCCACTGTCCACCGTGTCGCCCCAGAAGATTGAAAAGACGTGTAAACGATAAGACAAATGTTCGAATACGAATTCAGTAGCTCGAAATGTTAAACCGAATCAAAATGAAAACTTCTGTTTCGGATATCATGTGCTATCAATATCAATGCACTATCTACGTACAATCTTATACATGATCGATACGTAACTCGTCTTCGCCTTGCACTCACAAAAGCTGAAGATCGTTGAAAGAAACGCAGACAAATATTTTTCGTTACCTTGTTCCCTTCCATCAATTTGACAGCGCAACACGGCCTAAATTGGTAAAGCGAAGAACAGGCGAGCGTTAACGAACAACGTGGAACATCGGGATATAATCACAAAAGTGTACGTTAAGAGAGGAAGAGATTCCTTGAAGCATGAGTCACCGTGAATCATTTGCATGAGCCATAATTTTCTGTTTCGTACTGAAATGAATTGTGACGGAGGGAGGAGGGGAAGGGAGACCCGAAGATTGCTGCCGTCTTACGCAAATACTTTTCTGGCTCTGAATAAAAGGATCGGTCGAACGTCGATTGAAATAATATCGATGTAATTTTCGCGGTATTTCGAAACGTTAAATTAAACGATCGGTCGATCGGGTGTTCTGTCACTTTTTGTATTCGCTGCACGAGCTTGCGGGTTTAAACACCGGATGCGGCGATTCGAGGGTTTCCCAATGACCGTGTCGCGAAGAAATTCTATAATTTTCGCATAAATAATAAATCCAACGCTGCCAGGTGCACTCGGGTATTCGCATTGCAATATTTATTGTAAGATGAATTTACTCTGCGACTTCTAGAGCTGTTTCAGATCTGTGGTCCAAATAGCGAGTTCGAAAACAGTCGGGAGGACTTAGGTGCTCGTCAGCGATTGAAATTGCTATAGAAAGAACCAATAATCCTAGGATTCCCGGGTACATTATGGTTCTATGGTCCCCGCGAAGATTACATTCAACTTCTCAGCTTCTGACGGCTACCTTAAGTCGTCTCCTTCCATTTTCGAGTCCAATAATAATCATCATCTGAAGGAGAAATGACCGAAATGGCGTAGGACAGCATTAGAAAACTTCCGAAATCCTAGACTACCAATCAGCGATTCTCGAAGAAGGTAAAGTATCGAGCAAAATTCACTGCTTGTCCAAGTTAAAGTCTCCCACATATCCCGCTAGACAATCGAAACGAGATCACAATTGACAAGAATCCCAAGAGACAAGCTATTTCGGTCGCAAACAATTACCTAAAACGGTCTCTCGATCCTCTGGCTCCTGATCGATCTCGATCGCTCTGTCGTTCCAAGAAGACCCAAGTCTGCCGAAGGGGGCGTTAGGTGCGCGACCGGTCGCCATTTTGCTGGATTTGCGGGAATTTAAGGGGCCGATCCGCGCGATCGGTTCCAAAGGAAAGTTCGATCCTCTTTGTAGATGAATCGTTTGGATGATTCGCGGCACGGATGCTCGCATGCACGATGACGGGATCGTCGAGGCTTGAAAGGAGAAGAGAAGGCAAGCCACCCTGGCAGGAGGCAGGCAGGCAAGCAGGCAAAGGCAAGCAGCTCTCGGCAGGCAAAGGCAGGCAAAGGCAGGCAAAGGCAGGCAAAAGCAGGCAGACGGGCAGGCGAACGACGAAGTCGTCTTCTCCTCTCGTCTCTCCGCGTCTCGTCTCGCGGTCGGCGTGCTCGCCCCATCAGCCTTCAGCGTTCGCATTCGCTTCGAGCTTGCGTGCCAGTCAGCATTGGCAAGTAATTTCTTGCACGCAATTGCCCGCTACTGGAATTGCCTGGTAGGCGACCTCAGTCCGTCAGTCATTTACTTTTTAAATCGAACCTTCCTACCTACCTACCTCTACCTGGCTAGCTAGATGCCCGACGAACTGCCGTGCTGACTCGTGCACGCGTGTTCGAGCACACACCGCTTCGTGCCACGCGGAATTTCCCAAACGTTCGAACCGATCCGCCGATAAGCGTCCCCGTTTCTTCAGCAGGACAACAAACGGACCCGAAAACCGCGCGGTCCGATCATGATCTAGGCACCGGACCCCTCTAGGACCCAGGAGACACTTCACACGGTTGCTTCTGAATGATAATTAACCGTCAACGCGCAGAAGATTAGTATGTTACAATGTTTTCTCGATGTATATCAACCACACGAATCTTGCCAGCGACATATATCGTCCAGAAGATTCTATTCTTCGATCCACGCTGACCCTCACGGGGTATACCCCGCGGTAGTGGAGATAGTACTGTGACTTTTATCGGCCAGGTATTTTTTAGTTTTCACGCGACTCCCGTCGGACAAACTGTTTTGCAGCTGATACAGCAAAAAATGAAGAGATTGTCCGTTTGTTTTTTACACCTTGCAACTGGATCACGAAGCGGAACGGACTTTCCGTTCATCCCCACACATATGTAGGAAGGTATAAAAATACAATGACCGCATGCAGGTAATTAAAGACGCAAGAAGGGGGGTGAACTGTAACATGTATTCATTCGATTACATCCATTAGAGCCAGCAAAAAGTACACAGAAGTAACGTTTATGTCTTTTGCAACGTCCGAGGCACATGGAGTCAGGCATCCGTTGAATCGGTTTGCTTTAAATTAAAAAGTGTACCGTCATTATTGATCTGCGAATATTGTGTAGCACGGAAGCTTGTGCGTTTGCGACAAAAACGGGTAGGTGTAATTTCGAACAGTGAAAACATTCGAAGACTTTAAAAATACTGTTTTCGAGCAATTAAACATAACAAGAAAGAAACTAAATTTCCATTTCACTCCGGTTCGTTGCGAATCAGCTAGAAGATGTTTGTTTTTCACAAAGATTTGTCTAATCGCAAGAATGATGCCGAATGTTTCTCTCATGCAGTTTTCTCTCGTGCCTCTGAATGTTTCCGTTCTGCTTCTGGGTTTTCTTCTTTCCAAGTTTTACCTTTCCAAGAGATCGCGCAAAAATTCTCACCGCGGCGAGGATCACGATCACGAAGATCCACGATGACGGAAGCACCGGCGGCGGACGTTCATCCGCGGTGTCCTCTTCGCTAGCCGGAGCCCAGGATGTTTCGAAGAAATCGCTCGGATCCGATTTCTAATGCGAGAAACGAGTCGCTTGCATGTCGCTCGGCCGCTCTTGCGCTAATCGGCGAAACGTTCCACGCGATTTTCCAGAGGAAACCGGCAACCGATAGAAGGCGAGCTCAACTTGCAGGTTTTATTCGAGAGACCGCTCCGCGCTCGAGAGAAGGAAGAACGGACACAGAACGATCTCGTCTGAATCGAAGGCACCAATGACGAATAATTGTACGTTCGACGCCGGTTGCGTTTGCATTCGTGCACGACAAGCGTTGGGGCTCTCTTGTCCAGGAAGAGGGAAGCGACAAGCAAAATGACTATATCTTAATCGTCTCTTGCAATTGGCTTTCTAGACCGAGCGTGCCGGCCTCGTGGGAACATTCTGTCTCTCTAGGGAAGATGATACGCCTCGTGGAAAAGGCACAAGCTTTCAATGAAATCAACTGCAAACGCCAACCCCCGTTGTGGTCGCAAAAGAGCCTGTTATTCCAACAACTGACAGGTGCAAGGGTGGCCACAAAGACTCCAGTAATAATTAATTCGAAACGGGTTGGTACTTGAAAGTCTTCGAATCTCTTTTAAAAGAAAAGAATGCGCTCGAAATTCTTATAATGCATAACTTTCTGATTTTATTGGGAAAATTCTTCCGCTACGCTTTTGGCTTCCGTTTCACAAGGTTCAACTGTTTGCACGATTTCCAAAGACAAATATCTCATTCTCCGGAATCAAATCCACGCCTACAAACCCCTGCAACCATTTCGCAAGTGTTCAACCACTCGCACAATTTCCAGAAGTAATATCGCAATCCACGAAACTGAAATCGAACCACTGTTCTGTATTTCCAACTCGAAGACACTTAGAATGCAAAGTAATTGCAGTGAAGTACTAACAGCGATCGAACAAAGGGGCCGCAAAGTGTTCGAAGGTAGGATGAATTCTTCAATGTCTACGACTATTAATAAAAGGGCTGGCGGATCCGAAGGTTTAAAAATTCTGTGCCGCAGGTGCTTACGGTGCGCGCGTTGTTTGAGGGATCGTTCCCGGCAGTTTAAACGCGATTCGACGTCTAGTAAATCGATCATCGGCCGGCCCAGAAATTCCGCTCATGCAAAGCGAATCGCGGATAAAATCGGACCGCGCGGCGACGTGTACGTATGAGAAATTGGCCCTACACGATCCGCACGTAAACCGGTGCGGCACATCCATACCCCGGGGAGAACTCAACCCTTGACTTGAATAGGGGATAAGCGTAACAAACGTTCCAGATCTCGCTTCTCGATAGTTGGAGTTCTTGTGTTTTTTTTCGCCGCGCCGCACAGTGATTCGGATCGGAAAAATAAGTGACATTTAGTCCAAAAACGAACTTTCTCGTATCGATCTCTAGTCAACGAACATTATCTCTTAAATGTCCATGGACCTCGATAATGAAAAAATTAGTACATTTTAATCAATATTACGGTTGTAATAAACATTGAAACTTGGACGTTTCAAGAACAGCATTTTTCGCCACAAAAATTGTTTCTCTTTAATGAGATAGCCTGACGCTCCTATTTAATATTTTCTCTTGATTTTTTTTTTTTTTAAATTGAAGAGCAGACTCTTGCGATGAAAAGTCTTGTTTTTTAATAACAATTCGTGCACGTATTCTATTAAAGAAATAATGTTGAATATAGTAGGAAGAATTTGCGAAATTTTCTACATCAATAAAGGATATTTTTTTAATTCCACAGAATTCCGCTTTAAAACCAATTACAATATTTACAGTACTTCTTCTTTTATATAATCACACAAGAATTGGATCCCCCCTCGTCCCACTTCACAAATTATTGATATCTAATGTTGTCAGTGTTCAGTCCGTCCATATAGTTTTATGTATACTTCTGTGTAGCTGCGGTTCTAATCCATCGCCCTACTCTGCAATACTTTGTATACAATATTTATGTTACGCTACAGATTCGACTGTCACAATATATTCGGCGTGTTTTTAGCATTCAGTTGAAAGAGAATCGTCTAAGCGTGCATAGTGAGATATTAGAAGTAAGTTTTTTGTATCACAGTTATTTTTATGTTATAATACAAAGAGCACTATTACCAATTGGGCAGCTTTCTGAGGAAGCTCGAGAAGTCCGACATAAAGATTTTCAAGCAATTAGATATAAAAATACCAGAAAATGTTCTCGAACTTTAGCAAATAAAGATACACTGCTTAGACTACTCCTAACGTCCGATTCTTATATATCTAATATACGGATAAAATCACGTACAAAGAAAATTAGAAATTTATATCAAGAAGCTAAAGAATTAATAATTACGTAACCTAAAAGATGCAATAGCAAATACAAAGTAAATATTACTAAAATAATTATTTGATTTTTTTTCACCCATTTGTAACACAATGATAATATATTATTGAGCCCAAATTTCGTGTCGATATACCTTACGGTTCAGAAATTATATTCAAATGTCACTAAATTTTCTGATCCGGACCACTGTGCGCCGGTGCGACCTGATTTTTCACGCGAGAGCAGGCTAAGTGATTTAACATTTCTTTACGATCCTTTCTCGTCGCTCATTATATCCAGAAAATTCTCCTAAGTACCATCGCGGCTTTAAACAAATTTGATTTGCTTTTGACTTTCCCTGCATGAGAAGGGAGGGGATTTAACCATTTTTTCGAGCGTTTCTCGCCACTCATTGTTGTCAAAAATTTAGACCTTTGCTTTATCCGAGCACAATTGTGATAAAAGATAAAGTTAAGATAAAATTGCATTAGAAACTTTATATACACGCTTGTGAATTCTAGGGAATTAGTAATTCTTTCACAGAATTGTTTAGCTTTCGAGCATCCGCCAGAAGCATACTAAACGCAATACACACAGTAGAGTTTCTCGGTTGAAACGCGGCGATTCTTTTTGCGCGCGGAGTATAGCGTGACGGAAATTGTAGTTTGCGCGCGGCCATACTTTTTTGCCAGTTTTTACAAAAAACAATAGATCGACGTATGGACTCGAGCACAGAACACTCGCGACAGACAGATTTCTAAGGTTTATGAATTTTAAATCGAATGAACGAAAGGGTAGTGATAACCTGACTGGCTAAACTTGTCACCTATCGTTCCGCGTTTCACACTACTCGTTCATGCAGACTGGAGTGCATCTCCTACGCGCAACCCTTACTTTCCCCTTCAATCTATTCAAACGACAGTATGTATTTCACGCGGCAGTACATGTACAAAAACTTGTTCAACTCTAAACTCACGACCACTGGTCACAACGACCGGTTCCAGATATTTTGTGTCACAGTTCTTGAAGTTATCAAGATGCTGTCAAATATCCTTAATAGAACACATATTACAAAAGAGTCGCAGAAAATCTAAATAAATTCAATCTTGTCAATTTATACGACTCCGTAGGTTTAGCGTTAAAAAGACTGTGCACCCTTACTGCCACAACAGAAGTCTATACACGGTCATTTCAAACCATTCCTTTTAGGAATAGGATGCAATAACTTCATGTGGACTTTAATTAGAATAACGAAGAACCTGCTGCAACTGGCAATAAAATATTAATATATTAATTTATTTCCCCTTGAATCAATTCTTGAGTGACTGTCGGGAAGCGGAAACTTCTTGCGGACAGAAAGAACGCGACAGCGATCGGATTCCGCTCGGATTCAACGTCCCTGGAGGGTGAACATTCCGAGTAAAAACATCGAACGGTAATTATAGTAATTCCTGCGACATGACTCGCGGGAACTTGCACGGAACGATTCCGCGAGATTTCGATAATAAGGATTGCTGTAATCGCGAGATCGGCGTGTCCGCTGCTCTGTGGAATCGGCCGGGTTAATTAATCGCGACGCGGCAGTAAGGAGCGAGAACTCCGAGGGAAAAATTCCCTCTCTCCATGTAGGACGACGGTGCTCGAGCTGCGATAACGTGAAAAATGTGTACCGCGACACAGCAGCCTCTCGACGGCGAATCATTTGTCACGGTCTAAGCTGCACGGTTATCGCGTGACACGACGCCGCCGCGACCATTTTATCGGTCGCGCGATGATCGCGGGATGGCGCCACGAACCTCGCAACGCTCGCTTCCTTCTACGGAAATCCTGAGGAATCCCGTTTACCAATGCTCATCCTCTAATTAACAAACTTCACCGAGACATTCGTTGTCTGGTGCCAGCGGAAGTTAGTATTGGAATATGAAGTCGCTAAGTTTTTTGCTACTGTACTTAATGAAACAGTGTCAATTTAAATTAATCACCAGGAGCTGAATGAGCTTTGAAACGATCAAAATGGTCCCGGACACCGAACTATGAATCTAATTGAGAAAAGAAGCAAAAGAGTTCGTGGGAAGGTAAACATTGTATTATTGTAATTATTGGATCTAATTTCGAATGACTTAGGATCCAATATCATTGAAGTTGAAGATTCGGCGAAGCAGTGACTCCGTATTTGCAAAGTCTAAATGAATATGTAAACGAAATCTGTCGAAATTCTATCTAGAGATCTACTTTTACAATTGAGATAATTGTAACTATATATAGCATGTAATAACGTCAAATGGACAAAGCCGTGAAGAAAGAACGTCACGCAGATAAACAACATTTGCTACACTAGTCACCGAAGGTTATCGCCATGAACAAACGCAAATTTATTCTGATCCGAAGTATATATGCGCATTTGTTCTTCGATGATTTCGTCCGAGATCAGAACATTATATAACAAACGGAGGTTAACCGATCGCAGAAGATCGCCAATGAACTTACAATAATAATCACTCTTTTACAATAACAATCGCTCGGATTGCTCCAATGAAGCCACCTGTACTTGAATTAGAAGCCCCAAACATATTTAAAAAAAAATGGGCTAAAAAATTGAGAAATAGAAGGACGTTATTGGGAACGATGGTGAATACATAAACGATTACAAATATATGGAAATATCACATACATCGAATCTGGCGTCGAAGGACGACACGATTTTTAAAATGACCTAACACACGCTCAATTACAAAAACAACTTTTATAACAATCTATTATAAACAACAAGCTGTCTCTAAAGTTCTTTTGCGAACAATTTCAAAAAGGGGGAAAAGAAGAAGATAAAAACTGCTTGGTTTCACCGTCCACCAGAGACCGTTAACGAAGGTTATCGCAAAAAGATGGGACCGGCAAAGTGCGAATCTCTGGTTTGACCTTTTAGTATGCAGCGGAGATTCGTCGGCATAGGATGACAGTCTTGTTGTGGTGAAGTTACAATAACTTAAATTTCTCGTAAACCCGCGAAAGCCCCAAATAAACCAGCTTCCAATAATCAACAATGAAACTCTATTGTACCGTGATCACTCTGATATCACTGTTCGTAACCTTGATCGCAAGCAGGTCCATCGAAAGCGTGAACGGAGGTGCAATCTCCTCAACCACCGCACAAAATGCACAAGGAAACTCTCCGGTGAACAAAGTGATGGAAACCTCGATAATAATGGCTCCTCGAAACAGACAGACAGTCTGCGAACCTGGGCATCAAGTAGACCGACGTGGCAGGTGCAGGAGGGTTTGGTGAGCTCGTAATTACTCGCGTTTGATCAGACTTTCCCGGAATCCGAAACGACGAGACTCATTGAAAAAACGTTGGTGATCGTTCTCTGGAAAAAGAAGGTCTGTTCCTGGACGGGAAATTCCCGCGATAACAATCTTCCAAGTATGACAAGAGTTATCTCGCGATAACAATTTTTACTGGAATCGATAGCTGCGCAGCGGATAAGACAATCTTCACGCGGGACAAGGCCAACCGTGATCGCGGCTCGAGCCTCTGAGAGCACGCTGCTCCCGTCGAGCAATGCGACGTGCTTTTCCGACAATCGGCGGAAATCGGTATGCAAGTTATTTCGTGAAAACTCTCAGGTGATAAGACACGTTTCGACAAAGCAGGAAGGTCGTTGTTTGATAACGACATACCGGAAACGATACCGAAACGGTGCGCATGATTTGGCTCGAGCTCTGCCTCGAACAAAGATGTTTGTCAGTGCAACAGCCGATCGAAAAGGAAGACGATCCTCTACATTCAACATGGGACTTCAGTGTGCTGTTGCATTGACTGTGGTACTGGTCTTGTTCCTGTCTTCGACCGAGGCTGTTGAAGTTTCGACAATTGGACAACAGAAGACGTTCATCCCGTTCCAAACGGAGAAGATCGAGAAAGGATCATTTATCAATGTTCCTATTAATTGTCCGCCGGATAGAGTGAGGATCGGGAACCGATGCAGAGCGATTTTTTGAGTAAGTGATCGGTATTTGAACTCATTGTCTACCGGCGATTAATCCCTAATTTTTCGAAATCTATGGTCCATAGCGAAGGATTTTTTAATAACCCCTTGCGCAGAAATTTTAATCGTGTACCTGCAACTTACCCTCAGTAACATAATCCAATAATTTTAATTACAACTATTGTATAAATATGATTTTTAAGCTTCCTTTTGGTACAGCACAATTATTTAAAATCCTATTAATAGGCTTCCGGCAGATAAAGTGTCAATGCGGAATAGTGTGGATAATTCAGAAAGAGGTTATAATTAGTGGGTGTAGATGATTTGTTTCAGAGACACTGTTGACTATGATTTTTGTGGAGTTTTGTGAATGGATAAGAGTGTGAAGGATTTTGTTAGTAATGTGGTTTGTGACTTTGCTTAATATAATTTTTGATTATTGTTTCAGGTGTGTAGCTTTTTGCCAAGTATTGCCATAGTCTTGTGTTTATCGGAAGCAGCTGCGGTAAACATCGAAAACAAATTCCCTTCAGAGCGCTTTTGAAGCCGTTGTTGGTAACGAATTACCAACTTTTTAAAATTACACTGAATGAAATCGACGAAACCATTGTACAGGTTAATCCTACGTGTCACAGTAAATAGTGTAATAGTGTAATTCATGATTGTGGATAGTAAAGTGTACAAATATTTATAAGAAATATATTTACCAGGCACTAATGAACGACTTGATATAATCGATTCGAGAGAGCTTCTTTACTGATTGTTCGTAACGTATCTACAATAAAAGAACCGAATTGTTTTTAAGAAGTATACGAAGACAAATAATATTCACTGTATATTTTATGCTTCCCTCGGTTATAAATATAAAAGTAACAATAACAAGTAAGGATTTATAAAGTAATAAAAACATTAATGTATTCACATAGCTCGAAATTTTTTATGTACTTTTGTGAGGTTTAGGAATTATATTGCCATTTTTTAAGCATAGGGTTCCTTTGAAGCTACATGTCCTTAATTATTATTAATGATATTAAAAATATGTGAAAAAATAGTGATACATGAATCTTGCCGTTCTGCCATAAGATCCAATACAAATTCCGACAAAAATCATCTGTTCCTGGAAATCTCTAATCACCGTCACTCCACGTAGTGAAAAAATGTTCAAACTACTCACCAAATTTACCGGCAGAGAATTTTCCGCATAGATTAAGACTACAGCGCCATTTAGTAATAGGAGTAGACTAATCACCATATGGGGTTTCGTGTCTCACCACAGACGAGGTATAGGAGTAGACCAATCACCCAATGTATTTTTTATCTCACGTCCGCAGGGCTCTAGAGCCCCCTTACCATTTCTGTGTCACATCCTACCGTATCGGTCGGAACTAATAATGTGGAACTAATATCACAGACCAGATGTAGGAGTACGCCCGTCACCTTATGCTGTTTCGTATCGCACGATATGAAATCTGCATTTGTTCGAATTTTTCCGGATTTTCCATTTTTTACAACTAGAGTTTGCAACTACAAAATTGGAAAAAAATAAAATACGTATCATTACAATTAATATTATTCTTAATTTATATTAATTAGAGATTTTGTACACAAGATTTACATGTTAGTTACATATTTCATATAAAACAATTAAGCTGTACGTTCTAATCCTGGTTAAAAAAATAATGTGCGTTAAGTTTTATGCAAAAAGTCGGCCCGGTTCTGTTCCAGGAAAGATAACACGGTTCTGTGTCATGCTAAAAGACGGACCGGTTCTGTTCCAGGAAAGACGGACCGGTTCTGTGCCATGCTAAAGCGGCGATGTCACGAAAGTGAGAACGCCGAAACCCCGGGCGAGCACTCTCATTCCTCTCTGCTTTTAACTGTATTTTAACATTTTTTATTTGTAAAAATAATAATTTTGAAAGTTGCTATGATCTCCAGGAGCTCCTCTCGCCTTGTCTAAATCTAAAATGAAAAAACCAAATGGATTGCGTAAGTAATGTGTAATCTTGTAATTAATCGAAGGAATAAGCAAAATAAAATTTTTTGACAAAATGGCGGCTTCTCCAACAAAAAAACCATTTTTCACCAAAATTTTAGCTTTAAATTGTCGATAAGAAAAAAGAAATATTCATCGGTAGGGAAAAACCTTCAAGAGGGCAGTCTTTCTAAATATCTCGTCGATGAATGGGCCATTACCGACCGCTCCCAGTACCAACCTGGGACCCACTTTGAGCCTCGCAGTTTAACACAGGGCTGGCACCACAGACGAGGTAGAGGAGTAGACCAATCACCAGATGGGGTTTCGTGTCTCACATGTAAACAACTGATTTTCTTACGCTCTCTACGTTGACGAACGATAAATGTTGCAACTAGATCCACGACCATATACAGTCGGTCACGAAAATATTCAGATACCACTATAGTTTTGACTATTATATTCCGTGCTTCAGAAATGTAAACAATGAGAACAAAAAGAGGTTTCACGTATGTTACTATGCAGTGTGTAGTTTATAAAAACGTAAGAAATATTTGTTTACGGTACGCGATTACTTAACTAATAAAAGAAAAACGTAAAGTACGCTCATTTTCATGTCACGGAAATATTCGGACACTTGCTATACTTCTCAAGTTTCCAGGTTCCAGGAACTGACTGAATCAATGTTTGTAAACATATCATTCATACCATGTATAAAGTATGTTATAGATCGAATATTTGTCAGTCTTGTTCAAACTTTGTGCAAAATGGGTCGGAAAAATAAGAATACATCGTTTGATATGCGACAATTAGTAATTTTTCATCATGAAAAAGGGAAATCGATTCGCAAAATTGCTAATTTATTAAATATTAGTAAGAGCACGGTATGGGATATTGTTCGACGGTACAAGAACGAAGATAGAATTGAATCTATCCGTCAAAGCGGACGCTAACCGATCCTAGATATTCGCGATATACGTTCCATAATTAGGAGAATCAAATGTGATCCTCGGATAAGTGCTCCAAAGATAGCAGCTGAATTAAATGAACACCGTGGAATATCAGTGCATCCGGAGAACATAAGAAGAGTGTTAAGATCAGAGGGCTATAATGGAAGAATAGCTCGAAAGAAGTCGTATATTAACACGGCAAACAGGATGAAGAGACTGAAATTTGCAAAGGACTACATTGCAAAGGACAGTGAGTGGTGGGAGGACGTAATTTTCGCAGACGAGTCCAAATATAATATTTATGGAAGCGACGGAAGAATTAGGGTATGGCGGAAGTCGAAAGAAGAACTGAATCCGAGACATTTGCAGCCGACTGTGAAACACGGTGGTGGATCTGTGATGGTGTGGGGCTGTATTTCAGCCCATGGGGTAGGCGAATTAATTTTCATCGACGATATCCTTGATAAAAATAAATATCTATAGATTTTGCAGAATAATTTAAAGAAAAGTGCTGATAATATGGGACTTCAAAATGGAATAAAGTTTTATCAAGATAATGACCCAAAGCACAAATCGCGAATTGTGCAAGAATTCTTATTATACACTTGCAAGAATATCCTCCATCCACCACCGCAATCGCCAGACTTGAATCCCATTGAAAATTTATGGGATGAATTAGATCGCCGAATTCGGTCAACTACCATAAACACAAAAGAAGAGCTAAAAAGACGTCTGCAAGAAGAATGGCTACGTATTGGGCACGATTATTTAAAAAAAAATAATTTGTAACATGCCAACGCGATTACGGCACGTCATAAAACATATAGGATATCCGACAAAATACTAATTAATAAAAACAAGATTTATATAGCGTGATATAAACTTAGTTTTGATAGTGTCCGAATATTTCCGTGACATGAAAATGAGCGTACTTTCCGTTTTTCTTTTATTAGTTAAGTAATCGCGTACCGTAAACAAATTTTTCTTACGTTTTTATAAACTACACACTGCATAGTAACATACGTGAAACCTCTTTTTGTTCTCATTGTTTACATTTCTGAAGCACGGAATATAATAGTCAAAACTATAGTGGTGTCTGAATATTTTCGTGACCGACTGTACATATGTATTGAGAATAAATGGAGGGACCTCCGATCGAAAATAATCAATTTTAAAAACAGAAAGACCAAAATCTCAATTTTAAGAACAGAAACTTCGGAAAGTTCAGAAGAAAATTTTAATTAGAAATCCAAAAAAAGAATTGCCGATGTTCAATGAATGAAAACGTACACCGAAACAAAAAGTGTGTGTTTCGGTTAATAATTGACAGGAGCTTACCAAGAAAGTGAAGGTAGCTTGAAGGCCCCTCGGCACATTCCAAGCTAACACAAAGTAAATTCAGACACAGTTCAGTTACATACACAAGTTTTTATAACTAGTAAGTCTTAAATTCTATTTGACAATGTTATCGCAAATTATAAATGTACAGCTATTAGCTCGATATTATTCTCTATTTGTAAGATTACTAGAAGTTCTTACAAATAGAGAATAATACCGATTGCCCAGGTCTCACCACGAGGAGGTTGCTGCACGAGAAACCCGAAAGGAAGCCAGAAGGAATTCAATACGCTTCCTTCTGACTCCCTTCCTTACAACGATGATTTACGGTCTTATAAACTAAATTTCACAGATCGCTAAATGGGAAAGATCACTTTTCCACAGACGGAAAAGGTCACTTTACCATTTAGCGTATGTCGACTAATTATTGCGGGCCAAAGAGAAGTGAATCGGAGAAGAAGTCTCCGATCCACGGGGATCAAGAGCGAATCAGGCAGAAGGCTCTGATTCTTTCAAAGACAGAAACAAAACCGAACCAAAGCAGAAGGCTCTGGTTCAAGGGTAACGCGACGCGTACAATGCTTGCAAGCTATCTGCCGACCAGTACGGTACCCGACGCTTCCTCACAGAGAACGATGGCCAGAGACGCCTCCACCGTACGGTAGAACTACCTTCCCCAACTACCCGCCACGAGCAACGCTGGCGCAACCAGGCGACGATGAGACTTATGGACGAAGGATCCCCTGCTCCCGGCGCAAGCCACACTAGCGTTGACATGACTTAGGCAGACATTTTACGAAGGAGGGGTTCTACCTGGCGAGTACTGCTCCCTGACCATCAATTCTCTGTGCATCCACGCCGAATATCGCAACTGAACCGGTGAAAAACTTGCAAGCAAGGTCCGACACAGCCTTCTGCTGTGTCAGAGTTAACAATCGAGTCGTGCAAAGTGAAGTTAGGGCAATAATTACTCGACATAATTACAACGACGATCAACTATCTTAATAACTAATGTAAGCGCACAAGTCGAGCAATTATTGTGGGCAAAAATTACTGGCCACAACAGAAGGCTGTGACCCAAATCAACAAACGAGTTTAACAAAATGAATCTAACACAATAATTGTTCGACAACTAATACTAACTTACAAATAAATCGGCGTCTTCTTTCGATTCGGCGTCTTCGGTCGATGCGTTGTCTTCAGTCAATGCGTTGTCTTCAGTCGATGCATTGTCTTCGGTCGATGATAAAAATGATTAGCTGTCGTATTCCAGCTGAAGCAGACAAATTATAATTAATCACAATTCAATGGAGAAACAAAAATAGAAGGAACGATGAGAAGAAGACGATGAAACGAAGACGAAACGATGACAATAAAAAAACGAAGAAATACGACTCTAAACCCCGTACACGAGTACGGCCTACCTATCACGCACAAAAGTGCGAAATTTAACCAGCTCACGAGAGCCAAGCTAGCCCCGTACACGAGTACGGCCTACATATCACGCACAAGAGTGCGAAATCTAACCAGCTCACAAGAGCCAAGCTAACCCCGCTCATGAGTGCGGCCTAACCGACAAGAATTGAACAAGAGTAATTGAAATCAGAACTTCGAACTACTGAAATGGCGCTTCGGGTCGCCTCGGGTTCGCCAATACCCGTACTCACCCACGGCCCCATCCGTAAGTGAGCCCCTGAGGGACCTCCGTTCGGAGGAAAACCAATTTTAAATCAGATTTATAAATTTTGGAACAAGAACTTTTAAAAGTTCAGAAGTGATTTTCAATTGGAAAGATGAACAATTCCAATCAAAAATAAATCGAACGAAATTGGGACGCAACGACGTATGAGCTCGGGGCGTCCCGGGTTCGCCAATACCCGTACTCATCCACGGGACCCACCCGTGAGTGAGCCCCTCGGGGACCTCCGATCGGAGGAATACCAATGTTATGACAAAAATAAAATATAATATAATTTCAAGGAGACAAACTTTTGAAAAGTCTCGACGCAAATTTGAATTAGAAACACAGAAATAATAATCGACGGCTTTCGTTGAATGACTAGTCATTCTAGAATAGCTCACCCCGAGCTAGCTTAAGGGGGACCAAGGTCGGTCAGCGATGTCCAGTGCAGCTCTGAAGGATCCCTGGTCAACTGGAAGGTAGACAAGAGTGGGCCGGGCTGGTCAGGGTGGGCCAGGGCAGCTAAAAGGTCCTTCGGCCTTCTGGTCCCGCAGCACTTCCGCTCCCTTCTGAGTGCGCACCTCGACTGACTGCTGAGTGCGGCCGCCGAGTTCAGTTGCGCGGTGCGCAGTGCGCAACTCTCCCACCCCAATTAATTTCGGTAGATCTCGATCACCGTGATAGCGATTATTGATAAATTTGTTATTTCTGGTTAATTAATGTTTATAACAATTTCTTTTGGTAATTATATCAACAAGCACTCCCTTGACCATATTGCCATCTAATTATGCAGTAAAAATAAATTATAGAAACCGAGATGCAGAATAACTTTAACGCCATAAATATTCGCACGCACTAATTTATCGAAGACAATTCACTGGTAAATTGATTATTTCTAATTGGTCAATGTTTACAACAAGTCGTTTTGCCAACTACGTCGACAAGCCCTCCCTTGACCATCTTGCCATCTAATTATTTAGTTAAAATGAATTATAGAACTCGAGATACAGATTAACGTTTAAGCCACGAATATTCACAAATTAATTGTACGCAATTCACTGTTAAATTTATTATTTCAAAAACACAGTTTTTGTTTCGGATTAACGTGTCATTCAATGAACATCGTCACCTTTTTTTCTGGATTTCTAATTGAAATTTGCTTCTGAACTTTCCAAAAGCTACTTTTCTTAAAATTGATATTTAGTGCCTAAAATTGGTATTCCTTCGATCGAAGGTCCTTCCATCACAGACGAGGATACCTCGTCTGTGGTATCACCTTGCAGTTTCTGTGAATATTGTATTGATAAAGATGATTATAGATATATAACATAATGGCATCAAATATAAAAATATAATTTGAACATATCGTCATAACATCAGATATGTACATAACTCGTCAATAATTTGTATTTGACCAGATTTTATCATTTTTGTGGATCTAGTTCCATCATTTATTGTTTGTCAACGTAGAGGGCGTAAGAAAACGGAATGGTAAGGGGGCTCTAGAGCCCCCCGAGCGTGAGACAGAAAAATACATTTGGTGATTGGTCTACTCCTATACCTCGTCTGTGCTGGCACTCTCTTTAAATATTCCGTGGGTACCCAGGTCTACCTAAGATAGAGTGACTACGTTACCGACAGATGCTGGGGAAAGATGGTTTTACGTGCTTCTAGTTTTCGTCCTTATATGAAAATATTTTGTCGCTGGTGAAGGGTTCATTCGAAAGAGGAACGTTCTTATATTTGGTAATATAAGTGTTCGAAGTAGGCCAAAAATTGACGATGTGCAGGCCGTGGAATCCAAGCATTTTTATGCCATTGAATGAGTTTTCTGGATGATGTCGAGACCAACGCGCACTAGAAAATATCTCCAGCTACAAATTGAGCTATAATTTGTCTTGATCCAATTTCGAGTGTACCATAAATCATCAGTCAGCTACATATTTGTAGGTAATACCATTTCTGTAAAGGAAACTGTGCAGCAGATACCGACCACCGAATCTTAAAAAGTCGGGTGACTACCCCGGACCCTTAAAAGAGGTTCTTCTATGTTGGCTCTGATCTAGCCTAAAAGATGATGCAGGTTCTAATATAGGCTAAAAAGATGATACAGGTTCTGGTCCGGGCTAAAAAGTTGATGCAGGTTCTGTTCCAGGCTAAAAAGATGCAGAAAAGTGCGGACACTAAAACCCCGAGCGTGAGCACTCTCATTGTTTGCACGGTCCCTTATGAGAAAACCGACAAGGATCAATTTTTAGCAAGTTTAGAAATGTTGTAACTGCATGAATAATTAAGAACACGCAAGATTAGACGATGTATAATCCTCACTCTGATAAAAACAAAATCCTACAGACGTCAGCAACAACTACAAAAGCATTTCAACCGCAGTTCAAATTTCCGGTTTTATCATATCTCAGAAAACATTTGACGCAATTACCAAATAGAAACCACAATGTGCGTGACCAGGATATGAACTGTAACCGCAAATTAGTGCGAATAAACGGAAACGGGGGGAGGGAAATCGCATGTGAACGAGGGTATATCCATGGTGTTTTCATTGGGCTCTGTGTCAGTCGGCAATTTCAACGTAGACATAGTAGATCAGCCCTGCGAAATCGCGAAATAGCTTAACGAGCAGTCAAGGACCAGAAGTTAGAATGTCACCGCTTCGTTTCGTACTACTCGCGATTCTCCTGATGGCTTTGATCGTCGGTGGACAATCCAAACCGTTGACGTTCCCGAGGAGAAAACGATGTCCACCAGGATATAGAATGGTCCGCAACGTTGGCTGCAGAAAAGTCATAACATTCACGGTAAATTATTTCATAAAATAGGGTAAGGGCCCAATTACTGTACCTACATTAATTATACTGATTGTTAAAGCATAATGAATATTAATAAAAGAGATATTAAATATTTTTTCATTAAAATCAGTTAATACATATCATTATGTTTTAACAATAAGTATAATTAATGTAGGTACAGTAATTGGTACTCCTGCGGTAATTGGGTCTCTTACCCTACATCTTGACTCGAATAAAAATCGCAACATTTCACATAGTGACAATACACTGATTCAAGAATTATATTGAATCAGTTTAAATCGCATTACACTGAATTCATAATGAATCTTCTTTTTTATAATACCGAGTTCAATAAAATATCTTGAAGTGCAACTCTGAGCTTTTCCAATTTTATACATAATGTCAGAGTTTAGAATTAGAAAGTGATATGCTAATTCAAAATTAATTTTATTACTCCAAGCTTTATCTTTATGTAATAAAATAGAACTTAATTCCTATACAGCATTAGTAAGTAAATCAGTAATTATTAAGTTCTATAAAACATTTTCTATCAACTTTTTTTAGCTACAAGTATGGGTTGAAGTTCGTTCAGTGTAAAGATTGGAAAAATTTTGCAATCCGAAAATCCTACAAATTATAAAGTTACATATCGGAGTCGCTTTGAAATTTTTTATAAATTCAACCGTGATCATTGTTCTTATGTTTCGTTACAGTGAACCTCGAACAGGAAGCCTCGGCACAGCCACACAAACGACAACCGCTTTACCTCAAAGTATAAAGGACTCATCGCTTATATTTTCATTTGATACCTGCCTTGCGGAAGTACAATTATTTTATGGATTAATTTTTTTGTAATCGTAAAGCTGTATATAAGATGTACATAAGGTAAACCACGGTTTATCGAATTATGTCTTACTTCTTGTCTCTTTTGTAAGCACTGACTAAGAATTAAAAAAGATTGTATAGCCAATTGCAAATTTTATAGTATGATGTGTGGGTAACTGCCTATTTATCGGTCGTTGTTGTAAACAAAATGGCTGCATCCAGAATTTACAACAGACACGAGAAGATCACTATAACGTTTGGAATGCCTAGCATTCGTGGACCTATGATTCACAGAGCTTCATAAGCTTAAGAGTAAAATAAGAGCAATGCTAGGCGAGCAATTTAGTTGAAATTAGGAAAGATAATCGGCGATCTTCTTAGAAATAGGTTTACGGACCACAAAAAATGACTATTTTACGTTACTTTATAAAAATAACATGAATGTATCGATCAAAGTTTGTAGCCATTTTTTAAATAATATATACCCAAAGAAATCAATTTGTTAAATAATTGCTCGTGCATGCATTTTTACAATCTTAATATTCGCAATCTAAAAATATTAGAATCCATCATTTTAGCGAACGCCATAAATCTAGTGTTAATGACCAAGCCAACATTAATCCTCCCACCTTCGATTCCCGCTTCTAAAGACATGTATCTATAAACTGAGCAATTAAAAAAGAATTTTTAATCTATGAATACACTTTTCAATGCAGAAAAAATAGCATTCGCGAATGAAGATATCGATTACGTGTTACAATCAGTACGATAGTATCTCCGGCGATCGACAATTCTAACATGATTAAATCACGATTAATAATAAACCACCTTATGTTACAATGTTGTTATTCACTTGCATCCTGGAGACTTCAATCATGATTATTTCACGAGTACTGCGTGCCAACTCGTGCATGAGAACAGCGTACCGAATTTTTTAAGAAACCGCTACCTTGAGGCATTGCATTATACAGAGCAATCCTAGAATAGTTTAATCTCGCATGTAAATTAATACACCCACGCCCTTGGTCGACCCCGTAATCATTAAAATCCTCTCGTCGAGCAACCAACTCGACTGTCAACGGTCCAGACGCTCAAACTTCGCTTATCTTCTCAATCGAATTACACAACAAAAAAATCATTAATATGGACAAAAACCGCTAATTAATGTAAAGTAAATTCGTGGTGCAAGGTTACCAAGCTTCGTGGGTCTAGCGACGAAATCTCCATATTGAATGATTACTCGGAAAAATGTATACATAAATGGCTTCTTTGAATCCTATTCTTAATTAGGAAATTTCGACAAGGGAATAGCAAGGAATGCTAACCGATAAACCTGTCTTCTTGAATTTATAGGAAGGTGAACAAGTAGAGCTAAAAAAAAACAATATTACAAAAATATTAAAAAAATGGAATATTATATATTAGTATATATTAATATTCCCTTTTTGCTAAAAGATATTACAAAATTGTGGTGAAATGTTCCAATCGAAAAGTGGTTATTTCAAGAAGATTGTAGAAATCATTTTTTATCCTTTCTTCGAAAAAAAATTTTTAATACAGGGAAAGCATAATCTGGCTATAGCGTCACGTTTGAGCAGAAACAGACACAAGAAATACTAAATTAATCATCCCAGAGATAAAAGAATTGAAGATAAAATGTCGTTTAAAAAAGGGTGTCTGCTGCGTATTTATTGCATGTTGGATTTAATAATTATTTAGTCACAATCTTAGTACGTAGTTATCAGCTAGAACGACAACAAACCACACGAATGTACGTCAAATGACCTAATACAATATACGACACAACGTTTCCGACGAACAGGAATGAAGATCGCAATCCACACAGATAACATGCATCAATTTCCGTTTTGATAAGAATGGAACAGTCACCCGAAAGGAAACTAAAAAATCCAATTATTTGCTCACCTTTGTGCTACCTTGAACCCCTCTAAAATCCTGGCATCGTTTTGCATAATTTCCTGTAACCATAAAAAAACTACAGCGAGTGCACACAAACAAAACAACACTATTGCATAAAAATAAAATATCCTCGATGTTTTCATACATTGCAAGCATAGCAGGTCCTATGAATTTTTTTCTAACTTAAACTTCTACACAATTAAAATCAATGATGTATCAACAACACCAGCTTCAATCGTGAGAATTAGACTAAAAACATTAACGACTTCAGAATGTTGCAACTTCTGTAGCCACTCTACCACTCAAAACATTCCAATTAGCATGAAATGCATCATTTCCTACGAACGACACGAAAAATCCGAGTCGAAGTTAAAAATCGATTCACCTGTAGTTACGAAATAACGTAACGGGTATAAACCGAAGATAAGGCAGCAGTGATAAAAAAAAATGCAGAGTCAACAACATCAGATACATTTGCAACCACACTATCTGACTTTATCGAGTAAGTTTAACACAATTCTATGTCTGTCCAATTCAATTAATTTTATCTATGAATTGACGTTCTGCAGTTTTGCGTAGTTACTACTTCTCATGGATGTACAGATGCATAAAAATAAAGAAGCCCACCACTATACTTGACGCTGATTTATTCTACCCTAAATTCTGGACGATTCTACACAATCTGCGGCAACGATGATCCAAAACAATGACTTGCCACGACCGCAATAATGCATCCTCTTTAAGTGTCGCGATTTCCGCGCAACGATCCTCAAGCACCTGAATCCTCCCCAGAGGTGGGCAATATTTGATGAAATAAATATTTCAACTACCATTCAATATTTTACAGTAAAATATTGTTATTCTGACAATCTAAACCATGAAATAATATATTTGTATTTCAAAAATCTGAATCTTAAAATAAAATATTTTCGGTTAACGATCTGAAACACAAAATATGATATTTTATTTCAATAATCTGGCATAAAATAAAATACTTATAATAAAATACTTAGAATATTTAAAATAAAAGGAATAAAATATTTCGAGATGAAATCAAAATATTTAAAATATTATTTTAAAAACTTATTGCATCAAATAAAATATCTTATTTTCAAAGTTGTACTGTTATGCCGCAGGAAGGGGTAGATGAAGAGAATCCTTGAATAAACTCCAAAGTCTTCCAGCACAACTTGGGTTTATTTGGGAATAGGTCGCCAAGCAAAGATACAAAGCGATTTTGTACAAGACGAATAACTTAATAATACGCGAGTCGACTGACGGGTTATTTGTGACTCCTTCTCTCTCTGTTTGACTGCCTAACTCCCTGGCTGCCCTTTCGTAGGGCCTTATATAAGGGTACATTTGGTTATGGAAGTTTGATGACGTTTTGAAGTTTGATAGGGAATGACGTGGAGGGCGGACTTTTTTGAGGATTGGACTTTAATCTGAAATCTCTGTGAGTACTTCGCCTTAGTCTAGTTGATGAGAAAGCATGAGTTCTGACTCATCTATTTATGTAACTTCTTTATTCTGATACTTCAAAATCAACAGGATTCTTCACTATTTACTATTTCATCCAGCTGTGATCCCGGGATCACAAAAATCGCCCCGAAACAACCTTATCGTCCGAGATAATGGGGGTCCCGCTTGATTCTTGAGATAAGTCGGGGGATTAAATATCGGAAAGGAAGCCGGCGTGGCGGCAGAAAAATTGGAAAGTCCAATATCCGCGAGCGAGAACCGGCACACGACGGCCGATTAGCGGTGTGCCGTCTATTGCGATTCGTGCGTGAGCTGGTGGCGCGTGTGTGTGGCCAGAAATACGCGCCGGGACGTATTCGCTTCGGCAGTCGATCGCGGCGCGAGCAGAGGAACCTGCTCAGGTGTGTTTTGTCCTCGTGTACGACAGGCGTGCGCGTTCTCCACGGTGCAACCGGACGCGTGCGATGCGAAGAACCGTGCTCCCGTGACTAGGAGTTGTTGTGTCCCGGCAATCGGTGTCTCGTAAGCGACACGTGCAACGACGAAGAAGAACCCGCGACGATCCCGCACGCAAGCCCCCTGGAAATCACAAGTACCGAAACAACGTGGTGTCCCCGTGTGTTCGTCGCTTTTTCCGTTGGACCGTTTCTCGCAGCTCGAAGGAAATATTTCCCACTCATCCAGAGTAATATATTCCAGTGCCGAACGAGGAGGAGGAGGAGGAGTCACAGCAACAGCAGCAACAGCAGCAACAGCAGCGGCAGCGATTTTCCTGCACGAAAATGTCGCTGTGGAAACCGAGCGCGTTGCTGGTCGGCTTCCTGTTGTTGATCGCAGCGATCGGATTGACACTGGCGCAATTCGACGACAGATTCCTGTTCCCAGATGAATTCGATCAACGCTCCGCGCTATCGGTAAAGATTTATTCGTAGTCTCCCTGTCTCTCTCTCTTTCTCACTTTCTCTTCAGGTTTCCTTTTCAGAGTGAAAACTCCTTGCGAAATACTTTTACTTGAGAGTTTCACTCTCTAATAGACTCTCTTGGCTTTAACAACGATTCTCGGAGCTTGACAAACTACTTGATAAACTTCTGTACCGTGTTCCCACAAGGCACAAGGCTCGCGACACTCCCACGTTTTCTGTACGGTAAATAGCGCAATTATGTTGTCCGGCGTGAGGCGATTGCAAAGAGCGTACACACAATGGGCCTGAACAACTCGGAAACCAATCTACTCGATTGCGGACGAGAAAAATTCTCTGTCGAGTCACTGTTCGTGCTTTTGTCGCGGACGCAGAAACGATTGTCGACGGGAAATTCGCGGCGATCATGTTCTGGTTGATTCTGTGGATATGTGTAAATGTGTATACACTGGTAGAGGCGTTTGTTCGTGGCTTTTTTTGTTGTCCATCTCGCGCGACGATTTGCATGAACAGTGAATAGCAAAATTAGACGAACGGAGTGGGGGAACATAGACTCGCTCCTTATCTTTCGTATCTTTGATGGAAAATGGGTCAATTGAACGAGGAAATATTGTTTTCTGTTTTTGCAGTGCTTTTGCACCGGAAGTGAGGCAACCGATGGGCCCGGAAATAAGGTGTTCGAATGATAAAATTGCTAGTTTAGCATAGAGTAAAATATAATCGCCGTTGCTTCTTCCTTCTGGCGTCTTCAAGACGAAAAAACTATTTTAAATAATAAAATTGGTTGTTGTACTCAAAGTGAGAGAAAATGGAGTCGCAATTTGTTGATTCAATGTATCTTGCACCGGAAGAGAGTCCATTCTTGATGTCAATGATGAGGAGTCTTAATAACAAGATTGGTAGCTCGGTGTAGAATGAAATGCAATCGCTGCTGCTTCTTTCTCAAGCTTCTCGCATCGAGAAGTATAATTTGAAATAATAAGATTGGTTATTCTAGTTGGAGTAAGAGAAAATCAAAGTCATAGTGTCTTAATTCAATGTGTCTTGCACCAGAAGAGAGTCAAAACATTCGTTATAGAGATAAGGTGTCTCAATAATACAATTGGTAGCCCAAGAAAAATCACTGATAAAATCTGTTGTTTCTTGTCTCGAAGTATATGGTATTGCATCAGAATCAAAATATTGGTCCCAAAGACAAGGTTTCCCAATAATAAAATTATTTATTCAAAGTGAAAAAACGTAAAACTGCTGTTTCGCTGAGGGGCCTTCCCCTCCGAACGTTTTTCAGCAGAAAATAGAATTTCATCTTTCTGAATGGTAAAATTGATTGTCTAATTAAAATAATAGTAAACAAAGTAAGTAGGTTTCTGTTTAAAGGGTTAAGAGTCAACGCGTTGGTTTGAAAAATTAAGTTATCTCTGCCATACTGAGATAGTTGTCATTCAGTAGGACACTAAATTGCTATAGAATAGGAGGAGCTGAATTTTGCACCGAAAAACAAGTCAGAACAGTTTTCAAGGTCGAAAACATAAGGTTCCAGTATCTGGGTTCGTTGTCATCGAGTAGTGCGACAAGTAACGATAGAATGGGAGGAGCCAGTGCCTGTTCCTTCGAATAAAATAAAATAAATTTTAGTTTAGTTTCTTGCACACGGTGAAAACGTAGGTCCAGGATAAGGTTTCGTTACCCGAGATAGTTTGGTCATACCGATCGTTGTTATCGATTAGAGCATTAACCCATTAGCGCCCATTGTACTCGCTTGCGTACTTGTACTTGTAATTCTTGGGCGTTAATGAGTTAAGAGCCAAGGGTGGTCACAGCTTTCAGCCACTGACTTAAGATCCGTCTTGGTATTGATCCGACGAGTCCTAACTCTGTGACTAAACTTGTTACATTTTTTGCTCTGTATCATGGTTATTAGGAATTCTGACGCCAGAAACGTGCTTCAAGTTTTTGGCTTTATTTAGCAGAGAATCAAGACAAAGTATAGCTAAATTTGTAGCTGGAGATATTTTCTAGTCCGCCCCAGATTTCTAGTCCACCAGCGCACGCTAGATTGAACCTTCCCCTTTCGAATGGGCCCTTTTCCAGTGAAAAATATTCTCATATATGGACGAAAAGTTGGGACACGTGAAACCATTTTTCGCCTATTATTGTCGGTAACGTTGTCACTCTACCTTATCGCGAATCTACGGAGTTGCGATAGAATGGGAGGAGCCAATTCCTGTTCACGTCGGCAGACATTGATGTTACGACATCCTTGTCAACGAGAGCACGCTCGTTTTCCCGCAAAGACCTGTGCATGACGTCGAAGGCCGGGCAACACTAATGTCAAGGATGCGTGAGAGATCGAAGTATAGAAACCTCGATGGTGCACGAGACGCTTCAAATGCTCGTCACGGTGTCCGTGATACGATGTACAGGTGACTGATTACACGCCGCTCGACAAATACCTCGTCGATTACATCGTAATCGCGTAAATCTTACGCCCGGTGACTCTTTTGCCGGGTGATTCATGGATCACGGAAGACGTCGATCAAACTTTAAAGTTCCTAAACACCCTAACGGTAATGTCTGCCTAGTAGCCCGATATCTTCTGGTTGCTGGTTTTCAATGGATGACGATGTTATGACGCTTGTGCGGCTTGTAAATCTTCTGTTTGCGTCACACGGGTCGTGTTGCAATTTCAGTTGTGCAAATTGTGCTCGCGGAACATGGAGCTGAATGTACGGATTGGTTCAACGACAGGTGCTAAACGATTTAAACCGATGACTCGGTAATTGGGAGTTGTCGGGAAATGTTTTAAATTTTAGTCGATAAAATATTTATATTTATATTTTCAAATGTACTTAATAGTGATTTTACTCCGTTAGAAATGCCAATTGAGTCCAAATAATGTCTCTATAATGAGCTATCTAGGCAAATCAGTAATAAATTAATCATCTTTAACCATAATCTTGAAATATACAGCGATAAAGTGTTTGTACGTCTTGTATCCAGGTTTTACTTCAATCAAAAAAATTATGTTTTAATAGAAATTGAATTTTCTCATTCCTAGATTCAGCAGCGACATCGTTCTTCATTTTTCATATTTCCTTTGATAATTCTTTATCTTATAAATATTGCAACGCCATTTTCATTCTATGACCACTGCTACATCAACTTACATTATCAAAGTGAGAAAAATCGAAATGCAAAGAATGTGACAAATTAAACATTTAATAAGGGAACGGTGTGTCAGCTCGATGGAGAGGTCAGTGAATAAGCAAAATTAGGATACCGTATCGCTGACTAATCCGAAAACGAGGTAATTGAGGTTACGATTAGCAAAACACACGGCGCAGGTGTTGCAAGGTGAAGCCCGCTCTTCCGGCAAGGCCAACGCTTTTTCGCATAGTTTGCGTTGGTTCGATCGTAATGGAATTATGTGCCGTGTGCCGATCGGCGGTGTGTGCTCCAATGCCATAACGCTATTCTATCACTATTGGCGCCTAGCATTACAGCCGATCGTTGGAAACACTGACGTCCTGCGGCACCTAGGAGGGGAACGACAGTTCTTCGAAAGTGCAATGTCTCTCGGCAGCATATTTCACGGTGATGCAAACCGCCTGCATACGCAATCGGTTTGGCAAAACGTTCCTCTCTGCATCGAGTCTTTACAGAATCGTTTGTTATTTCTCTAGGAAAAGACAGACAGGCTCTCTCTCTCTCTCTCTCTTTCTCTCTCTCCCTCCCTTTCTCATTGACTACTTAACCCAGACCTCTGTATTATTAAGTTGTAACGTAAATACGTTCGATTACCTTCAATGTCTCTTTTTCATTTAACACCCTTGCCTTAACAGTATACCTACCACGACCGAATAATCGGTTTTCTATTTCAAAATTGATTTCTTTATTTAAGCACATATAATATAATAAAAACCCTAATCGAAGTTTACGTAAATTCAATCCTCTCGCTTCTATAAGACGTTTCTTTTTTATATGTTTCGTGTTTGGCAGATTTAATGTTAATAGGCTTTTCAGTAATTGTGCTGTACTAAAAGGAAGTTTAAAAATCTAAGGCTGACTTGATGGCTCGCGATTGAAATCGCTAATAGTCAATTTAAAACAAAATTTTCAAAAATTATACAATAATCGCCGATAGATAATGTATTAAAAAAACGTGTAAGAAATGTCATGAGTTTCCTGCGTCCAACTCGACTATTTTTAGTCTAGCATTAGAAACTGACGCACGCAACAGCAACCTAATAGTTGTATGGTATATTGGTTTTGAGACAGCAAAATATATTTTACTTTCCATCAAACGCATACTTAAAGCGTCAGATTCAATGATACAGTAAGCACGTTTTAATCTGAAACCTTGAGATTAGATTGTAAAGCAAGGTGGTTAACAAAGTGCAGAATTACAATCAATTATAACATTTTTCTTTACAAATAGCTTCTATTTAATGTTTCTGTTACATGTATTTGCAATGAGTCACAACCACAGCGCTAAAGTTAGAACACATTTATGTGACAATCTAATAATGAGACCGCGGATTTTATGCGTTTATAACAAAAATAGTGGAATTTGAAACAGTAGGACAGATAAAAGAATTTGTATATGTTCGTGTATTATTTCCCGCGTATTCGAATGATCCGAGGAAAATAAATGTTCTATGTGGCTCTCGATTCTTGCAATTGATGCGGGAACATTTTATTTTGCATACAAATCAGCTGTCTGCTAATAATACATTTTCCAAAATTGGAACTAAACTCGAACGTTCGAGGAGTATTTTCTCCAGCTTCGATCCCAAACGATTCCCAAAAGTTGGACAACCTGTGAATCGTCGAAGACCCGTTCTGTAGACGTTCGAGGAAGAAAAAGTTCGATCGTATGAATCATAAGGGAACATTATCGCCGCATAGCTGGTTCTTAGAATCGCGGTGCAGCGTTCGATCGCTCCTGGAAGTCGACACGCTGGAAACCTGTTCCAGATGAAGGTTGCCAGGTCCGAAGTAGCGACTATGCCCACTGTCGAGATAGTGAGAAGCAGTTCCAAATATAGCAGGGACTAAATTGAATACTTTTTACGGTTTCCCCGATGATTGACCTGTCGATCGTCCGGTAATCCTCGAACAGATCGAGTGTCCACGATCTTAGCCGGTGATTTGCAAAGCTGGTAATTACCGGGAATACCCCGATTATTGTTACACCGCTTGAAAATGCTTTCATTACCACCGCTCGATCCTGTTTTTCCGGGTGCCATGTTCTGCTCACTAGAATCAGATTTCTGACGGATGAGCCAGTAGATTGCTCGCTGCTGTGCATACCTTTCTGTCTGGTTTGCAAATTTATGTCATGGATTATTTATTATTTAATGGACCCACTTGTTCATGGACCCATGAAATATTAAATTAAACATTTTCCTACAACGGTAACACATTTTGTTGTTCCCTCAAATAGTTTTCGACCGTTGCGACAAATACTGAATACTGTTTCTTGAATAGTACTGGAACGATATTAATTAATATACCACAGTTATTTTTGACATGAATAATTCAGAGCTCGAAGATTGTTGGTGTCTCTCTTACGGAAGATCTCTTAATGTAGGCAAGCGAGCAACAAAATTTGTTTGCAGCGATCTGCACGCAAAATCTTTGGAATTCCGAAGCTAAACTCTAAATTGTCTGATTAACACGCTCTTCCCGAGAAAAATGTTGCGTTCAAAGAGAAATAAAAATACAGTGCTCAGGGTCGACTAACTGCGTTTTTCTTTCCTTTCAGACAATCGGCCGCGAATCTTTTTCTCCACGATCGATTTTATCAGCGATCCAGAGCTGTTATCAGCGTTAATGTTTACGATTAGATTACCGAGAAACCGAGATAACGCGCAGCCGTTACTGGCGGTAGAGCATTTTCTTCGCAGCTTATTGTTTAAGCGATTCATTGCTCGTTTTTCTTTTCAGAAAGAGCTGGAACTGGCGCAGAGGATCAATGATATGGAGTCGGTGGACGACTTTCTGAAACACGTGAAAGGTGTACCCGAATCACCCACGTTTGTCGCCAGTAAGTGCAAATTAACTGGAACGCTTTATTAATTAATATTTTCCGAGGAAATGCGGTTAGATCGTGACGAAGGATACACAAAACTCGATCGAGGAAACATACTTTATTCAATTCAGCCTGCATCGGCTCTTCATTGTATAACGAACAAACCGCAACAAATAAATCAACAACCGCGGCATTATTAAACCGAGCGGCGCGGCGTTTAACGATTGCATTGCTCAAACACTGGCTATCAGAACATGAGATCATCCGATACACATAGTCTTGAAACTAAAGCGTAAAAGAACTCTACTCTGCTCCTGTTAGCCATAACAATACTATAACAATCTATATAACTAAAATATCGAAAAATAGATGGTATTTACATTCTACTGTAATGTCTTAGATAAATCTAATTTCCTGCGCGAGTAAACAAAAGGCGATTTTTAATCAGTCTTCTGATTAGATCGGTGTCTCCCCTTGTTCATCCACAGTTTCTAAAATTTCTTTCTCCGCCGACTGTTTCGATTTTTTATCTTCAACCTCCCGAAGGTTTGCTCTGGTCTTGTTAATGCCCTCGTAAATAATGAGATGAATTTGATAATTGAAGACGAACTTCCTCTTGTCCTGATCGTCGTCCACGTCGTTACGTTTGTTGAACACAAGCTTGTTCTTCACATACTCGGGAACGACAGATGGAATTAGAGAATCTTTAGTCGTCAACTCTGTCTCCAGTCTATCCAGAAAACCCTTGCGGTCCTTGACGAAGTCAAACTCTTTCAGAAAACCATTGAAATCGTTCTTGTTCGGCACCAATCTGTTACTGATTTCATTGATCTCTTCTAGACTGAGCAATCTGGCTTTCGGTTGGCTGAAATACGTCGCAGATTTTTTCGGGGGTTGCTCTAACGCGGGTCTCTCTGTCAGCGTGGAGTATGCGATTTGCAGTTTACATGATCGTCTCCATTTGTGAACCCTGTTTATGCCTGAGAAGTAGCTGGTCCAAAAATCTGAGTTGAAGAAAATTTCATGGTTGTTAACGGACTGAAGAAATTTTGTCTTTCTAGTATGTAGTCGTTTAGAGATTGAATTGAACTTTTAGTATTTTTTAACCTTAATCTAAAGAGCAAATTATGTAGGACATAAACGTTTATTTCAGTGTCTGCCTAGATGAAAATGATTCTACAACATCAATCTTGAACACATAAGCAATGATGAATAATTTATTTTTAATATTTTTTGCTGGTACAGTTCTAAAGACTTCCTTCAGTCAATTCTAATTTAAAAAGTCGTTCAGAAATGACTTGGATTATGGTTTGATTTTATGAAGAGGAAGTCTGAAAGACATTATAGTCATTATAGCTGTCCATTTCACTCTTGTAACCCACGTGGAATGACTCCAGAGTGGGATGGACAGCTATTATAATCGTAAACGTAACTCGGACCAAAGTCTTCTTTTAAAATATAATTCTCCGTGTAGTTAATATTAAAAATCCTAGTATCTTTTTCAGATGTATTAGCATCAAGATCTTCACCTTGCTAGCTTCCCTAATTACTGTAAGCTTTCTCGCAGTTGAAAATCATTTTCATCTCGGTAAACAGTAGGTTTCATGCATCTTAATGCTTGCAAATTAGCTGCAATTTGAAAGAGTAGAGGCATTAAAAGAACCTTAAAAAATTTAATACTTTACCCCCGATTTATTAAAATTATTGACGAAGTAAGGAAATTTTTATCTGGCTCCTACTTTCATCTTGCATAAAAATCCACAGTCCGGTGATCAGTAAACAACGGATTATATGCATTTATTGCAAAAATTCGTAAATATAATCTAAAACAGTGAACATATTACAACCTTTTAAACATATTAAGAAAGAAAATTACATATCACTCGAGTTTTTATTTTGCATGAAGATCCGTTGTCTAGTGATCGGAAATTTGTATTTGACTCCAATGTGTCTACTGCTTTTGCATGAAACCAAATTAAACCGGAATAGAGAGTAGCTACTGTTTCTAATAAATTCCTTCAACCCTTGCCTTGTTTCCAAGCTTTCCTCGAGAACTCAATCTCGCCGTCAGCTTTGACGTACTTCACAGTGCCAGACTCGACGATAACAGACCCATCTTCTTGGCTGCACTGTCTCTTGATAACTTTGATGGTTGTCGGCATTTCCTCTTCCAATTTTATCCTATTAATACTCTGCTCGATCTCCTCTATGTTGGTCGACGAAATCTCCAGCTTGAAAAGATTGCTGAGATCACCCTCATTCAAATAGTAAGACATGTCGCAGTCGTCCTCCGTCGCCACGGTGATTCTCTTCGGATCGATCTCGTTCTGATTGTGATCCGTGATGACGTCGATGTCCACAGACGTGTCTGCTTCCGGGAATGATTCTTTATTCACGCAGCTCGCTTCTTCGTTCGTAGGTATATCCGGGGACTGGTCATTCTTATCAAAATTCTTTTTCCTGTAGAATCGTTGCGGTTAGGATTCCCCTAAACAGGTCTCACAGCTTAAGGCAAAACTTCTGCGTTGCTGGTTGTAATAATGACTCGATATGTATGGAAATTTTTGGGACCAAGATCTTGCTTATATCGTGGGCAGATGCTTTCGCTTCATCTCTTGTAGCTAGCATCAAACGTGGTATAAACTACTTTGTTTGTAATTATTTTTCGCACGAGATATGTACTGGCAGATTTCTGACGATTATCTGATTCAAATGACTTCCAACAAGACACAATTCGGACTATATTTACTCGTTTAATCCACGATACAGTAGAGCCTCGATTATCCAAACTAATCAGTGGAAGATGAATAAAATAGTTAACCAACTGCTAGGTTAAATCTATAATGATTTGTACAATGAATCGTCTAGAACAGTTTACATTTCAGACTGTGAGAATGTAAGAAATCAGGTATCATCGGTTCGGATAATCGAGGTTCTACTGAATCCAAAATTAAACAAGCAAATATGCTATGAATCCTCCCGTGTTTGGACTCATTTTAATCAGAAAAATGTCACAAATATGCGGACAAAATTTTGAGTTTTTTACGTATATGTGAAAAAATTCAGAGTTTTGTCGACGAACGAGCTTCTGAACTTCATCAAGGGGCACATCCCACAATAGTTCACATCCTCACCGTTTCGTCGATTTTTTTTTATAACCGATGTCAGAGGTAGGCACTATGGTCCTAAACATATGCCTGCTGTTCACCTTGTACGCCTCCATGAAGGCGACCACGTTCTTCTTGCCCCTGATTGTTTTACCAAACCAATCCAGGATCACGTCCTCGGCCAGGTGGTCCTCGAAACCGGAAGCGAGGCCGTCGGCCAGAGAGAAGTAGCAATTCGCGAAAGAGATAGCTTGCGTACACTCGTCCATCCTCTAAAAGAGCAATGTAGGTTTTACGACGGGAACCTTAGCAGGCCATCACCGACACCAAACCACAGAAACTACTCTACTGACGTAAAAGGAATTCCAAAGGAATCTGGGCCGACGAGAAATCGTCTAACTGCATTCTTTCACTTTAAAGAGGATCTTGGTGTATCGGGTCCAAAAATTGACTGTGTGACTAAACAGAACGGGCTAGACATAAGTCGCCATAGCAACACTATTTATAACTCGTTTCAACCAACAAAAATTCTGTTAGTTACTTCGATGATGTATTAAAATATCTCTAAGATTTCACAATGATTAGTTACGCACACTCCCTACAATAAATACGCAGACTCTTCAATTTTCAGAAGCAGGTTTAGGTCTTGCAGGTAGAATAGGAGACGTTGTTGGGCAAGAACGATCGCAAGCCAATCGACCAATCCCTGCAAGGTGTACTCCCGAGTTGCAACCAGTCTCCCTAAAGATCGAAGAAGATCCATCCACCCTATACTTCCCCTCGTGCACGCGGATCAAGAGATGCGGAGGATGCTGCACCCATGCGGGGCTCTCGTGTCAAAAGGTTGGACACATCGTTCGAAACTTCGAGGTAAGATCATGAGGATCATCATGAAGGATCATTGACTGGATGGATTGAGTAAAGTGAATCGACGGTGTAAATACTTTCAGGTGATGGTCGTCTCCGTAGGCGCTACCAACGAAATGACGTACAAGGAGAAACGCATCGTGCCGCTGGAAGAGCACACGAAATGCAAGTGTGACTGCAAAATCAAGCAGGAGGTAATTTGAGGACATCCGATAATTGGCACCTTCCTCCTTAAACCAGTGCAACTCGGTTTTGCGAACGCTATCGCGCCAGCCTCGCGAGCTATGTTCTTCTTCTACAGGGTTTAACATTTTCTTCAACATAATTGGGCTTCTATTTTCTGTCCATTAGTCCATAATTAACATGTTCACTGTCCGAGGATCGAAGCCATATCATCAGCAGTATACATCTGTTAAGTAAATTACACTGTTACCGCAGAGGATAATTTTTTTAAATACTGAAATTATTTTCCCTGAGATAGTTAAACCTTGTAACAAAGTCTTGTATTTTTCACGAATGTCGTTCATAGAAATTGAAGATAATTTGCACAGGTGTGCAAAGATATCCAACCGGGTCAAGGTAGATTACTCTGAAAAGTAGACTTCGAATTTCACGCATTTATGAAAAAGACAAATGTATCTAAAATTCTTAAGAACAATAATGAACTTCCATCTAATTCCTACTTCTTTGAATTGCATCAAGCAACTTCACTTTTGCATACAGATGTACAATCTATTGAAAAATAATACGTTGGAGGGTTAAAAATCGGTTAAAGTATTATTTGGCGTTTAGGATAGGTGATGGTTTGTAATCATTGAGGAACTGAAATTCCTTTCGCATCTTTTCAGCACTGCAACGAAAAACAGTCGTACGTGCAGTCAGAATGCAGATGCAGGTGCGACAACGTTGACGAGGAGGAAAAGTGTCGCGTGAACAACGAAACCAAAATCTGGAACCCAGATCTTTGTATCTGTATGTGTAGGGACGAGCAAGAATGTTCTACCGGGTTCTACTTTGATCAAAACACGTGCAGGTGTGAGCTGAAACGATAGGAGTGGCACTATGGGAATTGGGCAACTGTCTTATCACACTGCACGCTGCTCTCTCGCACATCTTGTAAGCTGCACGCGATGCACCAGATCATTTCTTTGATTTTTTACTCTAAACTTTTTTTTATCTTTTTCCCTTCATTCACAGAACTAACACTCTGAGTGTTGCATAGTCGCATGATCTTTCATTCAGCTGTACTAACGCTTGTTACAACTAACATTTATTGTGGTATGAGCAACAATAATTATTAACAAGAAAAACAAATAGATCGAAATATGTGATATAAAATAAAATGCTTTTTATTTTGTTATCATATGAGAATGATAACATGAATAAATCATGGTGGTGATAGTATGTCGGATTGTTATCTGTTTGATGGAAAAACAGTTTTCTTCAAATCTTCCGGTGTATGAAATGAATTAAACGTTAACACACAACACTCACTGTGTTACTGAGTATCCCTACTTAATTTATGATAACCATTCTATTTGCAAGAATGCACTGCATCCACAATTTCTTTTCAATGTTTATTAAAATGTTCATTAGAAGCATACTGTGCATTCTGCATGTATAGATACAATTTTTTCGATTTTTGGATTGACATGCATTCTCGAGACTAAACAATACATTTCAGGTGTAAGCAAGTTCCATTATCCAGATCATGGTTCCAACCGACAAAGGGTACAGACTATAAATTTACTAGGACGCAAAAACCAGACGTCGTACCACCTGTTATAGTACCACTAGACGCTGCAGATCCTAGAAGAAAGCCCAAAGACGATCCAGAATACTAAGAGGAGTTAGAGGAGTTGTACACTACATCACAAGACTCGCGAGACAGCTATTCAATGGAACACGCTTTTAGCTCAAACTTCCATGATCGTGCCATTTTATTACAACACTAAATAAATAATTATAGTATTCGTGAGGTATTATTAATTCAATATTGCAGAATATAAGTCATTATACTTTTACATATCAAAAGACTTTTTTATAATATAAAAAATACAGTTATCTAAAATACATTGTCTGCATCGCTTACTGTAAGATTACCTAAGTTATTTTCGGTGACTGTCTTGATGGCAATATTTTTATTAAACTATCCTTCTTAGCATAAAATGAGTATGAGTTATATATGGATAAGTTGTAAATAGTAGTATTTATGACTGAAAAATATATGTGCTGTTATGAAATGTCTTTTTATTCCTCTGTTATAATACGAATCAATTAGGTCCCTCCAACATAGTCTGCTGTAAGCTAGACTCTATTTCTTCCATACTTGATTTCTTCGCACGTTTTTGAGCTTCCAAACAGTACATGACTACAGCCTTGTTAACTTTTAACAAACTCCTGTAACTGTTGCTTATGGATTCTACCGTGTCTGCTATATTACCTAAAAATCAAGGTGATTTATATCAACTTGCTGACTGCAATACATAACCTCAACACAACTTTGATCGTAATTCAGTTAAAGCTCTGTCAATTAATTCAATCCTTCTAGATACATATCACAAATTAATACATAATACATCAATATATAACTGTAAACCACTTGACGTCATTTATAAACAATAATCGCTTACTAATAGTACACGCAATGTCCTCGATAGCCGATTCTTTCGTAAGTTTGACGCGTTTACAAATCCTTTCGTCCAAACCGTCATCATTCATGACTGGTCGATTAATTCCTTGACCAAATTAATATTAAAAATTCCTTCAAACAAATAGAATGTGTACAATTGTTTAAATAGTCGCCTACAGCGCCACGTGGCGCGAAAATCATCAGATCAGTCGGTTACAATTTCGAACAAGTACGCACCAACAAAATTAGTTTCGAAACAACTTACAATTAGCAACTCTCGCAGAAAAACAATGTATTTTAAAATGAATGTAGTTTAGTGCACAAGCGGTGCAATTTAGAATAGTTCTTAATAATACTTTTTAATAAATAAGAGAATTACCTGTTCAACTATTGTCGATGTCACCCGCAGTAGAAAGTCAAAGATAAGAACACGAAAAAGACAGCGTCACTTCGAACTTCAAAGGTCAGACTAACACACTGTACATATAGTTTCATATTTCACCTGTTTCACCTTGATTTACACCTTTTTTAACTGTTTATACAAAGACAAAGCATCGGCACCAGTCTGTTTACGCAAAAAAATTTACCAACGACCGAACTGTGTCCGTTGTTTCACTGCCATCTGATGGTCAACCATGAAACGCTATCATTTCCTCCTTCATTCGGCAGATGTCGCAATCTAGATGATCAATGGATCAATAATGATCACGAGGTCCTATAATTTTCTAGATATCGTGTTTATAATAAATAACAGTACAGTTAGATATTTAATATATACATATCTTATTAACTTTAAACTAATTTATTCTGTCCTCACACCTCGGGAATGATTCCTCAGCATCAGAGGAATCATTCCCGAGCCTCAAACCCACCCATAATTAAGCCCTCTATCAACAATCCATTGAATTCGCTCGAAACCTGTTCGAGTTTCCCCGAACGCTAAAAATTCATATCAATCTCATCGGACGTACTATAATTTCATAATTAAAGGTCGTACCACCGTGCACCAAGGATAAATTGCAGGCTCGGGTTTCGTCTATTTTTACCGCGTGCAATTGATACGCGCTCACCATTCGAACACGCAGCGGGACATTCAAAAAACGTCCCATTAGCTGTACACATGCGTCGAATTCGCTTAACGAAAATCCCAATAAACAATCATTCCCCAAGAGACTTAATCCAGGATGAGTATATTCAATTGGCGAAATCGCCTTGGATTATGCTTCATCAGGATAATCTGGCGAAGGCGGCGCGGGTACAAAAATTCAAATACTCGAGCCATTATAGTTCGGGTATCAAACATTTTTAATTATCCATACTGTTGGCCAAGTTAAGATTGAATTATTGTATTGTTACTGGTTGATATATATAAATTCATAAAATTCACAGTCTAGACAAAATAACATACTTTGGGAATGGACCAGATTGAACAACAATCCGTAGTAACAATTCATAAAAATTTACGAACGAGTGTCGCATAAATGAAACCGTAAGTCCGTATTCGAATCATATATTCATTTTTCTCACGAATGCATAAAATTCAGAGTCCAGTCAACGTAACAATCAATACACTTTAGTACCGTTTTGAAGGCAAATCTACAAAAACATTTCATACAAATTCTGTACGCACGAGCGTGAAACAATTGAAATAATGAGTCAGTGTTCGAACAAATTTAAATTCAATTAAGCGGCGCGCTTGAAGCCTGCGTTCGGCGTGCATCGCCCAAAGAATCATCGGCGTGGCCGTCTTCTTTTTTTTTGTGCCACCCGTTATAATTGCCGGGGCCTTGTCACTTTTGCCGCAGTGAAGTATCTCGTCGTCGCGTCGCCCCGTGCACATTCAGTCGTCGGCTTCCTCAAAGCGTTCGTGCTTGTCGTCCTGTGGACGAGAGCGGAGTCGAAGAAGGAAGGCGAAGCAGAAGAAGGCGCGGCGCGAGATGAAAGAACAGAGGGAAACAAAGAGATCGGTGGACTTCCGAGCCCGTGCGCGAGGTACACCGTGGCACTAGATTCGTCTTTGCGGCACGTGAGCGGCTGGATTTGCGCTTCGCAAACACGTGCGGAGATAAACGCGCGCGTTTTCCACTCCGCGCTTTCGACACGGCAAAGTGGATCAAGGGCTGCACGAAAATTCTGCGCAATTTCGTCGACTCGCGTCTCTCGGATATCGCGGCGCTTGTACCGGGTGGTTCGAAATTCAGAATTTCCCGGACCGGTGATCGACGGATAATTATACAGCTAGGTGTTGAAGGCACCCACGGGCTCCGCCGATGCAACGTAATCGCGTCGCGCGCAGATTTTTTTGCCGGTTCCTCGGGTGAATGCGGCTTAATTGCATTCGGTAGCCGGGACAGATTTAAAATTCAAAGCGGAGAACAGTAGTGGGCCCCCGGAAAAAACCGGTACCTCGCCTACGTATTTTACGCCACTTTCTTGCGTGTACGCACGCGTGTATAGCTGTCTCGCTTCATCGCTCGGTGAACGTCTTCCTCGCTCGTCTCTCTGCCTTGCTTCTTCTTCGTCCTCCTCCTCCTCTTTCTCGAGCCTCTCCTTCTCAAGGACTTCGCCTCGCCTCTCCGCGAAGGTCCGTGTAGAGCCGGTAAGAGGCTCCGCGATCGTAACACGGTAGCCAACACGGTGGTAGGTTTAAATCATATTAAAGCGCATCCAGGCACCGGGAACCGTAAGCCCGGATTACTGCTACAAATCGTCCCGTACGGGGAATTCCGCGCTCCAAGTAATTCGATCGTCCTTAAAGGTCCTGCTAATCACCTGGGGGACCTCTTCTCTAGCTCCGGGCACCGATTACTCCCTCTCGCGCTTTTATTCCACCGTTTTTTTTTTCTCGCGCTAAATTCGTCCGGTTCTTGAGTCCGCTAGGTATAGTAGCTCGCAAAAATTTGTTGCAACACGACGATGTCAAGAAATCGTTCATGCAAATCCAATGGATCAACTTTCCTTGGGGTCTAGACGCCGTTCACTTTCTTGCTCCCTAGGATTTCTAATTGTTAGGTGTATTGAGTAAGAAAAATGTTCTTGCGCAGGAGAGACGCAAAGAATAGTCCTTGAATGTTTTACAAATCAGCGAGAGGAGCTTTTCTTTCGACACAGAGGCCGTTCACTTTCTCATTCGCTTCTCCATATATTAAACGGACAAGATTGCAGTGATCGATAGATGTAACGAATAGGACAAATTTTGTTATGCTGGAGACAAGCAACGAGTCGTCTTCAAATGTCCTGCGCTTTGGCTAGCGAAGCTTTTCTTCAGCTCGTATTTCCCACAAAGCATTCTTTTTCTCACATGAAACGTGAGATCGGGTTTTGGTGTTTGAAAAAAATTCTCTGTGCAGGATAAGCACAGGAAACAGTACTTAAAGTTCTCGGTGACCACCTAAAGGGCTACTCTTTCTTTTAATCATCTTCGCTGGAAGAACGCAAGAAATCATCCTCAAAGGTCCCGCTTATCGCCATCCGCCATAACTCTCCCGTTCATTTTCTTTCCGTTCTTTTTCCCTTAAAAAATTCATTCGACCTTTGTACTCGCAAGGTATAATCGCGAGTAAAAATTCCAGTTTCGCAAGACAGACGCTCAGAATCGACGCTGCTGATTAATCGTGACTCAAGTTTTCCTTGTTGGGCGCGCGGTGCATCGATCAGTAAATCATTAACGCCATTAGGCCGGTATATTCCGCTCGGAGGGACGCGCGAACAATCAATCACGCGATTCTACGGCTATCGATGCCCGGGAACAACGAGAGGTAAAGAGTGAGAGGGGGTGGGGGGAGGGGGCTGAGAAGCACATGATAAAGTGGTCTCGTGGAAAGTTACGAAACAACGTGGGCAGCGACAGTAGAAAATGGCGTGGGTCGTGACGGTCTGAGACCAGGTGGAACGTGTTTATACAAGATACGACCTGATAAGACATCGCCGAAGTTCAACGGAGCGCGCGCATGAGAGGACGCAAAATGACCGGTGCCCCAAACCGAATCTCGGACCATGAAAGTCATCCAAAAGCTGACCAAAAATATCCTCCAAATTCGTAGCGGCGAGGGGATGAACCATTATATCTTTAAATGGCAATAGATCGTCGATAAATCTGTTTATATTCTGTTTATATTTTGAATACAGCCACAAAAATCTTCTAGAAATGTCCTCAAAATTCATAACAACTATTGAGCAATGCAGTATTGCATCTATCAAATCGCCTTGGATCGATTCTGGATCTGTTCAAGAGCAGTTTAAGAACGATTTGCCTAATCGAAGCTCCACGGTCCCCAAAATTGTCTAAAACTTTCTCCGAAATTCGTGGCACGCTGAAGATACATCGTTGTATCGTCAATAAATCGTAATTTAGCGATTCTGAATCTATTCCCCAGTGGTTTAAGACCTTGTAACGATACTCGGATCACGATTTAATCGCTTTCACCGAGCGGATCGAGGGCCTAGGCGTCCATAGATTACGGCAGCGTCCGATCGGCTGGCCATTGTGATCAGTTCCGTCCAGGACTCTGGATCCGTGGATCGTGACGCGGTGAATGCGGTCCTCGCTATCACATTAACGACTCTTTGTGGCCCTGCTCCGAGCCCAGTTACAAATTGCACGTCGCATTGTAACACTTCGCCCGTGATTCGTGACCGCTCACGCGATTCGGCACAAGCGTCCGCCTGTTTCCGGAGATACGCGAACGAGCGGGGTCCCTCTTCAAAAATTGCGATCGTAACTTTCATCGTTGTTTCTTAAAAGAATTAAAAAGTTGAGAGAGGAGAGAGAGAGGGAGAGGGAGAGGGAGAGAGAGAGAGAGAGAGAGAGAGAGAGAGAGAGAGAGAGAGAGTATCCGGAGGGCCGGCGGGATAGCTTTTGCCTCATAAAAGCAACAGAACCGTCCGCGACCGTGCCATCAATTTTCCCCTTGCGCCGTAGAAATACTCCAGCCCACTTTGCCTTCGTCCTTCTCCATCTTCTCGCGTTCCTCTCCCTCCTGCACCCACGGAGTACCAGTAGCACTCTTGTATCTCCTCTCCTCTTCTTTCTACTCTCTCGCTCTTTTTCTCCTTCTCTCTCTCTTCCCCCCTCTCTCTCTCTTTCTCTCTCTCTGATCGTTCCTCGTGCACGCTCGGCTCCCGTTGTACCGATTGAGTGTTGACCCCGCTGCGTCACGCTCGCATGCTGCAGTTTGTCCGAAACGATACGCAACAAACGGCAAAAACCGACCTGTAGTGGATCTGCATCTGCATCGCCGGGTTCCCTCGGCGCGCGACGACCACTTTGTTCCGCGAGATTTTTCCTTTTGCCGGAAACCATTCGGCCTCGAATGTCCATCGAATTTTCAACGCGCTGCGGGTCAACGTATTTTTGCGACCTCGGGGTGTCTTGCGATTTTCAGTTCGTGTAGATCGACGATTGTCGGTGTACAAGAGATTTTCGGATGCAAGACACGTCCCTTTAGAGAAATTATCCGAACGCGCATTGCTGCGCACTGCATTATGAGCCGGCCAATCAACCTGGCCAATTGGTGGGTACTCGATTCACGGAGCATGGTGCACTTAATACTTCCTCGGCTGGCCACAATGTTGACGAGTCACTGCGATAATTTTGTCAGGGGAACGCACACCTGAGAGCTCGAGAGTAATGGCTGGATACCGAGCCGCACGAAAATGTCAGATCATCTTCGAGTTTCAATTTTTCAAGATTAATCACTTCTTGGAAACGGGCAATTCAATTTTCGGGTTGGAATTTCCACGCGGAACGTCCGGCGAGGCGTTCTTTTCGGATTGCTGTGCGAGGAAAATAATTATTATCCCGTCTTGGAGGCAGGGTTGTAACTAGACAGACGTCGGGAAGTGAAATACAAAAGCAAGGAAAAGCATCAAAACAATTCTGAAATATTGCTGAATTGTTGCTAACATATTGAAATGATTAGGAGAAGAATTACATTTCTGTTTAACTTCTGTTAACGATGCAATTGATGCGGAACACTTTTATTTAAAGATCCATATTCTAGTAGTAACATCTTGGTTGTCGTGTTCGTCGTACATGAGTAACACAGTTGTTCATCTAGTCTTAGAAATTAATTTTTGTAATGGCAAATTGGGTTGAAAATTTTGTATGAAAATGTCTAACAATAAGATACAATAAGGATAAAAGAATAATTATGGTAACAAGTCTTGACTATTTACGTTCTATGTTAGTGAATAAAACATATGAAGGTTACTGTGTTAGTCGTAGAGGGGCAACGCTCGTTTAGTATTCACCTGGCCTCGAAAATTAATGTTTATAGTAATAAATTGGGACGGAAAATTTTGTAAAAATTCACAAGATATAAGAAAGATGAAGGAACAACTACAATAATACATTTTTCGCCATTTACAAGCAAATTAAACGCTAGGTTACTCGTACACGAACGGCACAATCTCCCACCCAGGCTGAAAAGTAAATGTTTCAATGAACAAATCGGATCTACGGAAGTTCATAAAAATCTGAGAGGTTCAAAGGCATCGAGGCGACCACAGAAATAAATCCTGACGTCTTGATTTCTGTGTCAGCAGAGGAACAGAGCTCAGTTTGATAGTTTTAAGGTCGCCAGCTGCCAGATCACGCACCAGGATTCCGGTAGCCGGAGCATCGACCAGTAATTCAGCTAACTGCGGTCGATAATTAAGTTCCAATGTTCCGCGGAGCGGCGTGCAGCTCTCTCGGGCGAGTTTAAAATCCAGTTAGCAACAAACAGGGCGCAAGAAAGAGAAATCTGCGGTCGTTGTGCGGCTGCGTTCGGAACGGTGCGAGCGTAGCATAGGTCGTGGCAGGATAGATCGTTGCCATCCGCACAATGCTGACGACAGATAACCGCTTCTCAGTACAGGCTCGTGTTTTTAGTGGGGCGTGTAGCGAGACTGTGCGTGCGAAGATGACCACGCATGATAGCCGCGGAACTAGGCGATGCAATTTCCTTTGGTACAGCCAGCCGAGAAATCCCGATAGTGCACGGTTCAAATCGGTCGGCTTCGGTTGCCCTCGACGTTACTTCTACCATTAAAATTCAGACAATCTCGGAGAGCGCAGAGATTTTCAGCAATTTATTAAATACAAATAAATTCGGTAACATTCTGTCGAATTGTGATGCAGTCATTTTTAGTGATGTCTCAGATTCGCCATTCGAGCGCAAAGGGTTAATCAATTGCTACGGCCTCACGTGAACAAAACAAAATGGAAATAGATATATTTAGGGGAACATCTGTGAGCCTATAATAGAGCTGGTAAACTTCACCATGAAGAGGTCATAAATATCATTTTTCATTGAAAACGAATTGCGTTGATTCACTGGACAGGTCATTCTACGTAACAAAAATATTCCAAGTCTTTTAATTGTATCCATTCTCCATCCTTGTTCACTGAGACTGCTACACCAAGACACTGAATCGTGAAACTGATTGATAAGACTCAATGAAAGACGCTGAAGACTGTGGCCGATTCGTGTGTATTTAACCGTGCGGATTCTAGTTAAAACAAACCGTGCACTACTGCGTTTCGCGACATACCGACGATTTTCATCGGAGAAACGTCATTAATCTCGTTGCACCTGTGCCGTTATTTACGCAGCCAATCAGCGGTTACAAACTGCTGGCTGGCGGGGCATAAATTGACAGCGAAATTGGCAACGCAATTTACGTTGCGAGAGGGTACTGAGCGGTTTTGATCTACACGCGATACGTGCCCACTTATGTGGAATCGAGAGCTGAGTGGCGCAAAACGACCAGCACAAACTGAAGGCTTGATCAAGCCTGTATTTGCGATTATTACTCGAATCTATCCCGTTGCGAGTACGTGCGAGTCCCTGCTTGAACTTTGCCAATCCGAGAAGAACCCGAAAAAGACAGCCGACACTGTTGCGAGCGTATCGGGGCCGATTCTTTGGGTGAACAATTGCAACCGCTATCGTACGCGATTCGGGCTCGCAAGAACGAAAATGCTTTTACATGGTTCTATCATAATTTTAAAAAAGCCCCATAAAATTTAAATGGATTCGATCTTATCATTTTTAAAAGACCACATTGCAGCCTCTTCTTTATGCAAGTCCTGTATCTTGAATTTTGCATAAAAAAGAATTACAGCAGAATTAGAAAAATAGAATTGGCAGAAGAATTGCTGATACTTCATACATTCGTAAAAAAATTCTCTGCTCTCTGAATCGTCCCTGAAACCGATTTAAATTGCACAGAAAATATCATTTACTGTTACCGCAGAAGGAGAAAATATTCGGATGGTGTGCTTCATCATCATATCGATGTTAGGTAATGATTTTTTGGAATTTTGTGTCTATGGACGTGTTCGTGCTGTGCGTCCAGAAGAATGCGTCGTCGCAAAGGCGTTCCGGGCGCATTAAAAATAGCATGGCAGCGAATGGGGCGACCAGTACGCGTCTGGTGCGAATGAAAATTGCACGTAGCAGAACCGCGCCCTAAGGTGGCAGAAAATTATTCGCGTATCGAGCCACTTATCTCTCATTTCAGCCGTGTAACGGATAAAAGCCGCAACGATGCCCACACGCGACGGACGGAAGAACGCGTGTCCCTGGACGAGCGGACGGTGCCACTTAATATTTAATTTTATCGATACAGATTGTGTTTCGCGTCCCGCTCTCGGCATTATCCTCCCGAGAACCCCTCGAAGGCCTCGGCGGGCAGTAAGGGGGGGACGAGACAAACGGTCCTCCGGGTCGCGTAAAAATCGCGGAAAAGACGCTCGCGTATGCAGAAGAACCGCATTCACGGCCGGCGTCGGCGACATTAATGGTCACCGCAGAATTACGAGTGCATCGCGAGTGCATTGCGTTCCCTGCGCACGTTGCATCTGTCTTGCAAGAATTGTGTTTGCTCGTGGAAACCGCGGCGTTAGCAACGCGTTCGATAAGCGACCTTCCTCCGGGCTGTTCCTCCTTTTCCCCATCGGATTCTCCTCCTTTCGTTCTTTCTTTCTCTCCCTTTTCCTCCTCGCATCCGCGACCGTATCTACGTGACTATCCGATGCTTTTACGGCTTCATCGAATACGCTCTGCACGAGCCACACTTTGCTTTTCATTGGACGCTTGTAGATACGTTGTTCTGTGTCGTAATTATTTTCTATCGACAGTTCGGTGATTGTTTCAAATGTTCCGGTTCAATCGCGGGGACGAGATACTCCTCTCGACTGGGTGAATTCTCGATTATGTTTACAATGATTAAACTGCGGATTTTATTCGTTTGCGACGAATAAGAATCGATGCGATCTCAAACAGTAGAGATATTAAAAGAATTCAGGAATCCACTGTCCTGAACTTATTACGGCTGTTAAAGAAGAAAGGTTAGATGTGTATGTGGTTACAATTTCATAATGTCACCATTTTCTGTTCTGTGTAAAGATCTATAGTTTAACAACGATATATATTGTATAGTGAATATAGTGTGGAACGCATTGAACGAATCTCAAGACCGTATTTAATGAGAACACGGTATTAAAAATTTACTTTTCGTCAGATTTTCGCTAAGAAATAAAGGGTACCAGAGGATGAGAAAAATTGATAATTCTTTCGAATCTACTATATCAAGTGTGAATATGTCCTCCTGTCAACAACAGCATTCATTTTATACGTCCAAACGAATGGTGTGTAACTATTCGACAAGCAGGCTGAATTATTACAACATTAGAGGTACATGTTAAAAGGCGTGGATTAAGTTGCATTCGCCGGAAGGTTGTAAACCTTGAAATAATCGCAGGTAGGTAATGAGTTGAGTGTCCAAGAGATTCTAGAATGTCGGATAGTTATTTGCACAGCAATGGCCAACACATCGAGCGAGCCGATTAAGTTCTTCCTCATATCGGACCGCTTTACATGACGCCTCGCGCCGATAACGCGGAGAAAGACAGCGGCCGCAGGAATCTGGTGTTATGGGACCACTATAGCGAACGGGACTTCCTTGTGAAATTCACTCTCACCTCCATTCTGCAATCTCTGTTCTATAATCCTACTAATATCGCGTGAAACTTTGCGAAACGATCACGATTCATCTCGATCTCTTTATGGTGTCCACGAAGAAGCAGTTCGCGAGAACACTTAAATAAATGATCGTAACGATCGTGACGTAAATGATGCTCTATCTTGTACAAGGTTGATAGACATTGAAATCGCTCCATTAAATATTTATACGGTACCGCGAGCGCAGACACTCTGACAAGAGTTGTAAATTGCTCTTGAACGCTCTTGAACTGCGGTGTTCTGCGTTTCGAGAGGACTCACTTGGAAATTCTAAGTTTTGAGAGCGGACCTAATCACTATTAGGTACACGGGGCTGATGTCACTCGATGCGGAAAATATAAATCTTCTCCGTCATTCACAAAATATGGAAACCAAACCGAGAGCTCTTGTTTTTTCTTTAATAATCTTAATTGAATATTTTTATCTGATTTCAAATTTTACCTACTCCATTTTGTCGTAAATGCGTGAAATCCGCACGACAGTCACAAGGTATGTGTATCGTGACGAAACAAATGATGGAACCTCGGGAGACATTAGCGTACTCGATACAATCCAACAGGCATCACATATTGCGTTCTCTTGGCGATTTAATTAGAAATATTCCAGCAAGACCAGCAAAGCCATTTTGGTTTTGCTTTTTGAATAGAGACAGGTTCTCAATTTCGTAGATCATCCCTGGACCATGTCCCATCAGATTACCGTCCATGGCGGTGCTCCTAACGTCATTTACTGCAAACCTCAAAATCGTTAAAAAAAACCTAAAAGTTTTGGCCCAAAACTCATCGACAATTGAATTCTATCGAAACCACCACCTCCTTTTCGAAAGGCTGCGCACCGTTCTTCGGGAAGACAGAATAGTATCATAAAAAATAACGACGATCATTTAAAGAATCGTAGCGAAACCTTTACAAAGGGATGCTTGCTCCGCGCCCCAAAAACTGTTCAGCTACCCAGTTCCTTGATCGAAACAAGTTTTTCGATTTGGTTTTCAACCATACCATGTCCTCGCAAATAAGTCGACTCCACTCAAGAGACCTCAAAAATCTGCGGCCGGACGTCAAATTTCTCTACAAAAAAAAGGGGGAGCGGAGAATTGGGGAGGGGGGGGCATGGGGTCCGCGAGTGATCCAAGAGATCGAGAGTTTTGTGGATCCGGATCCGAGGGTCGGATTCGATCCTGCATCTCGCGTGTCGAGACACGCTCCGCTGTTTCTCCTCTCTCGGCGAGCATCTCTTCGCCTCTCTTTCCCTCTATCCGCGATCATCGTCGCTCTTCTAGTCTCTCGATCCTCGTTCAACACGATGATTGTTGTCTGGTTCCTCTCGCTTGCTCACTGACTCACTTACTCGGTGGAAACAAAAGGAGCAACTGGTGTGGGCAGGGCAGAGAGAGAGAGAGAGAGAAGAAGAAGAAGAAGAAGAGTTAAAGACAGAGAGAAAGAGAAGGAACGAGAGTTGAGGGAGAGGAGAGGGTGGAGGAAAAAAGAAAGAGAACAGGGTCGCTGGAGAAGGGAAAGGGGCTCCGGTTCTCTTTCTTTGTTCCTCCACACTCTCCTTTCCATCTCTTCTTCGGTTTCTCTCTTCTTCTTTATATTCGCTCGTTCACTCTTCTACAGGGAGGCACTCTCGGTTCTCTTTCTTTATCCCTCCACTCTCTCTCTCTCTCTCTCTCTCTCTCTCTCTCTCTTCTACATAAACTCTCTTTCTCTCTTTAACTCTTCTTCGTTTTCTCTCTTCTTCAGGGGCCCCCTTAGCTCTCCTTCTTTATTTGTCTGTCCTCCTCGTCTTTCTGCAATTCTTCTTTCTTCCTCTCTTCTCCAGAGATCCTCTTGGATCCTCCTCCACCCTATCCTCTCTCTCTCTCTCTCTCTCTTTCTCTTTCTGTGACTCCTCTTCTTTCTTTCTTCTCTTTCTCACTTCTTCTTTCCATCCAACCGTGATGGAGGGGCATCATTGAGCGGCATCAAGTTCGATGGGAGAGAAGAGGACGAGAACGGCCGAAGATAGAGGGATAGAAGGTGGAACAGGGAACGAGGGAACGAGGGGAAAAGAAGGAGGGAAGAGAGGCGCAACAAAAGTAGCCGTGACGCCGCGCAAAGCGAGCAAACCGACCTGAACAGCTCCGCTGGAAAAAGACGAAAAAGCCGATCCCGAGAGGGGAACCGCGAGGGGTGCCGAGGGGGGCACCACGAAGAGGAGACCGGCCAAACGAGGGGGGGACCTCAGGGATGTAAGGTGGAGACTTTCGTGCCTCATACACGCTGCTGCCCAGGATTAGATCGATCGTTCGCGGGGGAACCGGGAATTTAGTCGTCCCCTAATTCCTCGTCCTACATCTATCTCCATTAAACGGGCCGAGGTTAGAGATATTCGCATCTACGGTGTCGAGGGAAAGTAATCCTTTCGAATGAAATGCTTGATCTAATTTGGTGCTGCAGTATAACACGGCTAATTCATTCCTAAATGTCGTTCAATATCGTTTTACATCACAGTATCGGTTCTTACGAGTTTCTTGAAATATAATCCTTTTTAGAATCGATCCCGAAACGAACACGTTTAGATGTCTGTAACTTCGGGAATTAAATGCGTTGCCCCAACGACGTCGATATGTCAACATTCGTCTTCGTCTTCTGATCTAGAATTATTCTGGGACCGTTCTAACGAGTGTACGATCGACAGGCTTCTCGTAGGTAAATCGTCAAGTACCAAGCACCGTGACAGAACTAGAAGAGCATTGCAGAAGAGGTTCGTGCTCTATATACACAGAGCAGGTCGACCGCGCGTATCTTTTTGTTTCCTCGACCGCAGTGGTCGCTGCGACTTCCGAGTAACTCGATCGATCAGCTGAGAGAGCCTCGACGAATAGCTTTCCGTGCCCGGACATGGATGACGTCAACAAGAAAAGCGTTGACCAATCAACCCAGTGTCAGGGAGTCGTTGATACGAGATCCGAGAAAAATTAACTCGGTCCTGGGGCAACAAGCGAAAAGCATCGGAGTTGGAGGACCGTGGACGCATTGTTGCGGAACGCGAAAGACAGGAGTCGATGAACCGCAACAATCGAAACGTCTCTCCCGGAGCCGATATTCGGTCGCTACGTCCCTGGACCGTGGCAGAAGAGATAAAAGAGCTTGAAGAGGAAAGAAGAGAGCAGGAAAAAAAGGCAGAACTGGCAAAAGGGGCAAAACCACGCGCGCACTCTCCGGCACTCTCTCTCCCTCTTTCTCTCTCTCTCTCTCTCTCTCTCTCCCTCTCCCTCTCTCCATTTTTCTCTTTTCTTCTTCCTTTCTCGCTCTCCTTTTTCCCCCGTCTTCTTCTGGTCCCTTTGGTTAGCTGGCCTCCTACTATACCGTATAGAGTGTAGTAACGTGCAGAGGAGCCAAGACATAGTACCATACGCCGAGCGCATTCGACTTTTCAGCGTGCACGTGTGTCGGGGAGCATAATGCGCACCGGTTCTTTTTCAGCGGGCCTGTGTACCTGCCTGTGTACCTCTTCAGCGTCATCCTCTAAGGTTCGGACACTGAGCAACGCCGAGACAACTTGCCAATCGGCGGATGTCAAGGTCCTGCACCGTCCGCGCTGCTTTTGTGGCTGAGGAGCACCGTCTCGGGCTCCGATTCGAACAAAAATTATCTTTTCGACCGGCACGGTGGTGACAGGGTCGTCCCGCTTTGTAGTTTCGACACTGTAATTTGCTCTAATGCATCAAACGCGATCCCGTGTCCGTTGGTTGGTCCACGCCGAGAGTTCTGTCGAAAGAGAACGAAAAAAGAAAAGAAAATAAAAGCTACGAAGTATCAAATAGTATGGCAGTCTTTACCGTGCGCTCGTCAACAATGTCACAATTGTATGATATGCAAAAACAGTTGCAGTATTTTTTCACTATTCTACATAAGATGGCAAAGGTGCTTACAGGAATATAATTGAATTATATGATAATGAAGTGAGTTCTGAAATAAAAGAGAGGGAACAGTTCGAACCGCGAAGGGTTAACACAAGACTTCAAATTGTTGATTTGGGAAGTAAAATTAAAGTGCTTCCCGAAAAATGTTTCACTAAAAATAATACATTGAAATCTCGAGTCGATGACATTTTGTGCATACCCGACAATTTCTTGGTTAATTACCGATAATTACCTACTAGGAGGATGTATTATTATCAAACATTTCATACAACAACAATGATTGATTATCCTTGAGAAATTTTTGCAAGAACTTTAGGAGTCCTCCGGAATATCCTTCCAGAATTCTCTTTCATTTCATGAAGGATCTTTCCAAAACATTTTAGGATCCCGATGTGGATTCTTCTGAAGGTCCCAGCGATCCATAAAGGACTCCTTCTAAGGTTACCAACCGTCCACTGGAGAATCTTTACTAGAAATTCAAAGATCCTTCGGCGTATCCTTCCAGGATACAGAGGACCATTCTGAACTTCCTGAGGATCCCAATACGGATCCTTCTAAGGATTTTGTAAGTCATCGCAAAAATTTGATTGCTCCTGCCCAGGATCCTATCAGAGTTTTCCTTCCAATGATCTCCAGGGGGTCCATTTTTGAAGTCCCTCCAAGGATGCAGCAAGATCATTCGATGAGCTTTCTCTTAAAGGACCTCTACTTATAGGTCTTTGTGGTCATACGAAGGTCCTTAGCATGTTGCGAGTCCACTAGTGTCGAGAGGAAAATTCGAAAGTGAGTTTGCCCTTTTAAAACGTCTGTCCATTACATTCCACCTTAAAATACTAAATTTTTCCCCTCAAACAACTATTGCACTAATCCCTGTAACTCGAATATCCTTGAACACAGTATTCCCTTCCTTGGCTACAGACTCTCCCCCGATTCAGAGTACAAACTTTCTGCAATCCTTGAACACAATATCCTCTTTCCTGGAACTTTATACAGACCACTTTCAATCCGAAGTACAGACCGTTGCCGAACGGTTATTGGAGCCTCGCTGAACGGGTCCTCGGAGTTCCTAGGGCCCGGATGGGGCCAATTTCACGAGATAAATCAATTTCGCGACGCGTCGGCGATTTTTTCCTTACGCGTTTCGCGAAATTAATACGGAGGCCCGTGGAGAAGGGTGGAGTGGGGGTGGGCCGGGGGATTGGCCGAGGGATGGGGTGATCTCCAGTGGCCTGGCCCGATCGGGAACGGGTTGATTTAAATTGCCTAATTGTAAGTTCCTCCCCATTCGTCGTCTCCTGGGTGGAGCCCGCCCGATCGGTAGTTGTGTTCCCCGCGGTAGCCGTTGCACGTAATAGCATTCGGAAGGAAGGCACGAGCAAAACGAGCACGACGAAACGAGACGAAAGAGAAACAGGAAGAACAAGGTAGAGAAACGAATCGAGAGCGACGGAGAAAAAAGGGAGAGAAAAGAAAGGGACAGAAAGAGAGAAAGAGAGAGAGAGAGAGAGAGAGAGAGAAAAAAAAAAAAAGAAAAGAAAGAAGAAAAGGTGAACGCATCAAGAGGACCGGGGGCTTACAAGAGGTATACATCAGAACAGATTAAAATCGTCGAATCTTCCTCCATCTACAGCCTCGCCCATCGAAATTGCAGCGACCGTTCGGGCCAATCCGACTCGCACTTTCCCCGTCCCCCTACAGGATCCACTTTTTCTCTTAACACCGTCGAAATCATTTTTCCCAACCTCAGAGACACAGCTTTTAAACTAGTCCTGGTATTAGCATTTATAACCGTCATCGATGCCTGAAGAAATTGGTCTCGTTCTTGACTTATAAACTTTTTCGCCATGAACCACTGGGGTTTTCGAGACCGGTCGTCAGACATTAAAGAACAAATTAAAAAAGTAATTGCAGCGAGTTCGGTTGATGCGAGTTCAGTTCAGTTCCGTTGAGTTCGGTTGAGTCCAGTTGACTGGTCAATCCGACTCGAAGTTTCCCCGTCCCCTGCTGGATCCTTCTTTTTCTCCTAACACCGTCGAAATCGTTTTCCCCAACCTCAGGGCCAGAACTTTTAAACGGGCCCCCAGCATTAGCATTTACAACCGTCATCAAGCTAAGCGAATCGTTGCTTCAGCATCAATCTTGAATTATAAAGTTTTTCGTCGTCGGTTTAAATCGCCGGTAAACCCACTGTTTTTTTTTCTAGACCAGTACGTTAGAGATCAAAGAGCAAGGATGCTGCAAGAGATCCGCGTTGTAAACTCTTCGAGTATTACTTTCCTTATCGCTTTTTACGCCCGCTGCATTTAGATGTCCCGATATCCAATCGGCCTTTGTTTATCGGCGATTTATCCGACACTTTTGCCGGGATTCCGATCGTTGAACGTTCCTATACCAAGTATTATCACTGTCTCCTGAAGCTGCTATCGACTCGATGCGATTCCTGAAAAGATTTCCGACTCAAAGGTAGGAAGGGTCCTTGGCTCGTACGAAGAAATTCCTCGAAAGTTTGGTAAAATGAAATGGTTGACGCGATTGTAGGATACCTTCTGTAATAATTCATTTTTATTGAGTCGCTAAACGATTAGAGTGAATTGTGATTGCGGATTTTATGCGTTTATAGCAAAAATAAGTAGCTGTAATTTAAAACAGGAGGAAGGTTAAAATGATTTACGAACAACGTCGTATTATTATCAAATTCTTAAAGTTCTTAGAGAAAGAACGAAATGTCTAGCTAGGTCTTGTCTCTTACAATAAACCAAGTGGTAGACTTCAAAGGTGTCAATCGATTGCCAGTTTAATTTTGTATGATCGACGTTACACAATGCTACAGATGATACAATAATCCCTCGATGATTTAGATCCTTTGATACTTTCACCAGCTATCTTTAATTTTAGAAAGCGAATAATAGTCCATGAGAACACCTGAAACTCCCACTTTCCTGAAATAAAATCTTGAAGTATTCCTCAGAAAGAAGCAAACGTGTTTTAATGCGCAGAGTAGATTATCCGACACTTCCTCAGGATGTCACTGTCTCGGGACAGTGTTGTCGCGTTTGTATGCGATTCCCGGAGAGATTTCGGGCTGGAAGGTGGAAATTCGCGGGCATAAACTGGCTCCGAAAATTAAAGAGCCATGGGCTCGTTCGATTCAATGTACCGAGGTCCCGAGAGAATTCCCCGGCCGTCGTAAAACCTTCGGGGACACTTTAATAGCTCGGCCGCGATGGGGGGATCCTTTGCGTCTCACATTTGTGATTTACACGTCGTAAAGGCTACAAGCAACTCGCAACTTGTCGGTCCCCGTTGTACCGCCACCACTCTCGTGGCCAGATTTCGCGCGACCGATTCTGCACAGAGCGCAAAATATCGCCGCGACACACGCTTGCTCTTTTTCTCCCCCCATCCCCCTCTCTCGACCTGTTTGCGTTTTCTGCACGAGTAGTGTACAACTTCGGTGACGTCACCGGTGTATGCCCTTGCGGAAAGGTCGCCGAGGATGAACGCATTCGCAGACGGCACCTTTCTTTTGTTCGAATGTGCGAGGAACTGACTTTTCGTGCGTGCGATTTTGAACTCGCTTTTGACTCAAACAAGGACAATCACAGGGCTACAATTATATGAGAAATTTCGAAAAATTACGAACAGATTGTAAGAACGTCTGTAACGTCGTACACGAACAATGTGACAGCCGTTCTTGAAGAGTAGACTATTTCGTACATGATCCTTTGTTTTAATCGATGATGGTTTTGAAAGTGTAAAAATTAAAAGTGTTAAAATTGTTCCGGATTCGACTTTCCTACAGTTCGTCCAGAAAATTACCTCGAAACTGAGACTCTTTGTGTGTGAAGCTTCACTGCTCCCAGGTAAATAATAAACGTTTCGAGGGTGAATCGTGCAAAAACAAAGGCGAAGAGGCAGCCTATCAAACGGCTCAAATCGCGAGCGAGAGATTTATTGGCGCGGGGGATTTGCATTTTAAATAAGCGATGCGGCGTTGGGCGTTAAGTCGCTGGAAAAGAATATTACTCCCCGCCTTCGTCATCATTATCCCCTCTCTTCTGGCCAGTGCGTATTTTTCTCTTTCTCCTCGGTGCGAGGGTTGCACGGTAGCTTTCGACAAACGGAGTTCTGAACGGTGACGAGAAGCCTGGCAGTGGCGAATTTAAGATCGATTGGGAAGCTTGTGAATTAAATATTGGTACAGATTGCCACATAGAGCTCTGCTTTGGATACGCTGAAATTGAGAGCAATTAAGCCACGCCCACCCGGAACTTTGTAAAAAAGATAATTGGCTAGATCTATTACCAGTAAAATTAAACTTGCAAGATTTGAAGTAGGTATGTGGACAATTTGCTTTCCAGGGAACCAGGGTTTGGCTCTTTAGAAATTAAGAGCAATGAAGCCACGCCCATTCAAGGCCTTCTACATAAAGAGAACAGTCTTTTATCTCCAACAACATTAATTTTACAAGATCTAGAACATTCCCAGAACAGAGGTTGCCCTGTGTGGAACTGCTATGGCTCCTTAAAAATTGGAAGGAAGTAGACCACGCCCATTTAGGGCCTCCTACACAGAAGGAGTAAAGTAAGTAGTCTTCTGTTTCCAAGGAAATCAAACTTACAAGATTCGGAGCGTTTTCAGGATTGTCCTTCTCCTTAAAAATCAGGAGCATTGAAGCCACACCCACTCAGAATCTTCTATAGAGACAGAACAAGATGATTAGTCTCATATCTCCAACATAATGAAATGAACAAAATCAAGAGAATCACTCCTTAAGAACTAGGGGCAATGAAACCACGCCTACCGTGGGCCTTGTACACAGAAAGAGCGAGATAACTAGACTTTTGCCTCTACCAAAATCAAACTTACTCTACTATTCGGAAACATTTCTGTAGCTTCTGAAAAATCAAAAGCAGCGGCACCACGCCCTCTTAGGCCATACCCCGCAAAAGTAGAACAAGATACGTATTTATATTCCATCGCTTCGTCGCCTATCCTCTTCTCAGTCACCATTTGCCCCGAAGGAACCGCTCCCAGGGGCAAATCTGAACCGTCCGTCAACCTTACATCCCATGTCGCTGTCATAGATCTTCTGACCTCAAAGGGATCGGGAGCACGTCTATTCCCGTGAAGATTCGAGCGGTTTTATCGTCGTCCGGTAATCCCGCCGACAACTGACAGGCAGTTAAGATTCATTAATGCTGTTGGCAGCGATTCAACGCTCGCGAAAAAAATAAATTTCTCGGGCGACAAGCACGCCGCGCGGAGAGACGCTCGGGAACAGATGTCTCGCTCGCGGAGACACACAGAGAGGTACTTTGATCTGGTCCACGGCTTCAAAGAATTGCACCAACCGCAAGCTGTAATCGCAACGGTGGCAGAGCAGACCGGGTACAGACAGTCTTACGGGGCCGCAGCTTTCTTTTTCCGCGCAGTGCTTAACGGTTTACTTACTATGCACACGGCGGGGGGAGGGGGAGAGTTGAGAGAGATATGCTAACTGATCTTTAACCAGAGTTGTGCTAATTCAGTTACGTGGTAATTCAATTGCACAATTGAATTACATTGTACTTGAATTCTATAGCAATTCAACTACGTCGTAACTGAATTACACAATTCAAACCTTTCAATTAATTCAATTACTAATTATTTTAATCAGATGTGTAATTGAAATACAATATACTTAAGATACAGCTCTCCAAATTATGTATAGCCCAGAACTTTGAAGAATTTCCTCGTTCTTGTTCGTAATACGTCAAAGTGATCCTATTATTGGTTACTGGTAACCTAAAAACGTTCCTTTTTACAGTTTTTTATTATTAGATAATGTATTTCATTTTACTTACATATTTAACTTACATGTATAACTTACATAATTGGTAACCTAGGTAAAGTAGAGACATGTTTCTTTTTCTGCCTTTTATATTTGTCTGAAATTTAAAAAATTTGTAACGCATAAGTTATTTCTGTTCAGATATTATAAAGAGATATATTACTTTATTATTCTTTAATTTTAAATTTTAATTTAATTACATCGTAATTTGTAATTGATGTAGTTTAATTGCAAAGTATTTTATAATTGTACTCCACTGCAATTATGAATTACATTGTAATTTAATTGTCTTTAACCGGGTTTACGGCGCTGCCGAATGTTGCCCTTTTTGATGGCAGACTGACGGCATTTTCGTCGAACATAAACATTCAAACCAATTCGGTTTTACGGGACAAAAAACCGACGATAAAATTTGTAGTAGATGACGGTCGTTTGCGCGGATTCGCCGCTAGGCCTGAAACGGCACAGCAATTGGAGTGAAATCGGAGTGCAACTAAATTTTATATTCAGACTGATCGGATTTTTGATGCTTTACAATTAAGGAGGAGAAAGTGGTAAAAATGAATTTATATTATTATGTACCTGCACAATTTCATTAGCATGTGCCAGTTTATTTGAAACCCCTGTACTATAACGTAATGGTCGACTCGTGACGAAGACTTCGAACTCAATCTACTATAATTTCCTTTCAAAAGAATATTTGAATATTAGAATATTAAAATACTTTCGAAATAAAATATTCTATTTTGTTGTTGTCTAAGACTACATAAACTTTCTTCTTCTTGTAAGAAATAACGAACGACAACATTCTAACCACTGGAACAGTAAAATAAAACATAGTCTAATTTTTTGTAAAGACGGAGATAAGAACACTTGAATATTGTGATGTCAGACGGTGAGGCAAATGTTTTACTTAACAAATTCTGTATCAAATATAAAATTTATATATCGTATATTCTGCTTCTTTACGAGGTCAAATACCTCTGTCGTCAATTAAAAAGAGTTCGACTAAATTTTTGTTTTTTAAGAGCCGAGACTCCCTAGATTCCAGGTAACGTAGAGTGACCACATTACCGACCAAAAATGGTTTTACGTGCCACAACTTTTCGTCTACATATGAGAATATTTTTCACTGGGGATGAGCTCATTCGAAAGAGGAAGATTTAATCTAGCGCGCGCTGGTTATGATCTGACGAGATTATGCAGATATTTGGTAATATGAGCGTTAGAAGTATGCCAAAAATTGACGATGTGCATGCCGTGGAATCCAAGCATTTTTATGCCATTGGATGAGTTTTCTGGACGAAATCGAGAGTAGCTCGAGCTAGACGATATCTTCAGCTACAAATTGAGCTATATTTTGTCTTGATTCTCTGCGAGATAAAGCCAAAAACTTGAAACACGTTTCTGGCGTCAGAATTGATAATGCAGAGCAAAAAATGTAACAAGATTAGTCACAGACTTAGGACCCGTTGGATCAAGATCAAGACGGATCTTACGTCAGTGGCTAAAGGCTGTGAACGGAAATTATACAGTAGTTACTGCCCTGTCGACTCTGCAAAAGTCACATGACTACCCTTGACTTGATTTTTTATATTAGAAAAATTCTTAGGAACGCTCTCCTAACCTTTGGGGGTTTCAGGAAGAGTCCAGAGACGAATAGGAAGTTTTCAGACACGCGAAGAGGACGAACGGACAGCAAAAACCGCGTCGATATATCAACGAGACGCGAATATTCGAGCAAATTATTCTTAGTCCATTCGTTCCGTAACGCTGTTATGCCGTTCCGAGTTTTTCAAGCCGGAGAGCGATGTCGGGCCGTGTTCGCTTTTTCTCGGCCTTTACCGAGGTGCAATTTCGGGCGAAACCGCGGGCCCGAACTGAATGTTTCCGACGGAGAACGGGAAATCGATTCGATCCACACGCCATCGCCGCCGAGATCCATTCTGCGCGCCCTGTGTTACGCACGTCCATCTCTCCGGACTTGTATGTATTCCGGAATCGAATCGGAGCGACAGGAAACGGTACCGCCATCGATTACGTCTTTTTGCGCCTGATCCAATCCGATCCGGGGCCGTTTCACTGTATTTACGCTACATTCGCCGGAACGATAGCTGCGCCACTGTTTCGGCAATCTCGCTGACTATACACGCGGGCAGTCGCCGGAATAAATGCCACCTTATCTGCCGATGAATCGTGTTGTTACCAAGGCTGATAACGCGCCCGAGAGTTGCGATAGAATTTATCGGATCGATGATACGATTCTTTGTTGGATTGTGCGCATACGGAGAAAAATTGTGGCGGTTTTGTACTCGCGTGTTGTGATTTTCGAAATTCGCCGCTGAAACTACGAAACAATCAGCAAGATTCATTTCGTTTGCTTCATAAAACTGGAAAGGCTGTATTTATTCAGATTGCGAGGATTTTATTATAATTCGGTATCAGAATAAATACAGTGGGAGATTAAATTATTAAAGTTACAGCACAAAAAATATATTTACTACCCAATGGATAATGTATATTTCCAGTGTAATGCTCCATAAAATGCTTGATAAAAATAGCAAAAATTCGGAAGGCTTGAATAAATAATTCAATCATCCCCTGTAGATGATTTCTCATTAAAACATCTTCAGAAATCTAATAGTATAATTCGGAAAGGATCTTGTTTTATCATTGAAAAATAAAAAGTCTGGAAGGTCTTCGAATTGTCCAGTATTCAATTTGCGCTAGAACTCTACTATCGACCGTTCAGCTTATTGTACAAACAGATAAACGCGAAGATGGCAGCAGACTGCAGGAAACTAATGCTTAATTGAATTTTAATGTTGAGCGAGGAAACGTTATTTACTCTTTACACGATTTTCTGGAATGGTTGTGGATTCGTTGGCTCATGATCAGCACACGCGTCATGTTTACATTGTTTATGGGCACCGTGTCCGAAGAAATGTTAGACAGGATGTTCAAGGCTGGCAGGATGCAATCGTTTTTCAGTCCCGAACGGAAAGGCGAAAGAGAGTCGGGAAAGATGACGAGCGAACTTGAAGTACACGGCCAGGCTTCCCCTTGCATAAACGACTTCGCAAAAACTATGCAAATGATAGGTACGTTTATTTCTACAACGTCCGTCGTATTCAACAATCGCTTCTCTACTAGTGCGTTTCCTTTCGCTCGACAGATAGTGTACTCTTTTAAAGATCGATAAGTCGGAGATAATGGGACCGTAAGACACGCGACGCAGGAAGTTGTCTTGTAAGCAAAAAAAAATTGAGATTTGAAACGAACGAGGGACTTAATTAATTGCTGGTGAACACGAACGCTAAGTGAATCTTTTTAGACGAGAAAATCGTTTTTCTACATCCTTCATTGTAAGTGTAGCGGAAGTCTAATGATTCGTTTTTATTGAAGCACTGTTGCGAGGTCGTTAGACTGACTTGTCGCAAGTGCTTAAAATCTAAGCTAACGATTAACAATCACAGAAAGAAATCAAATAACTTTTGAATGGGCACTGTAGATTATTGTATGAAATAAAATTGTTCGTCTCTTGTTTCTGATAGTTGAACTTGATCGGTCTCCCCTGCGTTACACTGAGGATCTTTTTAAGAATGCTAAAACGACATAAAAATCCAAGATGGAAGGTTTCATGGTGGATGTCCATCTTATCTCCGCCACTTTGTTCTATGTCAAAAGGGCCGTCCGAGGAGACAGAGAACGATTGTGCCGAGAGAAACGTGGTTTTGCTCGAAGAAAATCGAAGGAGAGTCGCCCCGAAGATTTTCTGGAGGAGGTCGCGACTCCTAGAAAGCTTTTCCTGGGAACGATCGAGCCAGCGTTTCCAAGGAACGCGTCTAAGCGTGGTACCCATCCATCATGCACCGCGCAGGAGCCGTTCTTTTCTGCACGGTGCCACTTGATCGCCGCAAAAACACGCACTTCCTTCTCGCGCGCAAGAGTTTAATCGTAGATCTTCCTGTAAGACCAGTCGTGTCGTTTCCTTTCGCAACATACCACTACTAGATGGCAATCGTCTAATGACACTGGCTATTACCCACGGTAATACCTGCCCGAGGAGATTTTTTCGTCAGTGGGAAAGCTCGTGGAAATTCACAAAGAAAAGAAAATGTTAGGAAAACTTTTAAATGCAACTTGAAACTGCAATGAGACTGAAGACATTCACTGGACATTGCTTATAGTAACAGATCTCCTAGAAAATTTGTTCGGGATTTGGAAAAATCTTGTGCAAAATCTCCAGATCCACTAAAGTCCGAAGAGCATAGAAAGGTGAAAGATTTTTGAACGGCGAACAGGAAGGAAATGTCGAAGAATTTTGCACGGAGGTTGAAATTACAAGAAGATGACACGAGGATCGAGACAACGGCGCATTGATTCGCATCGTGACGAGGCTAGATCGTCCACACGGAGATCGTTATCGCCTCGTCTCGCCATTCGACACCCTCGGCGCACTAAGCACCGACTTCTAGGCTTACCACCGGCGACAGTTGTTGCTAGGAGAAGCCGATTACGTTTTTCTCATGAGCTTAATCAATGCACTCCTCTCTGACAAACAGCCAGCGATACCTTGTACAGTAAGTGCTTGCTTCTTGTTCTTATCGGCTTTTTTCCGGAGTCGAGTACACGGAAGGGCTTGTACAGCTGGTATACTGTTCATGAGTTTATTTTTGATGACTGTGATACCGCGTTGGATGGAAATGATACATGATTCGCTTTTAAGTATGGATTTTTCGGCACGATATACATACGTACAGAGAAATTTACATACTGCATTATATTCTGTTCTGTACTATGCTTAATTTTTTATTCTTTATCACCTGTTGAAACAATCACCACTATAAATTATAACTAATCCTAATTCTTTCAGCACCGTTCCGAAGCTGCGAAAAAAAATTACTGCAGAAGATTCCGTTTCTTTCTGCGTCATTCTTAAGCAATTGAAACAATTACCACAAAAATTCAGTCTCAAGGCTCGCGAACCGTGGCAACAAAAGCGTAAATTTGCATAAAACTCGGCAAAGCCGGCTGATGATATATGTCTCCGCTATTAAAATGGCCTTGGCCAGAGAAGATGCGTTCGCTTATCGGGGGGACGGGGCAGAGAGATCCCCAGATCGTGACTAAAAATGGCGATGCAGATCGAGAGCCTTCCGCCGAGGGCGGATCGAGATCGAAAGCCGCGGGATGATCGGTTGCACTCGTTTTCACGGTCATCCAGATAAGTCCGACCGAACGGCGAACAGTGCGCACTATAGATACATCCTCGCAACGTGCTCACAGGCATTATATCGAGTTGCGATTGCCCCGTTGGGAAAAATTCAAACTCGATTTCCTGCGATTCTGTGGTTTCGCAATGGTTTTGCGCAACCTTCGAACAAATTGAATCCTGAGTGAAAAATGTGTAAATTGCTCTTCTTCTACGGAATCTTAAAACTAGTTATACTCTTCTGGTACTTTTTCTATACGTTCTTCTGGTGCTTCGTCCGTTTCTGATTGTGTTGTTGGTTTGATGTGTTTCTTTAAAATGCTGTGCAATTGGAACGGGTGACATGTTGTCTGAGATACATACATAAACGTCATTTAGAATATTAACTTTTTGCACTCGAAGCCAATTTAACTCCAAAACGAAACATTTTTTTCGACCTACAATATTTCCCTTCTATATATATTATTTCGTGGTATACATACGCAAATGGTCGAATTTACTCGTACAGTACTGAAATGTTTAGTAATTTATTAAATACAAATACATTTTATAATGTCGAAAATATTTTGAATAATGATACAGGAATTTTTAGTGGCGCCTTACGGTCGCCATTCGAGTGCTAAGGGCTAAAATTTGCTGTCTTGTGCAGGATATTAAAAGCAATATTTTTTCTATGATCCTCTGAAAATGTGTGCTTTCCTGAGTGCACGATTAGCTTGGAACACTTGTTCAGAACGTATAAAATAGAAATATAAAGCTAAAATTGGTGGCACATCGAATCTATGAGCATGGAGAGCAATGTTCTCCAAAATCGAAGATTCTTATTTTAAAGTTGAAAAAGCGCTGGAGATAAATATACTTGGTCTAAAGGCTAACACAGAATACGGACAAGGCTCCATTATGGTTCGTGTCTTTTAAACGGAAGCAAAATTGTAGTTTCCGGTTGTTGGTGTATGAACTTTCTCCTTTTCCTCTGAAATTATTACACAAAGAAGTTCTAATCACCGTGGATGTAAAGAAGATGGCGGAGGAGTGGGTTAATGGAGGCTGACGTTGTTTTAGGATGGTGTGGAGCCTGTTTACACGGGGTTTTCGTTTGGCAGGGTCACGTTGATCGCGATTCGCGCAATTTTTTGGTGACGGGGCTGCAGAGTTGATTGAGGGTACCGCGCCCGCGGCTGACGTACGCGCGTTTAATGCGCGGCGGTGCAACGGAGGCTGCACACAAACGGAGCACACAGGTGCGTAGCGCGTTATTAACTTCGGCCTGAAAAACATTTTTCACCTCCGGTTGAAATAACAAGTGCCGGTACGAGGATCGTACCTACATACGTATGTAGGTACGTAACTACGTACTCTCGAGGCACGTTCGTTCCTCGCGAAGGTCGGACCGTTTCCGCTTTCTTTTTTCTTTCCTTTAGCTTCCTTTATTTCTCTGGCTCCGGTTTAACGGGCCCCGGCAACAGCGCTCGCCGTGCAGTTTCTTTTCGAAATTACGGATGCCTTTACGACACCCAGAGCCATCATCCGATACAGGGCCTTGTACGTTTTTCTCTGCTGCTCGGGTGGGCTACTAGTTCGCGGCTTGGCCAGTCGGTAACTTAGGAAAATGGACTTTAATCACGCCGCTGAATCACGCCGCTGGATCCACGAGGAACGTCTCGATAAGTATTCTACATTTTAATCGCCGCCATAGACTCGGCGACCCGTCGTAACGAACCCAACGGAACGCTGGGCAACTCTACGCGTTTCCTTGATTACATCCAACATTACGACCGCGCCGACGACAACTCTCATAATTTACAATCAGTAGAGGGGCCATAAAAGACACCGGCTCACAATTGCTCTAATAAACTAGACGATTCCGACGAGGATATTGCTTTATTGCGATGTACACACATTGATTGTCCTCGCTTTCCTCAGGAGTCTGCAATCGCTGCCGGAGATCATCGAGATGATCCACGGTTCGGGCTCTACGGCACGCATGAGCACGGATTGCCCTGTGGGGCGCTCCCCCGGCACGGTCGAGATGGGGCCAACGAAGCCACGCCCCCTTGAAACATTCCGTACACTGTTCGCAGCGAAACGAATCTCCCTGAGACATTTTGTGTACAGAGAGCAACAGAATCGCGCGCTAAGTTAGGATGCTTTGCGGAAAGGGAGCAGCGAAGCCACGCCCCTTCGGAGTACTACATGCAAAAAGGAGCAATGAAACGCGCCTTTCGGAGCACTCTCCACGGAGAGCGGTGAAGTTTCAACCCTCAAGGCACTCTATAAATTGAGATACAAAGACACACGCTGCCTTAGGTCTACTTAGAGAAATTCAACCACGCTCCATGAGACACTCGACACAGAGATAGCAAGGAAACAATGAAAGCAATAAAAATATGTCTCTCAGGACACTCCGAAGAAGGTAAGCAACGAAACCATACATGTCAAGACGGCCTACTTAAACACGACAACGAAAGCACGCTCACAAGGTATTCGACATATATTGTCGGCTGTCAACTAACCAATGTTATTTTAAGACACTTTATTCGCTGCCCTCAAGAGACTTTTCGCGAAGATTGCATGGAACCACACCTCCCAGAGATGTTCATACAGCGGGTGTTATAAAACCACGCCCCATAAGGCACTGTCCATAGGGAGAGCAAGGAAACCACGCCCAAAATGGTAGTCTTCATACAGAGAATAACTAAACTGTACCTAGGAGTATACTTTACAGAAAGAAAACAGCGGAACCACATTCTTTAGGGCACTTTACACCGACAAAGTACCATACCACGCCGCTTGGTGCGATTCACACAAAAAACCACGTCCCCTAAAGCATTCTCCATAGAAAAATCAACAAAACGACGCCCATCGGGTTACTTAATACACCAAGGACGGGCGGAGCCACGCCCCTCGGAGAATTTTACTCATACCAAGCAAGACAGACAATCTTGTATCTGTTTCTGCAATGTCATTTACCCCTGTCATTTTCCCTTCCATGCAACATTGTTGAAAATCTGTTCGAAGAACGGACCACGGTTTCGACAAATCAGGCCGCGGGATATTCCACGGGGCCAATTGAAGAGTCAGTTCCAGGGTTTCTTGTAGAGGGTTCGCGCGGCCCCTCGTGCAATTCTTCCACCACCCCGAAGCGAACGCTGCACCGCGGCCTTATTCTCACAGCTAAGTTTCCACGGCGTGGAGGAGCAATTTCTGCAACGAAAGTCACTGCCTGGTAATTACGGGGCTCTTCCTCTCGAAGGCCTCTGGCCAGAAGATCTTAGCGGCTCTCGTGCTCTCGCTCCCTTCCGTTCCACGGCGTAGTTCAGCACCTATGCGAATCGCCGTAGGAGTCTCTGCCCGCGGAAGCTCATTCACGGGCGTTTTCCTTTATTACTGGCTGACGGGTTTACGAGCTTTATTTAATATCTTCAGCGGCGCGGCGGCGAGTGAAACTTTATGAGATTGTATTTTTCCTCCGCGAAACCGTCCTCTCTTTACGATCTCCCCTGTTATCCGACGAAAAAACACCTGATTACCCGCGGACGGTCTTTGTTTTTGCACGGAATACGGACGGGTTTCGGTGTTCGCGGTTTTATTTGTGCCCGTGCTCTTCTCTCTATCTCTCTCTCTCCCTCTCTCCCTCGGTTTTATCGTCTAAAGTTGTGAGATTGTTACAACGGGCAGAGTAAGCTGTGTAGCATCGGCTAACAACGATGCAGGTCATTTCTCGGTCGTTGAACTTGAACAGCCGCACACAGGGTTGCGTGGAACAAAAACCTTTTCTCCGTACTCGGTAGAAGAACGGACCACAAAGTGGATATGTTACCCAGCAGCCCGAGCGTTTTGTCAGTCCCCTAGCACGCGTTTAAAAGAGCCGTGAAACACTAGACGGAATTCTAGAGCCTCGCTTTTACTTAACCTTTCGCAGCTTCGAACAAAGATCACCATTATTGGTGGGATGAGTGTCTCACGCGCAGTCGAAAATTCGAGCCCCGCTTTTGAACGCGACCCCCTGACTTGTGCTACCGACTCCAAAATCCATCTAATTAACTGAATCTGCTGTTTAATCAGCTACAGAATCCGATCTGGGGATCGAGACAAGGAACATTGATCCATTGCAACAATATTTTTCAACCCTTACCCGTCGATCATTTTCTCAGATTGTAAATTGTAGGCAGGAACATTTGATTTAATTTAATTTAGCGATAATTGCTATTAATTTTCAGTGGTTCGTTGCCGATGAAATAATTGTAATTACTTCTTTAAACTTGTCAATAGAAAAGTGTGTTTGCGTGTGCATAAACTTTGACAATTTTATCACGAAAACTATGATGGTTCACATAGATGAAACAGCAATGCTCGAATTATTTGATTTATCCCTTTGACAACTTCCCTGTTAAAATTTAGTAAATGAAGTAATACACTCACTGCCGGGTAAGTGGAATGAAATTGGAACTCAAAATATATAAATTAGAGATGATTCTCGACGACAATTATTTTTCCAAGCAGAGTCGTCTAGCGTCTACTTTGTGACGAGTATTAGGTTTAAGACCGTGGGTCTGTGAACTATGCGAGGGGCCACGAGCCACCAGGGGAGAGCAACAATCTAGAAATAATGCGGGGAAGGTTTTAGTGGCCGAGACGGTGTAGATATACAATCCTCCGAAGCAATGGCTCGCTGGAAATTCTTACACCGAAGAATTTCCGTATTGCTACCCGACCAATCCGGTTTTCGGGCCGAAACCGTGCCTGGCCGACTCTTGATCGGGTAAAAACGGAGAAGGACGAGTTCGAACAACATTGTAGAACGCGGGGGACCTTTCCCTTTTGAGGTTGTCCCGAATTACTCACGGTTAGGAGGCCATGTGCTGGTCCGACAGTTTCAATATTCAAATCAGTGGCCCGAGCAATTAAAACAGACACCAAACAGAAATAATTTTTCATAAAATAATGGCAAGATGTAGATGCACTTAACCTCGAGCAATTAACTTTCCGTAAAAATGCTGGTAGACGTCCAGTCAAATGTTTCAATTGATACATTTAGTACCAAATATAATGTTCGCGTAAAATATTTTTTTATATTAGTTCTGTATAATTTATATTGTGTCTTTATAAGGTAATATTTTTGTTGTTCTTATCTTAATTTGTCCGTCGGTGTCACAATTGCAAAAGATCAATACAATGGAAAGATAAATAATCACTAGACTGTAGATTCTATATACTTATAACAAAATTGTGTACACAGAAACAACAGAAAGATTAAAAAATTTGAAGAGTATCACAATTTTCGACCTAGTAAAATGATTGAACAAAATACAAAAATCCTTAGTGGCTCCAGCGTTTTACGACAGATGAAGATTTGTCTTTTACCTAAAGATCCGCAGAGCATTAATTAGCATCATTATTTCCACGCGTGATAGCTTAATTATCCAGAAAGCCAATGTAATTGAGCAACGGCTTTTTTCTTGGAAAAAATAAAATGCTGAACGAGAAGAAACGGTAAAAACGGGCGAAACCAAGTCGGGGAAACTCGGAGGATGCAGCGAAGTGCAATTGCTTCTGGGAATGCAATCCTCGGCTCGCGAAAGAAACAACAATTGCCGTTGACCGCGCTGCAACGAGCCGAGACGCTCGGTGTGTTGTTCGACATTAATAAAAGTGCAGGTAAACGCTTCGGCGAAAGCAAAACCTTCTGGCACCAGTGTTTTACACTTCCTGCCGACTGACTTGCAGTTTCCTCGGTTCTCGAGACGCGATCTGTTTCGTCTACGCGATCGCGAAGATACACGCAGCGGGGTCGATGATAAATCGAGCGAACATAGGAAATTCTTTGTGCTTCCTTTCACGGGGGAACCCAGAGGGGACTAGAGATAAACACGCGCTATCGTTTCAGTTCCTCTTCCCCCCTCTAGCAGCTCCATAATGGATGCGAGGCACCGGAGGGGTCGACGTACCTTTCGTAAACAGATCGCTTACGCTCAAGGACGTTGTCATGGTACTCGCTGCACTCGCTATGTAATTATCCATTAAAGTTCTTTAGGATAGTATCGCCTTCACGACCATCCGAACGAAAATCCTCGCGATAACTGTTCAAACGGTACTATTTTTGTTTTTCAATTGGACTATGAAAGCACACAAAATTTCGCCTTTAACACTGCAACCTGGGAACACGTCGCATTTTTTGTACAACTAGTATTCGGAGACATTACTTTTGATTGCAGATTCAAATTCATAGAACGTAAGCTGAAGTAAAAATCCATATTACTTTATTTTAACACATCGACTGTCAACTCAGCAACCACACAAATGGAAAAAATTCACACAATTTATTTAGTAAATAATTATAGCATTAAGTTGTTTGTTCCATCCTCTTGCGCTTCAGAAAACGTAAGTAAATCTGATGCACTTAACCTATCAGCCTTACGAATAATTTTCAAGTGTAAAAAGGAATAATACCACCACTGAAATAAGGAACGTTTTTAATTTTGGGTAACAGCATGGGTTCAGCATAACTTTTAACGTAAAGATCATATAGAAAGCACATAAAGTGCATTTGAATTTTTACAACATACAATGATTTTTATTTCGCAATACCAACAGGTTACGACCTCATAAATAAATATTGGGTACACTACATTCTGTATATTGTTCATAGCGTACCTCGAGTACGCCATCGTTTAACTGTTGTTTGTAATCATACAAAAGTGTGTAATAAAATGAAACAATAAAAACTTTAAAAATGTACGAGTAGTATTTTAGAAAAAAAGCGCTACATATACTCTTTACATTATTCTTGTATTGTTTCCTTCATATAAATTGGTCCATTTACACCGCTTTATTATTACGTTCGGAACAACCGTGATTTGAGGTCTTCAACGGCTGATATTTGATCTCGCAGAATCTAGACATAATCAGATAACGACCTACTAAACTGACTCAGTATTTGGACAGCCTACGGGCGATAAACAAAGATATGATAAGCTTCTCGACGCGGGGAATGCTAATGACAGTCATTAACTCCATTATCCAACGATCCTCCGGAAATTGTGGGGCAACCGCCAAGATTGTGTCTAGGTGAAAGATAGTTAACACGCATCAATTAGACCAACACGACTACCGCGTTTATTTGGCTGTGGGTAATTAACCCTCTACACTGGGTCAGTGTCTGTGATTGTTTTTATGGTTCTTCCACCACCACAAAAGAGTTAGACTTCGTCCCCCTCCCCGAAAGAGTTTATACCAACACTAATCATTTTATGCACACGACACAGAAATCTGCCCACTTTATGTTAGACCAATGGCGCGTTTCAACACGGGTTCAGAATGATCCGTGGTGGTCAAAAAAAAAATTTGACACGCGCATAAAAAATGCTCATTTTGTCCCTGAAACTATAACAGAAAGAAATAATTTACCATTATAACATCTGACAATAAAAATAATTGAATGATCCTCTACAAAACGTAAGAAACTTTACTTTGCTCGAAAAAAAAAATAAGCTGAAGTATGGCAATAAAAATAATTGAATGAAATTCAACTAAACATGGAAGAGTTTTCGAAACTGTTTCAAACAAAACTGTTACAAAATTGAAAGTAACGTGGGTGAAAATAATTGAAGAAACATGTGTGAATGTTTAAGAATTTTTTAACACGTTTCGAAGCAGAAAGCATGCAGATTACAACGATGAAAATAATGCTGAGAAAGCACTTGTAGCAAAACGATCACGGTCAACTTTGTTTACACCATATAGAGTCTTGTTGTTTGCTCCGGAGTAATGAGCAGGAGGGAGACAACTCGGCCAATTTCCGGAGACGCTGTTCGTCCGCAGTTTTCGCAAAATACGATCAAGGCGAGCGGTTTTTTTCAGCGATGTTCTGGGAACCGGTAAATTGCATCGGCACCTTCGCTCTCTGGTTTCTTTGTAGCGAAATGACAGCGTGCGACTTCCCTGCACACGGTGCTCGGACCTCGCGAAACCCAGAGGAGGTAGGTGTGGCGTTATTAAACATCCTCCGTGGCAGGAAAATAATACCGGGTTTGTCAATAGCCGCGCAATTTCCGAACGAGGAACCGTGATCTCTTAATGAACGTTTGCGTAACCGGTTCCCCCCTCCCCCTCCCCGTTCGTACGCGAACATCCGACCCGGTTCGGCATCATCATTTCCCGCTGGACCGGCCCGAGAGAGAGAAAAAGGTATTTTTAAAAATTATTCAACACCGGACCCCGGTGGACGCGTGGTATTCGTCAGTCTGGCTGAACATTAATAATAAACACCACGCACGAAAAGATAATCCGCGACTCTCGACTCAACAGGTACGGGCAGCACGTGCTCGATTTTTTATCGATACGCTCGATTACAACCCCTCTAATTAACCTGTTAACCCCCACGCGACCACCCGGATGCCGATTCCGTCTCGTTTCTTGTTTATTTTAATTTTGAAATTCGTTGCTGCATAACGAGCGGATTTCCTGATAAAGTATCCCAAATCTTCCTCGTTTTTATTCATTTTTCACTTCTCAATCCGTTGATGTGTAATAACGAGTCAAACTCGAGATGAACAATACCGACTTTTTATTTTATTTAGTTAAATCCTCCCTGTATAATCAGTAGATCTCGTGATGCAGGATACCAGTTCTTTCAGATTTCTTATTTATTTTGTATTTTATAAACCTTCGTGTAGAACGAGTCAGACTTAAGATGAAGATTTCGAACAGAGTGTTTTTTCTAAATGTATACCATTTATTTCTCTTATGTCATAACAAAATTCTAGTCTTCCATAATCAATATTTAAGCGTTGAACTATACATATAGGATAAATGTTAATTCTCCGTTTCTATTATTAGGGAATTATACAAGGCAAAAAATTCGAATTATTGTAACCACGTGGAAAGTCATACGGCGAGCGGTTAATACATATCGCAAAACCGGATTCGCGTACATTCGAGTGGATAGAGGAAGTTAACGGGTAATTTTTTCGGCATAAAAGCTCGCATGAAACTAGTCTAAAGTAAATGATGGTTAAGCTCCGGATATTTATGCGGATATATATTTTTATGGGTTGATTCAGCGAAATTGTAATTGAGAAAGTGTTTTATGAATCTGCTTACAGATTTTATTACATCCCTGAGAGAGTCTTGCTAGTCTTTGTTCAATAATTTACTGTACCGAGATTTAAAAGGTCGACGGCACCATATATTTTCGGTAATAATCTCGCATAAAACACACTGCAATCAATGAAAATATGACAGACTAACAGTCACAATGTTGTCCAATTAGATGCAATAATGATTTACTGAGTAAATACGTCCTAAAAATGGACAAAATAAGCATATTATATGCTCCTTATTTTCAATTATGTGCATAACTTACTGAATATATAACAAATACGTATAAATCACTGAAATACAAAGTTTCTCCTCACTTTTTGGATTTTTCCACACAAATATAATTAACATGCTGACTGCCACGTTGGTCATATACAAGGTGTACCAAAAAAATTGTACTTCCTTGAAAAGGACGATTCTTGAGGTAATTTTTTCCTTTGAATAAATATTCTCCGCAGCTTTGTTAAGGATTTATTAACGGAAACCATAGACCAATCAGAGCGCTGCTACAGCAGACAGATTCCGGCTCGCCGACAGATCTGAATTCGTCCGCTGTAACTGCGCTCTGTTTGGTCCGTGTCTTTAATTAATAATTCCTCAACAAAGCCGTGCAGAACATTTTCGCAAAGGAAAAAGTTACTTCGAATGACCTTAGGAATCGTCTTTTTCAAGGAAGTACAATATTTTTGGGACACCTTGTGCGGTAGACACGATGTATTCTCAAATCAGACTTAAAAAGTAATTTTTATCATGAAGCAGTTGAGTAAGCCAAATTGTGTTACGATTTGTAGCATGCAGAAGAACTAAAGAAGCAACTACTGTGATCAATTTAAACTTATTAATTTCAACATTAGTGTCCCGCTAACTTCCTGTGGTTTTGTGGGATTTTTGAAAGATGTAACTCAGCAGTCAGCCTGTTAAAATAACAAAAATTTAGCCATCCCTAATGTCGTGTCTTCTAAACTTTCAAGCAAGTTATATTGATTCTTAACTGCTAGATCTTGATGGGGGTCCACGGAGAAACTATCCGCCACTTCCCCGTACGATTCGATCTGCTCCCCGGAAACGATAGATCCGTGAACCATAAACGCGCAACGGTTGCGTGGACTCACGGTAATTTTCCTCCGTCACGGAGCTGTTGTTGAGACACGCGGGCTCGACCAGAATATTATTTTCCCCGGGTTCGATCGCGGATAAGATCGCCACGAACTACCGGGGAACGAGATAAACAGAAGCCCGTGGGGACCCATTCGTGATTTTTCGTCCTCGTTCGGCCCGGTGCATCGGGGGCTTTCCTTCGGCAAGTGGAGCACGTACACACGGAACAATATACTCGCGTACGCGCGTATGCGTACGCCCGTTTAATCCCTGGTGCTGCCCTCTTCGGTTTCCCTTCGCTGGCCTCTTATCTCCGAGCGATGGTGAATCACCGCGGCGAACACGATGCTGCCATGGAGAGGGGGGAGGGGGAGCGAGGTGCGAGGATCAAATGAGTGGGAGCGAGTGATCCAATGAGTTGAAGTTAGCGAGTGTGAGCGAGGAGGGAGCGAGCGAGTCGACGGCAGCGAGGAGTGAGTCGGAGGTAGCGAGGAGTGAGCAAGCAGGAGCGATCAAATAGCGAGAGAGTGGGAGTGAGCTGGTCACAAAGTGGCATCGAGCGAGCGAGCGAACGAGCGGGAGAAAGATGAAGAAGTGGGAAAGTGAGTGAATGCGAGCTACCCAAGAGTGAATGAGTGGGAATGAGCGAGTCGGAAGATGGCAGCAAGTGAGTGAGTGCGTAAGTAGAGTGGGAAGAAGATGAAGACGGATAAAGAGTGAGTGAGTAGAAGCGAGTGAGAATTGGACGAGTAGAAGTGAGTGAACCGGCGAGTGGGATCAAACAACCAACTACGTAAGTGAGATAAAGATGAAGAAATTGTAAGAGCAAGTGGATGGAAGCAAGCGAGACTCCAATAAGTGAGAGCGAGTAAACCTATAAGCAAATGAGTGGAAGAAAGAAGTTGAAAGGGGGACAAAGGCAGAAGAGGCGAAGAGAGACCGAAGAGGAGAGGCGAAGAGCTCCACGGTGATGCTTAGTCCCCTGTGTGTGTGTACGTGTGTGTGCGGTGGTCATGAAATAACCGAGGTACACAACGAGCGAGAGGCTAGAAGGGACCCTCGAGGAGGGCACCGGGGACTGAAGAGGGGGAGAATCGCATCGAGAGAGAGGGAGACGACCAGAACAGGAGAGAAAGAGGTACGTACATGGTGTTGACCGGGCTTTGAACCCTGATCCCACTGGAGTACTACGCCGTAGTACGGCCTCTCCTCGGATTGGTTGGTCCACTCTTCTTGGTTTACCACACTATCAACCCTACTTGCTCTCCTCGTCACCCTCTGTTTCGTATCGCGTCGACAACAACCCTTCCCACCCGAAGCTTCGACCCTGGTTGTGTTTCGCATCGACGGAGAGGCGTTTGGCTGACTGAGCAACACTGGAATAATCCACTCTCTTCAACCGTCGTTGCAAATGTTTACAAACAGACTGCCCGAGCTATCAGCACCTTAATCTATGGGGTGTTATCAGACTTGTTAATGACCTTCCTGTATACTCTTTGCCTCTACAACTGGACCAGATTGTCGAAAGCAACAAAAAATTCATTACACTGTTCCTTGTTTATGTTCTTCGTGGCCCGTGGCCCGTGGCCCGAGAACATGGAAACCATACTTTTTCCCTAATCGGAACATCTGGTCCGAACTTCCTCTTGTAGAACACGCTTTTTTTTTCTCCGGAGGGGTCACAGCTTTCGGGAAAGACTGTCGATAACTCATTCGTTATCCTCCGAACTGGATAGATAGGTTAGGTCTCCGGGAAGACTGAGAAAGTTTGCTCGACAGGTTAGGCCTCAGGTTAGGTCTCTGCTGAGAGCAGGTTCAGCAGCACGGGCGCCGTGTGTATTTTACGAAGAGACACAACCGGGCTCCCAGTCTTGCGCATCCTCGAAGACTCGGAGCCGCGGCCAACTACCGCTTTGTCCTTACTTGAAGAGGCCGACGGTAGGGGATGGGATGCTCTTCGCCGATGGTGGGGCAGGAAAGATGAGCAGGGTAGAGGAAGGCAGGGAAGGTGGAGGACCGTTGCACTGACCGGGCTTTGAACCCGCTATGTGGTAAACAACAGGTACGTTGCACCCGTGGCGCAATTTGTAAGAGGCGAGCCCGAAGAAGACTTCTTCTTCTTCTTCTTCTTCAGGAAGCTGTCGGCCGAAAATAATGCGAAACACCACTTCGGGTAACGGCCAACTCCCCTACCACACGGTTTTATCGTGGATTGGCAAATTGCGAGGAAAACTCGGCTTTTGGCAAACATTGGGAAAGAGAACTGAGTTCTGAGAACCTTCGATGTTCTTGAAATTCGATACATAGCATGTTTTTTGGCAATGTTAGTGTCGTGAGTTTCTTAAAAAAAAAATCGATCGGGTTAGGAATGAGCCTTAGATTTTCTTGATTTTTGGAACTGAAGTTGATGAAGTTTAGAAGAACCAAAATTGGAAACGAGGACATTGAAGTTCTAATTGTTGGTTGTTGTTGTGAATGAGGAAGTGTTAATTTGCAGAAAGCCTTGTTCACTTTGAAATTTGGAACGGAACCAAGATGAAGTTTGGAAGAAGTTGATTTAAAAATATGTTGATTGAAGCAGTAGATGTTGCTGCTGATAGTTCGATTGAAGGACGCTAATGTTTCCCTATTTTCTGCGAGCAGTTTTATTATTCTATAACGAGGAAGTGAGCTATCGGTTCTAATCGGACGTGAATGGTATCTGGATGGCACAGCGCCGTCGACTTCCGGTTTACGGTAGCAACCGAGCTCTGAGATCCGATCAGCGTGTTCCTTTCTCGAGATGCCGTAATATTTACCGTTAACCACGCAATAATTACGATTGTATTGCAATGGGATTCAAGGTTATTTTACAAAAACGGAGCAATCGAACAAGGCTTCACCGATTGAAAAAGATCGTTTTGTTGAACCATCGAAAAAGCATTGATGTTTCGTGGGATTGTTTTTGGAACTGAAAAAAAAGAGAAGTGGAATCGATTTTGAAACAACACACCGTATCGACGTGCACGGTAACCTTTTACAGGCTAGAAATAGAATTCAATGGGCGATTTCGACACCATACCTGAAAATAAATCTACGCTGGTTTGCGTAATTCTATGGTAATCCAAATCTAGGGTTTGTTGTGGATCGATGTATCTACCAATGGGCCTAGTTACCGACATTCCCAGTTCCAACCTCGACCACTAACTGTCGCTACCGTCGCAAAATTCTCAAGAAACGTTACCACCTAACACGAACCACCTCCAGTTTTTCAAACTACACATCGAAAAGCAGCTCTGTCGATCTTGATCTTCCTCTGAACATAAATTTCCCTTCCATTGGGCACTCGTGCTATTTTTGAGACCGGAAATCGTTCTACGAACCACCAACAATTGTACTTCACATTTAAATAACCACTGGTATTTTCTTTTCATAGAAAATGCATCAAAGAAGTAGGATTAAAAATCATTTGTATTTTCTTTTTACAAAAAATGCATTGAAAGAGCATAAAAAACAGTTTGAACAACTTGATGTCTTTCTTTTTCAAGTACGAGGTTCTCACGGCAATAATCCGGTTACAGGATCGAGGTCACTTCCGGTTTTCGTGACGATCTCCAATACAGGTAATTACTGCCCGGAAAAATATTTAGCAATTTCTGTTATAAATTATTTTACAAAAAAAAATCCCATACCAGGCACACTTCTAATTGTGCAATTCATTTTCGTTGACCGTTGAACTGTTTACTTCTAAAATTAAAAAATTTTGCATATACAATAAGCACATGTGGAGATTCGCAATATAGTACTAGATTTTTTATTTGATGCGTTTATGATGGAAATATATAAGTAGGTACAGTTTAAAACATGAAACGCAAAACATTATGAAAATTGAATATGATGAAATTAGTGAAATGATTTATCAGTTAATCTACGAAATTTGTATTCTACAGAAAGATGGACAGCCTACTAATACATTAATAATTGAAGGAGATGATCTAATGTCTCATTTGTTTTGAAATGATTGTAGTAGGTACAAGATTAAAGAAAAATGTGTTCGAGCTCCGAGATTGCGGATCGTCAAGGAGGGTTTGTCGCGTTTGTTCGATTTTTATGGTCGCCTCATTAATATTCTGCCGTACGATTCTTCCTCGTTTTTTTCGATAAAAACCGATCTAGGCACGCGTGGAATTCCTGTGATCGTATTGGCCGAGTCTGCGGGGCAGGGCACTCTCATTCAAGAATGAGCGTCGAAATGTGAGCGTATAGTCTAAAAATACTGTCGGTGGGCCGAGGTGCGCCTAGCAACAGAGATTGCATAGAAGCATAACTATAGTGAACGTGCGTGTTTATACGCCGAGGCACAACGAGGACACGAGTTACGGAAAAAAGGAGCCTGGCCGAACGAGCTGCCAGCACGTTTCAAAACGACCGCTGGAGACCTCAACAATCAAGTCTCTTTTTTCTTCTCTTTTTTCTTCCTCTTCCTCTTCCTCTCTTTCTCTTATTCTTAATTAATTCTCCTCGAGTAGAGCTCGATATTTATGAAATCCCTCGCTGAAACGCGCCTAACCTGCGTCATATTGAAATCGAGTCGGTAAACTGCATGAATAATATTGTTAATAAAGCCTTTTTTTACGATTTCGTTACCGTTTAGTGTTTACGGACCGGGAGTGTTTGGGCGAGTGTAGACTTTTATGGACTGAACGAACTGGAATCGAACAAACATTTATTTACTCTCCAGGGGGATTATCGCTCGAAAAATGCAATAAACACCTCGTTAAATTTTATTAAACCTTCCACAGCGAACCTCTATTTTCATTTTCGAAAACGGACACCTTCCGAGAGTGTGAGGTCTCTGCACGTAAAATGGCTGTTTTCCTATCTAAGATTCGATATCGTACATTAATACTGATGTAAACATAATCAAATTTCCGCAGCATTTTTTGTTTTCAACAATATATACATTTTTACTCGACTTTAATGCGCTGGTTAAAGTTGCAGTATGCTACAGAAAGGAGAAAATAAATAAATGATTACTAAACACAAATTCTTTTCATTCATTTTCAAAACATTGCTTTTACGATGCTAATATTGATTAAAATATTCTCACATTTTTTGTAGCGATTTTCTCAAAATAATGTAAGGATTTTTCTCGGCTCGCGTGTACTGATGAAATTTTTTCTATTATTATGAACTGTAATGTATCTTTGTCGTCGTCCTGGTAAAAGAAGTACGAACATAGAAATAATTTTACAGTCTAAATAATAGAAATTCAAGAATTTCTAATTACCGAATACAGTGTCAGAAAAGACTTATACAGCATAGAAGTTTACTGTTTACCAAATCTGAATCTGTATTGTTCGGCGATTGCACGAACGAGACATCCTCGCCGAAAAAATGAAATGGTACTTTCGTTTGGAGTTTTTCGGTCCTCGCCACGACCGCGGACGTTATTAACATTTTTGCGGTCGTAAAGAAAATTTATCCTCGGCATTGCACAAAAGCAGGCCGCGGCCACGGAATACAGAAGAGGTTTTATCCGCGTTTCTCTCGAGGCAGAGATCGACCGTGTACACCGATAAACGCTGAAAAGGGCCCATATTGCAGGGAGACACGTGCACCGCACTGCGGACGAGAGGTTCCTCGAGAGAGCAGGGGCCACGTGGCTTCCTGAATGGAAACGAGATTCCTTTTTTTTTTAATTACCATTTTCATGAAAGCGCCGCGTGCGAGAGAGCCCTATCTCTAACGCGATCGTTATCCGAGGCTGAGCCATATGCACCAGAAAAAGAAAAAGGACGATTCCTCGATTACTGCTGCTTAATCAGTGCAATTTACCGACTGCGATTCTTGCATAATTCTCTGACCTCGATTTCTCATCGCGAGGAACCGATCAGTCGAAATGAAACTGAATGCGGCCTTGTGTTCTTTCCGTTGATCGCAATCACGCGAGCGTTTTGCTTTCGGGAATTCGGCCACGGTTTCGCCAACCCGTGCCGCGAATATTCAACTTGCAATTCGCTTTAAAAAGTCTCTTTTTGCATATTAAAAAATTGTGAACTCACTCCCTGTTCTTATTCTCAGGACAATCCCTCACTCGGAAAATGTCGCTTGTTCCTTCATTTTCTCATTTTAATTCGCCTCTTAGAATCACACTGTGATTTGCAACTAAACTGTGAATTCTACGATGAGAAAAGATTAATGTAAGGAAAAGAAGAACAGTTTAATTTCTAAAAAGCTTCAGGATGAGACAACATAAAAATAGACTAAAGTAATTCTCATTGTCAGAAGCCAAAATAATTAACCACCTTTTAATTTCTCTTGCATTCTACTACCAAAGCTCTTTTAATGGTGCCGAGGATCTCCATTGTTCACTTAAAATAAATTTCCGTAATAACCAGGCTTGATGATGCCACTGCATAATAAAAATTGCAAGGACTTCTAAAACGAGCGAACACCATTTTATCAATTTTATGTGGTAATTACGTGGCAAACAAGCTGCTGAAATAATTAAAACGCTGTGCAGAACAACTGCGTGAGAATAAGAGAGTGAAATACGGCCGAGGAGATTTTTGTCGCGGATTAACTGTCCAATTAAAAAATGCAGGCGGTACCTGCATGCACTTTGTATTCACGACGCAAGGCTACTTGCAAATTCGTGGTCGCCGAGCGACGACCCTGCGTTTCGTGCGCGTATCGTGGAGTCCGCGTCGCGTCGCTCGCATCGATCGAACGAACGCCTCAAAACATCGACACAAATTTACCAAATTGATCCCCCGCTTCCCCCCTCCCCTCCTGACGCATTGAAATCTCCTCTTTTGAACACGTTCGGCCGTTTGCATCCTCGAGGGAAAGAATCCCGACCGCAACGACTGCGAAGAAAGAAAGGGGAGCGGGCGATGTAAAATCGAAATGTAACTTACCGAAGGTAAATACTCGTCTCAGGAACACCTGCTTTCTTGGACCTGGTACCGAAGTACTCTCACGGTGTGCACAGCTTCTGCACCTGCACCTGTCTGGGTCATTTCCAGGGAATTCTCTGTACACTGCTCTTAGTCGATGGGGAGGGATTATTTGCTAGGATTCATACTGCGAGGGAGCGTTTCTAGGACTGTATTCTGCTGCAACAAGGAAACCACATTGTAGCGATGGTGTAGGATCATTGAAGGACATAATAGCTGAATGTTAATTGGACAAGGACGATGCAAAATTCTTTTTGGCTACTTTTCGTTGGATTTAATGGGCTGTGGTAGTGTGAATATTACATACAGTGGTGTGAATACTACATAAGCGAAGAAAGATGGACATGGGGAGGTGCTGGTAAACCTTGGATAACACAAAATGTTGTTAGGTAAGCGTATCAGTTACTAGTCTGGTATTTTTTTTTATAATTTATAAATATTAATTTTAGTCCAAAATTGGAGACATTTATTTTGTTTTTGTTCATTTCTGTTGTTGAGCTCCGACGTTTTTCGCTATTTTGGAGACAGAAGGGGACTCTACAAGAAATCTGAGATTCCATAGTTGTTTACTACGGAGTTGTTATTAACTTTGTCAAATATCAGATCATTAATTTTTTACAATCTTTCAGGTCTGATTTTAGTGGAACATTAAAAACATCTACTATTTTCATTATTTTCATTTTTGGTTTCTGCAACGTCCATCATTTTGAAAATGAAAGATGGCTGAAAGAAGCTTTGGATTACAACTTCGTTAACAAAAACAGTGGATTACTTCTTGGTCCAATTAACAAATTACTAGTTACAGCTAAGATTTTTTAAAAAGTTGATTAATCAAATCACTGTGTTATCAAAGGTGTACCCGTCAGGTGACCCAGGGCTAAAGAACAGACACAGGTGTCTTATAGATAATTCTTTTTTTTTTTTAATAAACATAGGCATTCACTTATGTAGGTTAGTTCTTTTAGACTCTCTTATGATTATGGTTTATATAATAATATATTGTCGTTACACATAGAATTCTTATGCGAATACCAACTGGAAGTGAGACACTGGGTACTTCTGTTCTCCCGTTTTTTAAACGATTCCTCTTGCTCGACAACATTCACCCGCACAAACATACGAGTCACAAGCCACACGGACACACTCGCATACACGCCCAGGCAGTATGCAATGCAGCAGCCTCTCCTTTCACACACTCTTTTACAACTGGGATCCTTACGTCACGTTTCGGAACGCACATATACATCTACTTATTACAAAATAAGAAGTACACGCTAAGTTATGTTTACTGAGATCATACTAATACATCACAGGGTTACATAGACATACGATTTTTTATTCTCTTTTCACTATTTTTTTTTGTTTTATTTGTTATATTTCGTTTCGTTCCCGACGGCAGACTCCTTGCTTACTCGAATTGTGTGGACGCGTGTGTGCATATGTTTGAGTGTATGTGTATATGTCTGAATGCGTGTGTGAATGTATGCGTTGTGTGCATCATGTGCGACCTATGCAGATCCGACGAGATTCGTTCGACGCTTTCTTTCTGGCCTGTCGTCTCTCCCTCCGTTTTCTTCCAACAGGTAGAAAAATATAGAAATTCGAGCAGTCTGCCATTGATCGTCGATTCCCTCGGAAAAATTCGTGCATCGTCGACTGATTAAAAGGCCGAAATCGAAACGAAAAAACCTGTATACGTTCGCCTGTGTCTGTTTATCACGCTCGATAAATTTTGATTTCCAACGATTGATTGTCTGGACTGCGGATTCTTTTTTTGTTTGTAAAAAAATATATATAAAAATAAAGTACCAAAAACATTCACACTTGTCGGCAACAGTGTCAACTAATTAACGTTACCTATCAACACATTAGCTACCGATACATATCTAACATTTTTCAAAAGTCCATAATTTAGAGCTTCAGTGTGACAAATCAGTTTCAGTAACATACTCTATATATTTCTTCCAGGGCTACCATTTGAAAAACACTTTTAAGCTTCATGTTAATAGATAGACAATGCGTTAACAGTAGGGGTGCGCTAGAACCCGATGGTCGGGTCGGGTCGGCTCGAGTCGGGTTTCCCGAAAAAGTCGAGACTCGAGAACCCGGCTATCGTTTCTCGAACTACTCTGCAGTGCTATATAGTAGCGTACAAAATATGTAAATGCACAGTCACGCGTTATTTATATGACACTCCGAGACCATGAATATATTCATTGAAACGAATATAAGTGGTTAGTGGGTTTTCGGAATTTTCGGAAATTCCGACTTTTTCGGGAATCCTAATAGAATAGTAGAATAAACAAATATCTATTGGACCCCTGCTTTTTTAAACCGACGCAACAAATTTTTATCTAATACAAAGACCAGCAGTCCAGTTTATCCGCGAAACTCCGGTTCGAATTAAAAGTGGCGCCGTTATGCGAGCATGTTGCGGCGTGTTTATGCGCCAACTGCAGGCCAATTAATGCACAGCGCGATCCAGCGCGTGCCGAACGTTTAGTCAATTGTTGAAAAGCGACGAGCACGCATGGTTTGGCGACATGATCGAAATAAACGGACACTCTGCAAGATCCAATCAACTCCGCCACCCGAAACCGCGAACGTCGACGAACAGTGCCATTTTGTTTTCAGATACCAAAAGATACAAAAGAAAAAGCAACGACCATTCGGAATTCCTCTAAACGAATATGTTCCACTTGGACCGGCAACGACGCCTCCATGGAGCCCCATTGCGGGCCAAAAAATAGCTTTGTAACCACCAGTCGTATTTTCGAATGATAATCTCAAAACGGGGGGTAGAGAAATGTCTGTACCGAGGAGCAGGGTGCGAGATAGAGAGGGTGGGAGGTCTAAGGGGGCTGTTTCCAGAAGATGGCTGTAACCAAATCATTTTAGACAAGACCTTGTAATAAACAGCTACCATTATAAAATCGATATACCATTTAAAGAGATACACAATTACATTTACATTAATCGGGCCACTGGTAGAGAGGCTAAGGGAGATGATTTTGGTTCGTTCCGAAAAAAAATAGTTTCCTCTGTGTAACTCTGAGCCTTATCTTTCATGAACACGAAAGACGAAGATTCGGACACAGAGATGTTCTTACTCTTTCTTTCTCGCGCGCGCTCTCTCTCTCTCTCCCTCTCTTGAAATTTTCTTTTTCATGAGGCCGTTCAAAGGTCTCCCACGATTTGTACTTGCAAGGGGTACGCTAAAATGGTGCTTGCAACGTTCTTACCTATTTTGTGAGTCCATCCCCCGAATTAATACTTTCGCGAAGGGGGTGAGGACGTTTCGGAGAGCTTCGAACGGTTCACAGTTTACCACCTGATCGTAAAACGCTAAAAGGACTGAAATTAGAAAAGTCTTGTTTATAATTTTTCTGTTTAACCCTCATCCGGCCTAGTATCAATTTGTCACAATTTTCACGGATACTGAACATACAATGAGAATTATAATCAGATTTTAAATATCTCTCGCCTTAGATTTTATGTATTCATCGTATTAATTCTTCACCATTGTGTCAACTTGACAGATTAACGCGTTGAACGCCATGGCGGTCAACGGTGACCGACGCTATGAAATAATTTAAAAATAACTAAATATCAAATTAGGAATCTAGAAATTAACTAGATTATATGTAGAGTAAGCTGAAAACTTCATGATCGAGTAATTAACAATTGTTGAAATCGGTGAAACTTATGCGAATCGCATACCTTCCTTCTGGCAGTCAGCGTGTTAAGCTGTAAACCTGAGCGACGGATGAAGGTTAATTTAGGGAACGAAGTGTCGCGATCTTCGCGAAGCATCAACGCACTATTTACAGGGGTATCATGATGAGTTAGGGGCGTCAGAGAGGAGAAGGAGCCGAATACGAAGTTCTCCCCTGCGGCGGAGCGCAAAAAGAAGTAAGAAAATTAATTAAATCGCGGGGTGATTTGGCATCGGCTGTACTTTCTTAAAGTTGTACAGGAGATCAATGCTTAAACATGGGTAACCAGCTACGTATCTAAATCATATCTCTCTCCCCGTCGATCTTTCGAGCCTGATCCAAGGTTACACCTGTGGGCCTTGAGAACGAGGTCTCTAAGTCTGAAATATGTAAAATTCACTAGCTACGATTGTCGCTTTTTGTTATCTTCTTTTTGAAAGAAACTATTTGTCTTGTGATTTCACGATCGCTTCGAGGACTCGGTCAATCGAAGCCACCGTGAAACCCGCCATGGCCTCTTTTATGGTGTCTGTGGGTCCCCAGCAAGGAGAATTCGTCGCTGAGGACTCACGAGTCTGATTTAGGACCTCTCAGTTCCCAGGGGCCCCTGGATCAGCCTCGAACCGACCTTCTCCGTGTCTATGCTTCGAAATGCACTTTCCACTTATCGGCTAGGTGACTTAAAATCTACGTGTGTATCCTAAAATTATTTATATAATTTGTTCTCTGCTTACACTCTTTCCCTCGCCTAAAGTGTACGTGTATATTCTATGTCATCATCATCGTCACTCATTCCACCCTTACTTCACTTTTTAGACTCGAACGAACAAATATATTACATTAATTTCATTAAATCGTTACTTACACACTCTCTCTCTCTCTCTCTCTCTCTCTCTCTCTCTCTCTCTCTCGCACACTCTCTCTTTCGTTCTTTCTTCCAAGGCAACATATATATCTTTACATATGTATATATGTATAATGCTAATCGTTACTCTGTGGCTAAACCTACTGCAAAAAAGATAACGACACGATGAATTACATGTACATATATAAAATAAAAAAAAGTAGAGAAAAGGAAAAAGAAAATAGCAACAACGAGTTGAGTACCCATTTGTTACTCCGTTGTTACTACTTTTTCATTTCCGTGGCATGGCTACGAAAAATATAATCTGTGTACCTGTTAATATGTTAGTGTATGCGTCTGTGCATATGTGTGTACGGGGATGTGTGTGCGTGTGTATGTGTTGTGACGAAAAACGGAGCGACTCTTTTTTCACTGGCCACCGTTTTCCGTCCACGTTTTATTCATGGCGGATAAATCTATGTGAATGGCACAGCCAACGGACCTCGCGCCTCCTGCCAGAGCTTGCCCCTGCCTTTCTCTCGTTCCTCCATTGGCAGTGATCTCGCCTCGCTCGCATGGTCGCTCGCTTAGGCTTCTCACAGCTCGCTCCGGTGGTTCCCGCGGCCTCTCTCGATCCGCAGAATTGATGGAAGGAGGACAGCGAGGCTGAAGGAGGAAGCTCGGAAGACTCCTTAGCTGCGTATCTGACCCGCGTTGCGGGCCATTTTCTCCGGCGGCTCTATCATGCTCTTCGCGCTACCGTTTAGGCTACGTTTACGACTCTTCATGAAGTCTGAAAGCACACAAAAAACCAAACGCGTTAGCCAGGGTTTACGATCGAATTCATTAAACATGCTACGCGGTAACTGGTCGCTCATAGATAAGGACTACAATCCTTACACCGAGGAAGTCCAAAAGTGGGCTCACTATATTTTCTAATTAAAAGGAATTGTGCTTTGTTCTGCTCCTACGGTTAGTACGTAGGCTTGTGTCTTCAATTACAAATTCTTAGGAAACACTGTGTAAATCGGTTCGAGGAACTTCTAAGATAAGGACCGTGAGACACGAGTCCTAAATGTGAGTTTACAGTCTCTTTATTTTAATTAAAAACCTTTTCTATTTTACTTTCAGCAGGGATGCTTTCCATCATCTGGTCTCTTTGATTTTAATCAGTTGAGTAACGTCTTATGGAACATCATGGGAAACTAGTCTGAAAAATGAACTAACAATCTTTCTATACTATACTTTAAGTGGCACTGCCTTTAATCAGTTCCTTTTCCAATGTTAAATAGACCCATTTTGACCGTGAATTTCAGTAATTTCATTGTCTAGCTAATCGACATCTAGTCACTACTTCAAATTAGGAGTACAATAAGAAGATCAATGCGTCTAGATTTTGCAAAGTGCTCACCAAAACACGTTTAAAAAATTGACTAAAAATCGTCTGAATGCATTCTAACATAAAAGTTGATGAGCAAGTAATTTACAAGCAATATTTTATAATTAGAGTGGGTACCTAATAGGAATGCCTAATAATACTAATAGTAAGAATTGAAATGAAGTTGCTGATATTAACTGGGTAAAGATCCACATGGTTTAATTTATGGGAACTGGAACCAGGCAGCAATCAGTTGAATCGATTGCATATTTCATTAAATCCTCGATCAGATAAACATCGCATTAAATTTTATTGAACACAGTACCCGGACAGCATTTTCTTCCAAATTGAGGATGTCATTAGTGCATAAAATACTGCAGTGCAAGTTGTTGGGCCCAATTATCTGAAGAAGCACATCTCGAGACAAGTCGTTGCTTGATGATTTATCCAAGGGGAGAAAAAGATTCGCGAAATGTACAAAGAAGAGCCAAGGTCGCTGGGGAATCGGGTTAGCGTAATCGCGTGCAATATAAAGCTCGACCTCGTGCATCTTCGCCGATAACCCGAAGAACTGATTGCGAACTGTACCAGTAGCCGATACACACAACTGGGAACCTCATCAAGCTGATGGATAATTGAAACGTGCCTCGGAGGCTCACTATAATTTTCTCCGGTTTAATACGCGAGACGTTGTTTGCGGACCTTTAATGAGTCACGATAGAGGAAGCTTGCACAAAAACATGGCCTGCGCCGGCTGATACTCGTGGATCATGAGTCACGTCGCGTCCCGTTCGATTCAGTATCGTTGCAACACCCCCTCTATACTCCCCCCTCGATAATCGAGCGAACATTTGGCGAATTTTCCACGGGGAAAAGTATATTTTCCCCGACGCATCTGTCTCTCGATTTCCCGACCTACCCCTCTTCCGATGTTTCTAAGCTCTCGATCGCCATGGCACGCGACACGAATTATAGAGATTGCTGGGACAGCTGCGCGTGAACGGTCGTAACCCCTGCTCTAATCTCCTCGCGTCGTTAATCAAACGAAATGAACAAGAAAATGGGAATTGTTGGCACCGAGACGCACTGATATCTAATTTCATTCGAAAACCTGAAGGCTCACACTCCTGGGTAAGCTAAAATGATTCTAGGTACTTTAGTACAGCAAGAGGTGAATCAAATATGGCTGGCACAATTGTAAAATTCTTCGGCAGAGCCTTGCATGCAATTAAGGAACTCAGTGCAATTTACAGTAGAATTCTACGTATACACAATTTTCAAATCAGAAAGCTCAAACTTCTGGGCCAATTGAAATTATTCTCACTGTTTCAGCATACGTTTTACAGCAGAGGGCGAATCAAAGATGGCCGGCCCAATTATAAAATTCTTCAGAACCACGGCATCCAATTAGAGAATACAGTACATCAGAAGTATTCGATTTATCTACCTCTCGGATCAACCGGGATGATTTACCGATGAATGTGCAGCCTTCCCCTTTAGCCCCCCCCCCCCCTCTTATGCTACTCTTTCATCGATCAACGGACAAAGTATCGAACTCGTTCGCGGAATCGTTGCGTGCAAATTTAAATACCTGGATGTTGTACGCACATGCGGGTCAGGGTACCGGTGAGCAATCCCGATTTTAAATACCAATCGAACTACCCCAGGGGCCCATCCGCACCCCTTGTATGTATATGCGTGCATGTTACGGGGGATGTCGGACTCTCTGTGAGCACAGCTGATACCCCCATGCGAGCAGGAGGCGCACAGTCTCATGGCGAGGTCGCACGAGTGAACAAAAGCCGATGGGGAATCGGAAGGAACGGGGGTGCAGCCCAACCCCATATGGACAGGCACAGCTGACCGCGTGGCTCATTAATAACGTACGTTACGAAAATCACTCGCCCCCATAGCACTCGCCGAAAAGGTACGTTACGAGTTCTCTTTTCGTCCCGTATACTCGTAGCCAACGAACCAAAGGGTGCGAAGCCAGGGGTGGATCGAGAGATCGATCCGCGAGCGTATCGACGCGATACTATCACGAAATAATAACGGTTTCTGTCATATGCGCACGCGACTCAAAATTGAGCTGTGGAAACGATGGGGAAGGTGAGCCTAATTAGCGAGGAATGATAGAACCTCCCTGCTTGTGGCATTTTTGGCTAGGTACCTAATGGCCAGAATGTTTTAATCTGATGTGGCTATTTGAGGGCTTGGTTGAAGTTTCGTGAAATACATTTCACATACTGCAAAGCAAAATTTTGGACTTCTATTTACTAAGACTACTACCAGTTAGGCAAAAACGAATATCAAATATATCATTCTTAATGTCACGTCTGTCATTTATGACCGACACAATTTTTTTACTAAACTTGAAAATCAATTTTTCCTATAATCTATTAAATCAGCCAAATTTTATTAAGATCTACAAAGCGTGAGATTGTTACAAAAATTATTGTTATGATAAACTTTGTCTGTTCTATTCCTGTGTTATATGTTGTTTTGATTTTGTGCGACTTTTATGGGCATTGGCGCGGTACTCAACGTATTAATTGTGTTGTTACATTTCTACGGTGCGTTCTAGAAGTTCATTTATGGGTCAATGTGAGTGTCAGGTACTTAAGAACCAATCGTAGAGAATAGAGGTCTACTCCAATTGCTAGATGGACCTACAAGATGGTACCTAACTTTTAGATCTGCAAGCATTTTCATAGCTTCATCTAACTTCTTACATTTCAGGAGCTAAGTCAAATTGTTAATTGCTTGTACTAAAGGGATGCATGTTTGAAAATACATTTCGATATGTTAAAAAGTAGTCTCTCAATAGATCTAGGACCAAGAGACAGTTTAAAACTAACACAATGATCCATTTGTATCTAAAAGTCTGTCAAGAAGCTTCGCCCAAGTTCTCATCTTCTAGGAACTAATTTAAATTGTTCCCTCCTTGTATCAAAAACCATACAAAAAGCAACCCCAATCGTCTTCAGCTGACCTTCCGTTGGCTGAATAATCAAATCAGAATGATAATTTATAGCGAACCCCATATGTCGATTCGGGTTCATCGACCTCTCCACTGTTGCCGCTCATCCCCTGTCCATCTAGCATAACGAGTCCTTTGAAATTTCGCCCAGGGGTACAAAATCAATTGCGCCCCATGCTACGCGCGTGCATCACGAACGAGCGCCGGGGATCTGGTACTGAAAATATACAAGATGCTGACGGATCCACCCAGGAGCGTGTTGCCAGCCAGCGAAGGATACAATGTTACAGATAAACAAAAGAGCGTCGCGTGCTTCTGCGACGCAAAATGTGTTTACGGTTGTTCGTAGATGCACGGCGTGCGGGACACATGACGAGTCACGGCCAGAAATAGTGGCGTCGCGTGGGTGGTGTGCACGGCCCGACTAATAAATAGGCGAAAAAAGGGGAAGTAGACGGTGAGGTACCAGCCGAACAAAATGGCGGTTGTACGAAAGACCTCTTGCACAGGACTAAATATACTCGAAGTCAAAAGGGACGAGTCAGTGCAGATAAACAAAGCCAGCGTGTTTCTTTTTTAACACTTTGGCTAGCGGTGACATACCACCCTTGGGTCGCGAGCTGGTCTTTAAAATGATTCAGTATTCTCCTCTGGACACCGACTCAATCTGTGACTGGCCCCAAATGTTAACCATTTGCACTCGAAGCTATTTTGACTCCAAAACGAAACATTTCTTCCCATCTAGAATATTACCCTTCAATATATTTTTTTTTCATGTTATACATACGAAAATGGTGCAATTTTCTAGTACAATACCGAAATGTTTAGTTATTTATTAAATACAAACAAATTTAATAATGTAAAAAATGTTTTCAATAATGATACAGCAATTTTTAGTGGTGCCTTACAGTCAGCACTCGAGTGCTAAGGGTTAATTAATCTGCAAACCGGGGTCGTTCGTGTCCGACTGAATTCGAGGAGCGCAGTCTCTCGCAAACGAGCAGGTACCGAACTGTTTATCGTTCTACTCTCAATTCCGAAGTTTTGAACATGTCCCTAAATTCTTTTCAGATTTTTTGAAAGACTTTTACCCACGGGAAGATACGTCGGACACAATGGGTCTTTGTACACAGACCCATGGAAAAAAGCAGCCCCTGTGTAGCCTGAAGACCCTATCCCTATCTATTGAGGTTAATAATTTTCTTTATGTTGAGATTACGAAAGAGATAGTTACTCGAGATAACTAATTGGTGTGTAATTTACAACTGCCATCGCCACCGGAAAATTTACTGGAAGAATTCTCTTTGATTACGTCGGTAGGCAAAGTGTTAACTATCTAAACGCTGTGACACCTTTTACGCCATCCCGATCTATACTTGTTTACCGCTGACTCAACCCATTGACCAGACCACAAGTAGCCTTGCAAATATGGCTTTTAAAGATTTCGTCACTGCAGAACAGACTCCCGATAGGATCCTCAAGATCGCGTGACCAGCTGAAGATCATCGATAGTCTAATTGTGCATAATAATGTTTATCGTTATGTCACGCGTGTTTACGCATAGTGTCCAATTATCACCGATCCGATACGCAGCTGCGATACTTATCCGTTCTAAAAATACGTTCCCCGGACGTTATTTTCAAGCTTATCGGCGTCTATGAACTTGCCGAGATAGTTTTTATCTATATTTGCGCTTGCAGAAATGTTCCTTTTATTGTCACGAGGACATTCGCCCGACGCGATCTGTCCACGTCGCCAAAAGAACTGATAGGTGATCGAGAGAGACCCGGGTCAAGATGATCGCGAACGCCTATGCAGTATGTTTTTTATCAAGTGTTTACGTAATTACGTAAATCGCCGTAGACCTTGCCTGCCGGTTGTCGAATTAGATTGACCTAGGTTGTACACGCGCTTCCTGTATAAATAATGCCAGTCAGTCAATTAACTCCGATAATGCTGGTTTAATCGAACGGTATAATTCAGGACATCTCTCTTTCTCTTTCTCGCCAGGTAATTATGTAACCGTTTTCTGTTGTAACGCCGACCGGGACAGATTAAAAGCGTGTTTCTGCCGTACTCGATGCGAACAAAAAAAAAAACACAACGCGCGTTGGGCTCGGCAAAAAACATTCTGTGAAAAAACACCGCGATACATCGAAACAAACATTACGATTATCTCGAGAGACTGATAATTCGATATCGTCTGCCTGTTTTTTTTTCCTCCTTTCTTAAGAAAAATATCAACGACAATGGATGCGCGAATAACATGCAGTTCGCGTGCAATAGACGATTATCTTGCCGGGGCGGCAAACTTGAGAAACAAAAGCGAAGGAAACGAAGCGTGGGAAGCTGAAGCTCTTTAATTCGCCGCGGCTTATTAACGCATCTATTTCATGCTTTTCCTCGATATTTACGCGAGATACGCCATCGAGCAATAGATCGTCCAATTCCCAGTGTAAATATTAATTAAACACAGTCCGCGCCGATGCACCAATGCGTGCCACTTTTGAATTTCACGCCTAAATCGATGCAACGACGTTGATTTTTTTCGCTTCAGATCAGTGGTTCTCAATTCTACAGTCGACTCGGCAAATTACTGTCATCAGCAGTCGACATCGTTTTATTTCGAAACCGCCGCGGGGAACACCCCGCCGCAAAATATCATCAAAACTAGTCCCGGGTGCAGCGCACGGTTAACTCGCGTTAATAAATAATTAAGCTTATCAACCCCGGGGCCAACCGGCCAATCAAAACAAGCGGTTCACTCAATGAAGAAACTGTCGGTTCCATTTTTCGCGAACTAAACGCCTTTGGTGATTGGACCTACTCAAGGTTGCGGATGTGGTCAGAATAATTCAAAGTTCAAACTTTATCTACCGTCTAATTATTCTATTGCTCTTATCGGACACTGTTGTGCAATCGTTTTTGTATGTTAGTTCATGATGCTTAAACGCAGAGTTTAGCCAGGAGGTTGATACCCTCATCATGGTAAACAAGTGTTCGTCTCTTGTGCAATTTCATTTTCTCCGAATGATTAGTCAGCATTCCCTAACTGTGAGTAAATATGTCGAAATTTGTATTATGTTCTATATGTAATGTATGAAACATTGGTTTTCAATCATGATTTGTTCTTAACACCCTTTCAGCGGCCGGCAACTATTGCATAAACTCTTAGCGAAAATAGCCCGCCGAAAAAGTGTTAAAACACGAGGTAAAACACGATTCTCGGATTCATGTTCAGTGCATTAAAATGTATAGAAAAGACTTCTTAGATTCCGGGAAACGAAAATCCTCGGTCCCAACCTAAATAAGTCTCCAAAAAGTAGAGTCAAAAGGGACCCAAGCAGTGCTGTTCCTAAGAGTTTGAATATGCTTCCCTACGAGGCATTGATCGCTAAATTAGTTCCAAGGTAAAAAAATCTATGAAGACGAGGGTCAACATGGACCCAGGCTTCTCTGTTGGTACGTTAAAGTTTGTTGAGCAATGTGCTCAACCCTCAGCCGTTATTCGAATTTATGTTGATCATTGCTTAACGTGATTGACGTAACCGTGCGAGGGTTTACATTAACTTTGACTACCTCTGTACACACCTAATGTATTCGTATGAATGCGCTAAAGATAAATACTAAATATATTCGGCAACTAAGTCGCATTTCTTTAGTCCATCGTAAATGCGGACTTAAGTGTTAAGCGGTTCAAGCACTTGAATATGCGGAATCGGACGATGCGCGCGTGTCGGCGCGACCAGTTCCATTTCCAACGTACAATGGCAATTACGCGATAAACAGCGAGGAAAAGAGATAGAGAGAAGAGTACAGAGAGTTTATCGCTTACCGGTTATAGAAGACTGTTTCCTCGTCGCGGATAGAATGGGGGTAGTGGGTTCGACGATGTACACCTTCTTCTCGGCGTCTAGGTCGAATATTTCGTTCATGGTGACCTCGCCGATTTGCGGTACCCTCGGCTCTTGCGGCGGCGTTCTTTCCGCTTTTTGAAGGATCGGAGTGGTCGCCGGGGACTCTTTACGATGAGGTTTGACGGTGGGCGAGGAGTCGTGAGCCTTTCTCGGCGTGCCGGGTGCATGTTTCCTTAAGTAGGGCATGCCTCGCAGGGCGTAGGGCTCCGGGACCACGTCCTGCGGTGTGACCAGCTCCCACTCGTACCTCGAATTCGCCCGCGGTATCTCCAAGTGAAAGTCGAATCCCCATCTCTCGGCGTCGAGCATGGATTGAGCGCGAAGCTCCCGCTCGGCGAGTGCTCTTGCCGCTGCGTGATCGACGGGCCCGAACAGATCCCTTCGAACACGGGCGAGGGCTGCTCTGCTCGGCGCCGTTCGTCCTCCACCCAGATTCCGACTCATTTCCGTCATCATCGCCGGATTCAACACTCGTGCGCTCATATTTCGTCAGTCTTTCGTGCCGGCAACGCCGCCCGTTCCCTTTACGCAGTTACACACACAAACACGCGCGAACCTCCTCTCTTTCTTCCTCTCTGTCCCTCTCTGGCACTCTCCTTTTTCGCCTTAGCGACGCCTCTCTATCCGACGCGTGTTGTTCGTGCCTCGATGTTTTCGGAACGCGGCCCTCCTCCACTCGCGCGCGGGCGCGCGTCTCGCACACCACTACTACTACCACCGGTCTCCGCGCACAAGGTTACCAACGGTTGACCATAGTATGTGCATCGATTTCGACGCGTTCACACGTGTCCCATTTACGGAGATGATTCTTCCAGGAACCGTGCGGCACGGGACACCGTCCGTGTACTCGCGGCACCCGACGAGACGTGGCAACGTTGCCCGTGGCGCGATCCACCGAATTTCGAATAATGGCCGTGCACAAGCGTCGCCTCGCGACTACGCTGATCGTTGACTAATCGTCTCTCAAACACACTACGCGACGGCAACCGTTGACAGCCACGCACCCGCGATCGGTTTTCAAACGATTCAGAGCTGTGCCGTCGGCGAATGTGCACTAGCAACCAGAAAGTTTGGCAACACGGTAAGCACTGTATATTGCGTATGTACCAATGACGATATCAAAACTGCAACCGTGGCTATCTCATATTTCCACGGAGTTCCTCTTACTGCTCGACGTCGGACAAACTCGAAACAGCATCCGGTGGTCGATCGTGAAGCCAGGTTCACACTTTTTGACTGGTTTCTCTCAGAAATTGGCCGTATAGCCCGCGGGTAGAACTCGAACCGGCAACGTCGCGCGCGCACTTGCGCGTGAGCCTCCCAGCGACGAGGAGGAGCGTGTTTCGACGTGTTCCCGCGAAGATTACGACGGTGTTATTCAAATTTGAAATCGATCACGTAACCCGACGTACCGGCTCCGTAATTGTCCCGACCGGCCGAGATAAAGCACAACGACGTTAACACGCTCGGTCTTCGTTCAAAGTCACAAGAAAATCCCACGGAAAACGCTAATATTGCACACGGCCCGTAACCACCAATATGCTGGACGATGGCACGCCGCGGCACCACAGGTTCGACGCGTACGCCACGTAAAATCCAATGATGACCGAGTACCACCGTTCCCGCCAAATACACGACTGTCAAGACACGCGCGTGGTTCCAAGTTCGGCGGAAGGTCGAACACGATTGCGCAGTTATGTTGACGCTCGGCGAGGTGCGTGCGTGATGTGTAACTTGAAGAGTTGCGCGAAGGCACGTCCCACACGTGAAAAGCGCTCTCTAGCGACTGAAGCGAGCGCCTCTCGTTGCAGAGTACCAAGCCTCCGAACAGCTCGACCGTTCTCGCCTGTCGTCGGCCGTCCTCGGCTAATTCGGTATCGCTATCCTCCCCTCCCCGGCACCCCGTCGCCGACCGTCGAAGAAACGAAATAACCGCCATTCGCCGAGTATAGTCCCTTCGTCCTGAGCGCAGCGATTCGCCTCTTTGAAAATACGCACGACGAAGCTTGTACAGTTATTGGCCCCTTCTCCGCAACAACATAAACGAGCAGAATGCTGATTGTAGCCATTGGACGTGTCCCGGTATCCCAAGCTCCCTAGTAAATACTATCCAACTTTATTTTTCTGTCACACTCCCACTCCCCCTTCCGATATTACGGACAATTATGGACTTAATAGACCTGATTACGTTCGAGGATGTAGTCTATTCTACTATTTCGAATTTTTAATAATGTTCCGAACAATCGATCGGTTTATCAATGGTATATGTTCAAACGTCGTTTAATGCCGCACGTAATTCGATCGAAAAACGAAAACGTACGGTGTGTTGACAGAGGGGCGAAAAATAAACAAGTCCAGCTTTCAAAACAACGGTTGTAATCTTATCATGGACACTCGTACGTACGTTTATTCGGCGGATTTCCATGTTTGCATGGCAATACGTTACGCACCGTGCATTTATTTGCATACTGTTCAGATTATCGTCTACATTTTATTCAGACCGATAGAAGCCGCGATAGTTAGAACACTACGGTGAGAATTAGGGCGTTAGGATGTCGATAAACGGAGCATTTTTTCGCGAAATCTCACCCCAATGATGCCGATTACCAGTGAGAACAGAATCCCATTTTTTATCATACAATGTCTTCCATATTTAACCTTTTGCTCTTTGAGTACATTCACTCATGCCGCACTTAAAATTTTACCAAGCATTGTTTGCAATTTTGAAATAAAAAATTGTAATTGAAAATTTGAGAAGCAATATACAAATTGCCACGTTTATTTCTATTTAATAAATAGTGCTCGTTACACCTGAAAAACTCGTAGTACAAATCGACCGGTTTCCTATCGCGGCATCGTTTATTTGGCAGAGGTTTTCGTTGTTGCTATCTGGACTATGACAGTAGATACGAATTTACATAATCCCCCGGCGATACATGTATCGCGACGTAAGGTCTACGCGTGTACAGTTACAATTTTCGTGGATATTTTGCGAACGCATAAAGCCCGGTTCGTTGAGTTCGAACGGGGATTGTTAAGCAAGCAGATGTCCGTTGAGACGGGGCTAGGAAAGACACGGGATCAACGAGGCGAATCGACACTTTTCATTGATAATTGTCAATTTACTTCGCCGCTGTTCTCGTGGCCTGGATCGTTTGTATCTTGTGCGGTGGGCAACGGGGAAACGGTGTTTGCGTCGCGTAGGTGTAACTCCCGGCGAGCAGACTGTACGGGCACGATCGCGGCAGCCAATCAGTGCTCGTGATAGCCACGTTGTGTTGGTGCGTGTCCGCTCAACGCAGCATGGCCGACTAAACAGCGCCGCCGCGCTCGAGCGGGAAAAGTTCAAACATTCAAATCCGGCAAATTCAAACTAGACGCTCGTATACAAAATACACCAAACTCAAGTTATTGTAACATCCAAAAACAGTCTAATCTCTTCTTAATCATCCAACTAACTGCTTTCTAAGCATCATATTTATTTTTTGCACCGTGTTTGCTTCTTTAAGAAACTCTTCTTCTATTGTGTAGACGGTGAAAAGGGAAAGGTACAAAATAGAGATGCAAATGAATGGAGTGTAAAAGATGATCATCGTAGGGTCAAATTCTCATGCGAGGACTTGCAAACCGTGTCGTCGGGAGTGAAAATCCCACGCAACATCCAGGAAGTGGTGAGGGTGGCACCGGATGCATCTCAATGAGGGGGAACGGAGCGAATGAGTCGCGTAAAACAATCCTTTTTGCGTTTCGCTGAGACTGCCGTCTCTCTTTCATCTGTGGTTAGGTGGGGTACCCGTTTAGCAAGGTATTTCGTTGCACAGGTGTTCTCTCATGGCTCCGACGTCGTGGACGAAGGATGGAAAATAAACACCGTTCCTGTCCCCCTTTCTATCGGCGGGAGAGAGAGAGAGAGAGAGAGAGAGAGAGAGAGAGAGAGAG
>CM052131.1:13075766-13246463 GCA_028454255.1 Halictus ligatus
GAGAGAGAGAGAGAGAGAGAGAGAGAGAGAGAGAGAGAGAGTGGCGTCTCTCCTACCGCTTGTATCTCTCCCGTCCTAGATTATTTCTCGAGGATGCCCGTGTTTATACGTCCCCGAATAGACTACGACGACCACCGCCGGAAGTCGCGTGGCAGCATCTGCATCGTCTGTTTGCCAGCCACGGAGACACCTGTTCCATCGGTAGGAGAATTTCGCTATCTAGTCCAGGGTTTACCGTCGTTCCTCGTTATCTCGTCGCGTGCACAACGCCATAGAGGAACGCGATAAATCATCTTTATCGAGACCAAGATGGTATATCCGGGGACCGGGAGGATACAGATAACGCTTTTGTTACTCCTTGATCAGGTCTCATCTGTGAGACGTCGATGGTGAAAATAGGGTAAAATGAATTGTGAGCAGGGTCTAGTCTGACTATTTAGTTTGAAACACTTTCAAATTGAATTTACTAATACCAACGCTGATCGCTGATTACTGGGGCAACTACCCATCTAGGGTTAAGATGGTAGACCACCCATATTACACGGGCGATTTCGTTCAAATTTGGTATAATGTTCTGTATAAAGTATTCTAGAATATTGCATACCATTTTTTGTCGATACCTCAATTATTTAATGTTTTATTACTAATTTTGCTTACAGGTCTTTAGAACAATGGCCCTACCTAAACTTTGGGGGAGGGGGAGACCACCCACATTACACTGGCGATTTCAATCACCTCAAATTTCATTTGTCTCAATTATTTCAATATTTTGTTAATAATTTTGGCTACTGGCCTCTGGATCAATTACCCTATCTAGGGTTAATGGAGTTACTACCTTATACGGTCTAGGGCTACATTATACGGGACCTTTTGTTAAAATTTGGCACGAATATTCTACATAATGTGTTTTAAAATATTCCATACCATTTTTTCGATATCTCAATTGTTTAGCGTTTTATTAACAATTTTTCTTGTCGAATCTTTTCTATCCTAAATGATATTTGAAACATCAAAAAAAGGAGTTGCTCGTATTTTGACCTTCAAAATCCGGGATTAGGGACCACCTAGCGTCCCGATGGGACCAGATAGCATCGATGAGCCGTTGTAATTGCGTTCGCCACGGGTTCGTTGATTAACGATCCGTGGTTCGTGAAATTCCTGGCTATTGTTCGCCGGCGGGCCAGAACAATGAAGGTGGCGCGCGCGTTCTACGCGAACACATCTTTTGTCGTCGACAGGGATTGTGCCCACTTCCGTGGGAATTCGCGGAACGGAAGTGCATTTTCTGGCAATGGGTACGCCACCACCACCACCACCACCACCACCACCACCATGGTCGTCGTCGTCGTGGCGGCCAGCTTCTTCCACGGCGCGAAGAAAAAACTGATTCTTAAGAGCCGATGCCAGGTGCACCGGTTTTTACCTTCTCACGAGACGTCCAGATTAATTTTTAAGAAATCCTGATACTCGTGGAATCCCGGCCCCCTTTCTTCGGTGTGAATGCACTCCGGTGGCCGCACTTGTGCCACGGAAGACCAGCGGCTAAAATCGCGACGATTTCGTACAAAGCTCGGTTATCTCGTTTCTCGTCGCGGCGAAATTTGCATGATCCCGAGACCGCGAGTCGGCAATTGCTCAATTAGCGTGGTTAGCGTTAGTCACTGGCGCGAGCCGTCTTCCAAGAAGGAAAATATTTGCGTCTCCTTGGAGGATGCATTAAACAGATGTGTCATCTCGCGCTGCTCTCTAGAAAATTAGGTCGTGCGTAACTCAACGAGACGCCATATGCCTCGCGAACAATCCTTCCACATCGGTGTCGTGTTACAGCTACTTCGTGTCACCACGGAACCAGGGAAAGGGACTTTTGAAAAACATGATAGCCTTGTCAATTTTTACAGAAATATATTATTCTATCGTTTCGCTATAAAAAGTACAAAGCCGTGTGTGTATAATCTATCCGCCTAGTGTAATATCATTCGATCACGTGTATTGCACACTGCTCCAATAAATACTGTGTTAAATAGGATTACTAGAAAACGCGTGTATAAATAATACAGTAACAAATATCACGATTAACAACTTCCAATCCCTCTGAGACAAGTCGAATTCTTTAAATTAAATTTAAAAGTAACACTTTGGTTCTCGTTGGATCGCCGGGCATGAGCCCGTTCTGACTAGGTGGTAAACATACTATTCGGTCAACGACTTCTCCTCGTTTCACTTGATATTTCCGATGATTTCGCCTAACTTCGCAACATCGATCTTGTCCTCGTGGTTCGAGGAACTATTCGAATCGCAGAACGACCGTTATTCCTTTCAAGTGCTGTCCGTCATTTTCTCGTCGTCTTTGTCTTCCGGTTGATCCTGCATCGCGAAGTCGTCGTCCTGCGCGTCCTCGTCCTGCACGATCTGCAAATTTTCTACCCGATTCCGCGTCTCTAACGGATTGCCGATCTCGTTTCCATGTTCATCGAGCTTCACCCACACGTACCTTCCGGGTAGCGGTTCTTCCTTTTCGAAGTCGAAGTTCCATCTTTCCTTGGCCTACACATAATGCAAATAACGCGTTATATACCCACATAACGGCTCTGAAAATACCACGCAATTGGAGCAATTTATTCAATGCCATAAAACAAAAAATACCGGAATTGCTCTTACAATTTTTCTGTTCCTTATGGATTCTAATAAAATTTGGATCTTTATAATGTTTCTAAAAATTAATTTCTTAACTTAGGAAAATAATTCTGTTGGCTTTCAGCTTTTTTCCATTGTGAGTCCAATAAAAGAATCACTTGCATCGCCAGAAAAATTAATTTTATTTTACTATACATTTAGCACATTGTCGTAATAATTATTTTCTTGGACTAGAAAAATAATTGTGTCATCTGTATATGGCTCACATATCAAACACAGTGATTGTTGTGATTGTTATTTCAATGAAAACAAGGAACAGAAGTGAAAATGAATCTTTTATACTTTCTGGATTATATTGAACTTTACAAAGTTTGAATCATTTGATAAATCGCTAAACAAAGAGTCCTTGATCTAAAGAAATTATTGTGTCATCCACATGTGACTCACATAACTGGCAACGTGATAACGTTCAAAGAAAAAAGAGAACGCTATACCGAACGTTCCCTTACTCAAGACAGGTTGCGTTAACGCACGCCCGATGACGTAAGCACAACATCTGATTGCTGTATTTTCAATTTGGGATGTTACAAGTTCCATACTTTAACGTTACAATTCTATGTTTGAGAATTTTATAATTGGGGAGGACCTATCCTTTTGACACTAGACATTTATTTTTAAAGCGAGAAAACTACCGATGGTGAAAGTGTTAATCACTCACGTTCTCCCGGTTCTTCCGTGCCTCCTCGAAGAAGCAATTCGCAAGATTGTCCTCGACTCCAGAGTTTCGGCTCGATTCCCCATCATGATCCTCCTCCTCGTCCTGGAAAAGTCTCCTGCGAACGCTGTGGAGTCTGCGACCCCCTTGTACGTCCACGTTGGGATACTCCATGGTGAGTTGGGCCCTAATTAATTCAATTCGTTGTCATTTCCAACTTAATTACTGTGGCAACAAAATTGTTTTGTTGCGTGTGCTCTCTTGAAATTGCACGGGGTGGGGCTGGACTCTGGATGTTCATGCATTTATACCTCATAAAAATGGCTAAAAAAATTGTAACGTACCAAATTCAATAAAACTTTTTACGATCGTTGCTTGAATTTAATACTCAAAAGTTATTCCCTCTGATACTAAAATAACATTTGATTCCAATTGTAAGAAATTTCTTTAAAAAAGTTTCTAAAAAGATTCTATTTTATGGTACATTCTTCTTTGCCTACAAATTTGTAATACAACACAAAGATTGTATTTGGTCGCGCTATTTCAAAATTTGTCCAATTTGTCCATTCGAATGGCCTTTTTCCAAATCTGTCTACAAAAGAATCTGTGTGCGCGTTTTTAAAATTTGTTCCTGAAAATGTAAAATTGTATAAGTCACGCACGATTTAATAACACAGTGATCGGTCGTGGTTCGTAAGAAATGCGAAATGTATCTAGCGATGCATCGCGCGAGTCTATGCACGTGTATTGGCAGAAGAGCGAGTCAGAGCGGCGGAAAGAGAAGAACCGATAGGACAATGAGAGAGAAAGAGAGGAGTAGAGAAACCCGTAGCTCTCTCGACCAATGTGCCGTTCAACGGATGTATTGGAATGCATTTCACTTCCTGTGTGAACGTACCGCCGCATACCGGATAATAGTTATTATTCTACATATAGGCGAAATGAACTTTCACGAGTCCTCGTTTAACGATTCAAAAGCTCTTCAAGTTCGAACGGAAATTCCTAAGCTGGATTCCTCGGCTTACGCCAATCCTTCACCCTTTGCACTCGAAGCTAATTCGACTGCAGAATTCGGACATTTCATCTGATCTAGAATATTTTTGTTGCATATGACTGGACTGTGGATCATTATGCAAAATAAAAATTGTCCAAGTCAATTGTGAAAAACAGAAGTTCAATAAATATGCGTTTCCTCCATTAATAATTTTAGCAAGTAAAGAATAATGTAACAATATCCTTCAATTCTTCTAATGCCTTTATAGTTTTATATTCAATCAGTCCATTTCTTTGTAAATGTATAAAATCCACAGTCTATACACGACCTTCTTGATTATGTCAACATGAGATCGAATGTATTTGCTTGAATCACAGTTGAACGTTCAGAAATTTATTCAAGACAAAGACATTTAGTAATGCAGAAACTGTTTCTAATTATAGTAGAGTAATATTTATTGGTGACTCAGAGGGAACAGTCGAGTGCGACGGGTTATCGCTGTCTAATTATCGAAGAATGCGAGCAATGTTAATTACTTCTCGCTGATACAGAATTCTTAGTCAGTAAACATCTACGAAAAATCCTGAAGATCTCTCTGCCACAAGGCCAGTTAGTGTTTTCACCGTGCGAAAGCAGGCGACTCTAGGTTGCCCGGCTATGTTGCTCCTTTACCCGATCGGGAACTGGTTTTGTAACTGAACTTTCGCTTCTAGGACACAGACCTAACGTTGCTCCACCGTCATGACGCGATTGCGATACGGTACATGCAGAAACTAATTATCGCTCCACTTAGTTCTGGGCGGTTGAGTCTCCCGGCGAGTCCCAGGGACTCCCGAGGGTTCTCCGGATCGCGAGGGTGTAATGAATTTGCGGAATCTCCGATTTTCGACGACGTTCGACGCGTCCGGCCGTGAAACCGGGGTTGCAGGCGTATTCGAAAACCAATCCCAATCAGGATGTGCAAGCCACCTTGCGAAACAAAGAATCCGTGAGGAGCGTGCACCTGCTCGAGCCCCACATCCGCCGTTTACGGTTACACTCCCTTCTGATATCGTGTCATCGTTTTTCCAATCTGCTGCCCCGACAATAACAACGTCAGGGCAGCTACGACTGCGCTAAACATTTCCTCTCGAAATTCGTTACGAGCAAACCGAGCACAACGGAGCGGCGAACCTTTCCGCACAAACGTTTGGCTTAAACACTGACCACAATCTTCAAACAGGCACTGATTCATTTTCTCCACTGCAAAGTCAAGACTGATTTCAAGACTGATCACGGTTGACTCACATGTTGGGCGTGACCTTCATTTTTCCGGCCGGTTGCCTGGATCGCTGATTACTGGAACCGCTCTTATCACGGACACCTGGTTGCAACACACTGATCACTGTTGTTTCATAACGGTGCAAAGGTGTTGTCGTCTTGCTCCAGAGCCGTGTCAGTTTGCTGTCGGTCGGCGAAAAGTTGTCGGCTCGAATAGCAACGCGATCGATAATCCCATCGTTTTCGTTGGGGGTGTGGACTGCCACTAAGCCACGAGGGGCGATTTCAGTGCGCGCGCACATTGCAACGAGAGAGATGCTCTTTCATTGCGCATTCGCACGGATATCGATATTTCGCGAGCTCGACGTGCCCGCGTCGTAATTTCTTCCCGGCTGTCACGGGGACTGCCGCCATCTGATCTGCTCTCTTCATGTTCCAGAGATGTTGAGCCCTTTCCAAACATGTTTTATGTCCAACCCTTTATCTCCTCACGGTTTGGAATTCGCAAATTTTTCTTGACTCGCGATCAATTCAGATGCAGCGGAAACACTTTGCTTAGGATACAGTGTGCCGTGTGTTCTTCGGCTTTAGTGTTTAAATGTATGTTTGTGGTGCAACGTGCGAGTAATTAGAAAACGAAGACTGGACTGCGAACTTTATGCGTTTACGACAAGAGTGGGTGGACGGGGCTTGAAACAGTAGAATCCTCAGATGGATTTCGGAATGTCGTTGTATCGTCAAGGATTTATTACAATTGTTAAGAAATTATATGATTTTCTACTGTAGAGAGTGACGAGTTACTGCGGATTTCGTGCACTTGTGACGAAAATCGTATTAAAGGAAGGAACAAATTTGTATTCAGTTTCAGTACCTTGCAATTGATGAAGAAAATTTTTAATCAATCTTAAAATATTAGAATCACTTGCTTAGGTTGATGATTTTATATTAAAGCCTCGTACAGACCTGAAAATTTCGACGAACATTGCGCCGACCAGCGGACGAAACGCAAAATCGCGCCGTTCGGTTCGCCGAAATTAATGTACGTCAAAATGTTCAGGTCTGTACAGGCCTAAACACTAGGCTTACGAAAGGTTAAAAGTGACTATATTACGTTACTCCACAGAATAGCAAGTTTGTATTTATGATCGGGAACAGCAGGAAACAAAACAGTCGAAAATGCGTACAGAATAATAAATCAAGATACGGATAAAATTGAAGGAAGATAGGAAAAGGCGATTAGGAAAACGGAGTCGAAAAACAGGCGAAGAACAAGGTCTCTTACCCCCTCGTAACCGTGCGAGAAAGAAGCACTCGATAGTAATGCGGCTATCACTGTAACTGCCCGTTTCATCCTCGTTTCCCGAGAGTTAAATTGCTGGCTGGTATCAGCCTCGCGACAGATTAGGTCAACGCGATCGATACCCTGAAAGTTGTTTACAATCGACTCGAGAGAAAATTATCTCTGCCGAGCGAAACCGAAAGAATCGACCGTTCACCGACCGAAAATCGCGACGAACCTTGTGCATCGTTCGCGATAACAGCGCCAGCGCGATTGCACGTACGCCTAGGTCAGGCAATCAAATTCAAAATGTCCTTACGTAACGCGTACACTAACCTCGATTCACGATGATCCTCACCGTTCCGGCGGTTCTCGAGCATAATCTAATATTAGATCGAATTCGCCGTCACGCACCGTCGGCCTTGAAACGATGCGACAACTGATACCACTGTCCACTCGAAACAGAAGGAAAAAGAAGAAAACCGACCACCAACGACGCGAATTCGCGAATCGAGGAATCTGCGGACGGTGCTGACGGTGCAAAGCCTAAACTGCGACTGGCTTGAAAGGCGTGATAGTGACTTGCATCCCAGGTGCAGTACACTAGCCTAGATTCTCTTTGCACACTAGGTCGCGGGCAGTGTACAACGCATGCGCGGCTAATGATCATTCGAGTGGTTCATTCTTGCGTCGCGCATCCCGGAACCCGCTGTTATCATTGTTAACGATACTCATTGTCAATCGCTGGAGGAAGCGTCTCGTCTTCATCCGACAATCGGCCGAGTTCGACGAACTATTTCTGCAGGGCCACCCATTGCGGCTACGGTTTTCGCTTTGGTGGCACCAATTATCTTCTGTTCCCCATCTTGGCGCATCCCTGTAATAATCGCGGTACTGCAAGAAGTCTAATGGTATTTTTGGAGACGCGCAACACGGGTCCCTTTCGTCAGGCTATGTCTTTGACCTGATTCACTTAGACCGAAGGCTTCTTAGGGTCGATTGTTTCAAGACAATTATTCTGACGAATTTTCATGAATATTCATGAATTTCGATGTTCCAGAGCGAAATTCTCAAGACCTCACCTCCAGGTGTAGTCCCTAGTAAAGTATCCTAGAATCTAGGGCGAAGGAGAAACTACTTTAATAAGCTGTATATGTTCTTTAGGTTATAGAGCAACACAGTGATGTCTCTACATATGTCGCCAAGGCCTGGATGATAATCGTCGCGGAATTATCCCCACTACCGAGGGGTCTACCCCGAGAGGGGCTAACAAGCTCGAGAAGCCTCGGACGCCTAGGAGTGTAAACATAACACGGCTCGAGTATGGCGCCTGGACGCTACACGATACAAGACCCGTGTTGTTGACGTATATCGAGAATTCACTGTATGTAATCCATTAGGCTTCACAGAAATCAACTGCAAATACAGTTGCTATATATCTTAGTACATTTGTGGTTGTACCAGTCTCATCTAGATACAGGTTACCTCTCATCGAGATAACATTTCTAACGAATCTGTCCTCAGGCCGTCTTCTCGTGACGAACGACGGGGCAGAGGACGATTTCATTGGAATCGAACTCGACAGTTCGATTGAAAAGTGTGTATCGGTGTCGCCACGACAGCGTATCGGATCGCCTTTCTCGAACGATAAACCGATCGATCAATATTTGCTGCGTAGAACGGATCGATCGGAATGGATCTTCCCGTGTAGTATATCGAGGAAACGTCGTTCCTCCGCGTCGTCGCCGGGAAGAAAAACTGCAACGTTTCCGTGAGAGCGTGGCCGATATAATGACGGGAAATAGAACGGCAGGGAATTCTCACATACGGATACGCGTACTCTCCGGAGGATTCTTTCAGGCTTGTAGAAAAAAAAACCGGCAGCTGGGAACGAGATCCTAGAGTTCCTCTCTTCCTTCTCGCATCTCCCTTTCTTTCAGGAAAGATCCATCTTTCCAGATTAGAGATAGAGGTACCTTGCTCTCTCTCTCTCTCTCTCTCTCTCTCTCTCTCTCTCTCTCTCTCTCTTTCTGTGCAGAATATTCTGAGGAGGCGTGGTTTTGTAGCTCTTGATTTCTACGGGGTCAGGACACTACTTCATAGAGCAACTTTTGTTTACAGTTGCTGTAGAGCTTGCAAGTACAATGCAAAGATAAGCATTACCGGTGATAGACAAATATCTGTCCTGTTTTCATTTGTGCACGAGGCGACGTGGCCTCGTTGCTCTTGATTTCTACGAAGCCAAGGAACTGCTCCACAGGGCAATCATCCCCTAAGATTAGAAGATAAAATCTTGAGTTCACATTTTTTATTTCTTTCTCTCTAGACCTTGCAAGTTCGCTCTTGATTTTCACGGGACCAAGACATTTCTCCAGTCTTTATCCGAAGTTACTCTAGATTATGTGAATCTAATCTTGTACTTTCTGCTTAGAGGATTCTGAACTCACGACTATGTTAAACCTTGCAACGTCGGCATTATTAACGCTAATAGGCTCGCTATCTCTAATTTTCTCATATTCAGTCGTTCATGTCAATAACCGAGTAGCCACTTTCAATTTCTTTTCACAGCTTCTTTTATATTTTTGACAACAACTAGCAAAGTAGATTTTAATGTTGTTGAATGATCGCAGATTCATTCGTATTGGAGTCATAAAAATAAGCATTACAAAGTGCAATATCGTCGAATATCGCGGAAAATTCTGGGTATTGACATGGGGTTTAAAAATTTCTTGGTAGCGAGACCAATACCCCGCAGGGCACTCCTCATCCATATCCGTCTACGACCTTTTTAACGAATTCATTACAACCGTCCCGCCGTTCCGCAACGTAACTTCCGCGGAAACGAAACCGACCAAATCGCGCATAATTTCGTCTCCTCCCTCTCATTTTCGACTCGTTAGAACACCATCGCCCAGTCATTCTTCCTTCAGAGATATCCGACGCAGCTGATCTTCGAAGGATCTCGAGCGATCAGCTCGCAGCCTATCGCATCGATCACCTCGGGTTTCCTCGACGACAGCTGATATTCGAAATTTGTCGGTCGACCCCGACTCTCCTCCGGTTTCGACGTTCTTCAACGTTCTTCGACGAGGAAAAAAGATCGAAAGGGTAGACGCGTATGCTCTGCTGCTTTTTCTGCGTTTCCGGGATTTATACGGTCCCCGTCGATCGAACTCGTGATTCTCTTCGTGAATTTTTGAGCACGGTCGGTTACCCGTCTACTAGGCGTATTTGGCTGGCATAGTTTCTTGCACGGACTTAAAAATGAATATGCTAATGCGTCGAGCAGACCGGAGGTCTTTAGAATGAAGATAGGCTTGAAGTTCGAGAATGCTAATACACTAATTAATCACTATGCTGCGGACACTTGTGATTGACATTTGTGCTTAGTTTAATCCGAACCCTTATGTCTGTACTCAGGTACAATAGATCGATACTTAAAATCCTTATGGCGTTCTACTTTCTTGGACAATTATTAGACTGCGGATTTTACGTATTTACGACGAAACTGAATAGGCGAGATACAAAAGTACTGACTTATTAAAATGACCTATAGAAGGAACACATTTTTATGGTATTTCTGTTCTCCACAATTGACTTGGAAAGTTTTTATTTTGCATAAAGCTCCGCTGTTTTATAATTAATAGACTAATGTACATTTGAGGCTGAAATTGTGAAGTCAAACAACAATAATATCAATGAACGTTTTAGAAAACTTTGATGAAAGAAAAATCTCATTTTACATGGAATTGTTCTCTTTCTGAGAATGCTGCACAATAAATCTCGATCTAGAATTGTGGGATGGAGTTAGACACTCGAGTATCTAACCTACGCTTCGTCAAAGCGGTTCTAAAACAGGATAATGAGAATTCTTGTTGGCACCTAGCAATTATTCGTTCGCTCGTCCAACAAGGTGTTTAACGACCGAGAGGAATTTCTCCTGAAGGTACGAAATTAACGTTCCTAGATCCCACCATTTGCATTTCTCTTTCCAGGATTTTCGCTTCCACGAATCCTAGCTCGCAGACGTTTTTCTCGACGTAGGTCAATCGAAATGGAAAACCTCGCGAACACCGGGTGCGAGAACAGTGTTTGGAAAGCGTCCAGGTTGAAGTTCGCAGACGAGAAACCGAGTTGGTACACTCGGTGGAACGTTTAGAGCGCGTGTGACCAGCATATGAATATGGACGGAGCTCGGCTGATTAATATTAACGCTAGAGCGATCGCTACCGTTACCAACCAAAAGGAATCGCTATGTTACTTTTCCACGGAGGCTCCCGTTCGAATCGATGCCAAGCGGAGCAGAGGATCGGACAATTTTCTTTCGTCGGATGTTCCGGTGCACATAGTTAGTACTGTACCAGCCTCAGCATTCGCCGTTTCGAAACTGGATTCCGCAGCGGACGGGAAAGCCAACGGGGCAGTCCGATATCGAGCAGTCGCTTTTACCTTGAACACGTCCTTGCCTCGGTTCGTTATCGCAGTCATGAAACTTGCATAGCTCTCCTAACACCGTTCCGAGCCGTAATCGCGGTCTATCGTCGATCCGATCGGAACGCGCACGATATTCGAGTATTGTTGCAATAATTCGAATTGATACGACGACGCGTCGGATCGAACGGTATCTGACGCTCGGAGACACTTGGTTAAACAACTCGGCTCGAAAATTAACCGCTTATCGATAATTGAACGGGCACGACAAATTTGCTCGGAATTATTTTGCCCAATGGTTAAAGGTTGCTTCGATTAAAATGATTAAATACAAATTACAGGTAATTTACGAGCGAACGCGTCGAACCATTCGTGTGTAGCCTGTCGGAAGAATTGATTAACACAGGCACGGTATCGAGCAGACAGGCAAATTAAAAATTATATTTCGCGCGTAAATTACGGGAGTACATTTATTACTGAATAAATGAGTCTGTTTAACAACTTCCTACGGGAACGTCTTTATGGTAGGGGTAATAAAGTCGGCTGCGTTTCTAACACGTTACTAGGAGGACGATTAGAAACGAAATTGAAAAAAACGAATAATATGTACGAATGTGACTCGATGCATTTCAACAGCGCTGCTTTTAAGAGAACAACGATAGCTGGATTATTCTTTGTAGTTGTGTTCAATAGACCGCGAATCTTCATGCAGAATAACAATTGTCTGCATGAACTGCAAAACACAGTAGTTATTTAGAAGTTAATTTCCTTCTTGAACAATCTTAGAAAATTGAAAATGCTACATCAACATTCTTAAATTCTGATAATCTTTTTATTTCAAATTCTCCGAGAAAAGTCCGTAGTCTAGTGATCATGTCCAAAATTAATGGTACAATTCAAGAGCTAGAAATGAATTGAACAATCCTATTATATTATTAACAATCTACAAAAATTATCAAGGGAATTATTTTCATATAGGGTAAGGGACCCCGTTACTGTGAGGGTACCCATTACTGTGCTTATATTAATTACAATTAAAGCATAATGAATATTGAAAAAGAGATATATAACATCTATATTAACTAAAACAAGTATAATTAAGGTACGCACAGTAGTTGATACGGTGCGGAAAATTTGTATCGTCCAGTTAAAGATCCATTGAAATGTCTCCACGGTAGATTTGGTGAAATAAAAGATTTGTAACGGGTCTAGCGTTCGAATGAAACTAAGGGAAGTATGAGAGGGTCGAAAAGAAATTTGTCGGGGCGTAGAAGTTTCCGTTTTCCGGGATCGCTGTTCGCGATTGGTCTGCGTCCCTATGAATGGAATGCATATTCATTCACGGTATCGTCGCGTATACATGTGTTCTCCGTCGCGGATTCCGACATATGCTAAAATCTTTCTTCGAGCCAACTGTCGTTTCCTGCATGAATCCACGGACCTTGAAATATATTCCCGCGAGAAGGAATCACCTACGGTCACGGTCCGCGCGACGAGGAAGCTCGCCGAAGAAAGTGGTTCCTGAATTATACATATGCACATAGGGAACCAGATCCCGATTTGTTTGTGACCGAGAGGGGACTCGATTTCTTCAACGTTCTCTTCGACGTCCTCGCTAACGTTCTCCACGGTAACGTCAAGATCGGTAAACCAACAAGCATGTTCTCTCCGGTATATTGCAACAAGAAGACGCTAATTTTAACGATCGCGCGCGGGGATCGTGCACGTAATCGATCGAAACACGTTTGCTCGTTTTCCCGTTCATTTACCCGCACTCGTGGCAACGTATAAATATCCCGGGGACCTTAAATGGCCCCAATATACCCTGTTCCCAGTTCAGAAAGGAAATAAATGCGACGAACCCCATCCATTAGGGCCGAGACTGCCAGGGCACACCCTTGAAATCTCACTCCCTTCGGCAGACGTGTGCCCCGAAACGTTCTGCGATCGTTACCCAGGCCCCGTCCGATTCGAGACGCACTCGGGAATGTTTCCTGTCGGACGTTTCCACCCGACGAATGTGTTTCCAGCCTTGGAAAAAAGCTCATATGTGGAAAGCCGACGGCGTCTCACGTGCGGCCGATCTGTCTCCGCGTCGCGACGCCCACGGAGACATTTATAGAAACCTTGCCGCAAACACTCCGGGCAAAAAAGGCTCAAAGAGCACGAGCAGAACAGAAGAAAAAAGCGAATCGAAGTGGGTACGGAGCCTCTGGAATTTTTGGCGGCTGAGATTTGACGGGCGGCCTCCAGAAATTCATTTCAGTCTCGTGGTCTTACTCTGATTCTACAACTTTTCTTTTTTGGTTAGGTTCCCTTGCAGACACGAGAATTTGCACGATGTTTCTGCAGTCTGTCGGTAAATACTGTATGTCTGCTGTGACCTGGCACGTTTCTTTTTGATTTTTTTTTTTTGTTCTTACGAAAAATCGTAGTTTGATTTCATCGTATCTTTATACAACAAATAGAAATTTTCTGGACGATTTCCAAGAAACAAGAGTTAGGACAGAAATTGCTGTCTTTCTTGAATAATGATTGTGTCTGTTGAAGATCAACGGTTAAAATTTTCTAAGTAAACCAGAATTTATTTTAAAATAATAGCTACCATGAATCTCGTGTTTTCCATCGTTGTATGACAAAATAATGTGTCGACGAACACATTAAATGATAAAATAGATTTTCACTTAAGTTTTGTTTCTTCTAATTAACCCAGAAAGTGATCCTTTCGCGTAAAGATCCGCAGTCTAATAGCGAAATGAAAATCCTCCGGTCAGTTTCCGAAAACAGGGGTTTTCACAATCCCTGGAACAGCCGCAATTATCTCCCGCGTTCCGCAGGCGGCGAAACGCGTGCGATACGCAGGTACGCATCGGTTCTACTCGTTACTCGTGGAATTCAAAATTAATTAAGTCGATTACGATCGTTGACGCCGCCTCGGCCACGCAGGAATCCTGCTGCAGCTTTACCCACGTGTGCGCGATCCGCTGTAATGATTTCTCGTTGTTATTATACTCGGAATGCAGGGTAGAGCAGGCCGGTTAACGAACTCCCCTAACAAATCTTGTTTACGGAACACGCCGCGGCCGATTTTTCCCATGGAGTTTTCAACGCTCGCGCGTCTGCGAAAACTCTTCCGCTAACGAGGTTAATAATTAGCCGCGTCGATCGGAGCCAACCGATAGACCCGAAGCCGGTCATTTGCAAAAGTAACGAGCTTACCTCCAACTTAATTGCACCGGCTATTATTCGATAACGCTCGCGCCCACGTCTCCAACCCGATTACCATTCGAGCTGCTGAATCGCATAGCGAAACAGGTGCGAGGAAAGCGATTTGCCCTTTTCCATAACGATCTTGCTGGCCAATTAATGCCGGCCATTCCGCAGTGGTCTAATCGAATCAATGACCCACTCGAATCAATGTGTATCATTTCCACTACGCTGAAACGACAGGCTGTTGGTATCAGCGAAATCTTTCAGAAATAAACACAAGGTTCAAACAATGGGTGGTAGAGATAAGCAAGTAGGTGTCTCATTATACACACAATCTTTCATTATTACTTGGAAGATATGTTGTCGGCTGTAATTATTATCATTCTAGTATTAGTGAACTTTACCCTGCTCTGTTCAGTAGAAATTGCCATTTCTTCGACACCATCATAATTGTGTAACAGCTTTCGATCTAAATAAGATCTTAATTTTATTGACACTTTGAGTACGATGTCTTACATTCAATAATGATGTTTTCTCTGATACATTCAGTGTACTATATTTGATTCAAGTTTGCAAAATACAAGAAGATTGAAGGAGTTACAGAAACTGTCTCTCTCCTCCTCTCTCCCTCTCCCTCTCTCTCTCTGACTTATGTAGTCAAAGTGCTAAATATGGTTCTATATTTTATAAAAACGTAAGAAAATTTTTGCTAACTTTCCTACTTTTTAGGAGGTAATATTTAACTGAGGACCACAACAGGGTCAAAGCAAAGTCGTTTGGACAGACGAGAAGATGAAAGACGCAATTTTCCTGTCGGTTCGCATTTTCTTGATTCGATCCACAACAAGGTTAAACGAATATATCTAGAAGAGAAGGGGAAATAAGATAGACAGGGAAAAAATCTCTCAGATTTTTCTGACTCAATCGGTCGGCTGGAATCTCTCTCCTTGAACTAGGTTAAACCACCCACAACTTGTGGCGAATCTCGACGGTTTTCCCGTCGATTCCGAGAATAGATTCACGTAGGTCGTGGACACAGCTGCGGATTTCCATCTAGCATTTATTTCGTGTTCTACGCGCACCGTTCCTCCGTTTGCGGCAGGTCAGTGACGTTGCCTCTCTGCCCACGTATCAGCCACGAACGACAACTCTCCGTCGAGTTTCCATCGTCTGAAAAATACCAATACTCCCGAGAGTCGACTGGTCGCGTGGTCTCGATGGATTTTACGACCACGCTACGGGGACTCGCGAATGGCTCTTGACACTTTTTCCCTCGACGCCCTCGGATTCGCAAATATTTATTCCCGAGCTGCCTGTCAACCGACGACCACGTCTTCCGTCGTTACTTTTTACTCTCCGGCCGACCAAACCGCTCCTCCAAACCACAATCCTAACAAAGATCATCCTTGTACAGGGATATTGTCGAAAATAGAGTTAGAAGTACGGTGGAACCTCGATGGTTGCACTAAATCGAGCTCAAACGGTGTATTAGCTTCGATATTTGTCTAATTGACAGGACAATAATGAAGATTCGTTAGAAATTGTTAGAAACCCACATCGTTATGGTCTTAGTGGAACTAAGGTTACGGTAGAACCTTGATAGTTGTACGAAAATTGGTTTAAAAGTATGAGCAAGCACCAAAGTTCATATAATTGATAGGATAATGAAAAAGATTGTAAGAAATTGTTAGAAACATCTAGAATTACAGTAAAGCCTCGACAGATGCACAAGAATAATATTGAGAGCAGACGTTGTATGTGACCATCTAAGATCGTGTGATTATCGAGGTAATCAATCAACCTGTGAGCATGAGATCAGATTTTGTAGTGTACTCCTTGCTTTTTTCATGTTAAATAAATTACTCCTGTAATTTGCTGTAAAAATCGTTGATAAGATGATGAACAAGTAGCGAGATTTTATTGCACTTCCGAGTTTTCCATTCACTAACTTTCTATTTTGTCCATTCCCATCCAGTCTTGTCCTTAACAAGCATTAAAGGAACACAGTTTAACGAGGGAGTAAGGACAAAGTGTCAACTATCGAGGTTCTACCGTGCTTTGTCCTTCCGGAACCAATTCCCGACTGCACTGGACAGTTTTGTGTTGCGATTCGGAACTCGTCAAGCTTATACAGAAGAATCCGGTTCATTGGCGTAAAAGGAAAGGATGAAGGCATTCTGGAAATAGTTTCTGACCTACCAGACTATCATCCAGCACGAACCACCGTGGATTTCCATGGTTTTGGTTCGGGGCAAGTTCGTTGCGGGAAGCAGGATCGTTGTATCGTCGCGGAAACTCGATACGGAAGTTCGCCGAGTCCTCGTTCCTATTGTTCCAGGAACAGTGACAAAGCCCGTTGGATACTGTTTTCGTCGTTCACGGTGGAATAAAGGGAAAGGTGTCTTCGGTCGGCTGTGGGTGCATTCAACCTGTCCGGAATTTAAAACCCTCGCACAATAACCTCCTGTTTCGTACAGAGTGCGGAGAAATCCAAGACCCGAGGCCCGGTGAACCCGAGGAGCGCAGGAAAGGCCAGACCGAACGATGTAACGTTACACTGTTAAATCCCGTATGTAACGCTAGTCCCGGTATACTTGCTCTTTCTCTCTCTCTCTCTCTTCGGGGAACAACCGCGACGGTGAGTTACCGGATGCAGGAACGACCGCAAACACCACGAGACCCCATGGATGCACCGGAGGATGATGCGTTTTGTCGCGAACGAGAAACAGACGCGTCATTCTGGCCTGTTTTCGAAGGGTACGTACGCGCACACATACTAGGCCGCGTCCAATTAACACCATCGATTCAGCCGCGAGACTTTCGAGATCTCCGGAGACTTTGCTCTGGAAAAAGACTACTTCACGGAACGTTTGTACCCGGGTGTTCAAGAGTTAACGATTCGAAGAAACTCGGTAAATGTTCTAGGTCGGAGACTCTGTTCTGCTGGGAATTCAAGGCGGGTACCTTGAATCTCTCGGAACGATGTGACGGTTTCTCATTGGATTAGGTATGCGTTGGGTTCACTGAAAATTAGTGTTGCTTGTGAGCGAGCTGGCTGGAGCAACAAGAACATGTTCCTGATCCGTTGGGATTGTTGGGATCGTCGATGAAGGGAAGACTTCTGCCTGTGTGATTTATAAAATTGTCTTTTGTAGAATCGTTCTTCTTCGTAGAAGGACATTTTAGGATGTTTAAGAGCCAAGTCAGCCACTGATTTAAGATCCGTCTTGGCCTTGATCCGACGGGTCCTAAGTCTGTCACTAAACTTGTCACATTTTTTGCTCTGTATTATCGATATTATGAATTCTGACGCCAGAAACGTGCTTCAAGTTCTGGCTTTATTTCGCAGAGAGAAAAACTTTATTTTCTGGCGCGCGCTACTTCTAACGCTTATATCACTAAACATTCCTCTTTCGAATGACCTCTTTCCCGGCGAAAAATATTCTCATATAAGGACGAAAAGTTGAGGCACGCAAAACCATTTTTCGCCTATTTTTGTCGGTAACGTGGTCACTCTACCTTATCGCGAATCTTCGGAGTCTTTGAAAGTGAGAGTGCAGTAGGATTCTTGACCGTAGAATTCGTAAAATTGTCTTTTGCACATTCGTTCTAGGATAATCTTTTTATAACAACATTTTAAGACATCCCAGTACATATACTTTGTAAAAATATTAACCAACAATTTTCACTGTTGTTCCTGGGTACAAGCCCACAAGTAGTGTTTTTTCCAGTCATATCGGGCCATGAAAACTTTCAACCTTTGACAGCCAATAGCGTTGAATTAATAAAGTAGCTTAGCTGAAGTTTAAACTGCGGCTAAAGTCGAATCTGATGCTCAACACATAGTCAATTAAATCTACTAATAAAAATTGAAGATATTTTGCTTCTTCAAGATACGTTTGTTGATGTTTGCAGATGATCAAATAAATGTGGACCGGCTGGAACAAAATGGTGAAAGGTGCTAAGATCGTGAGGGACGGTTGACAGTCTTGGGCGAAGTTGTTGTTCCAAGAAGAATAGGAGATACTCTCGCGCAGAATTGCAAGGACAATGGCGACCCAGAAGAGGTGCGAATCGACGTGATCCTTCTAAGGAGAAACTCTCGAATCGATAAGCGAGTCAGCTTTCTCCGCCAGCTTTCTGGCGGCGGCTAAAAGCTCCGATAAGAAGTCTCGAGCAACGGGGCCCCGTGCTACTTAGGCTCGTTTCGCGGAAAGAGTATCGAGCATCGTCGCGTTACCGTTATCGTCTCACCTGTGCCTCGCAGCCAGCATGTCGACAGCCCTGTGTGTACGTGTACTCTGATTAGAACGTCTAGCACCGATCCGCGCGACTCTGCCACGCAAACTGAAGCTTTCGCGAAACGCTGCCGACGCCGCCGCCGGCGCTTCCACGGTTTTCGAGGCTCTTGTGCATCGAACTGCATTCCGTTCGCTTAATCATCCACGTGCGTCTATTTATAAATGAAGGAGCTTGCATGTATGGCTCTGTACTCCTCCGGGCGCCGGGCGATGCCGCTGAAACGTGCGATCGCGCGTGCTCCGCCGATTTACACATGTGCTGTCCATCTACACGCACTCGACTCGGAGGAAGTCTATTTCCGGAAAAAAGGGGGCACGTCGATGCGACTGCATTTAGAACGGAGGATGCGGCGGAAGACGATGCAACTGCGGCCAGTTACGATGCGTTTGTTTCAAAGCGAAGCAACCTCCTAATTTTTTGTACGAATGCGATAGAAGTGATAAGTGGACTGCAAATGAACCGAATGCAAAACGGTAAAAACATCTAAAGAATCGGAAAATACGGTAGTATCGTTTTCAACTCGATAACATTGCCAAAAGAAGAAACGAATGTAGCTACTGGCGTCGTGTAATTAACAGAGGTCATTTTTATTTTGCACTAAATTCTGCAGTCTAGCGATAAGAAGACGAGTGATGGTGCGAAAATAACTTCGTTGAAGAAAACGCCATAAGTACGATTTAAGTCAGGAGAAAAGCTGAACGCGTTTAATAATAGAAATATGTTACATTCAACATATTATGATAATTGAAGAGAGAAAGAACCTTCGGTATGTCTACTGTGTCATGCGAGCGAAGCAGACAATTCTGATTTCGCATAAAGATCCGCGTAAACGTAAGATCAACTATCACGTACTCTTAACTTTGTCATGCTATGTAGTGTACAAACTAATTCGGGGCTCTCACACGATGAACCAATTGTAACGTTCTTGTAAATCCAATAGAAAACACAGTTCGTTACAAGTCTTGAAGTACGTGGCAAAAGATTAGAACATAAATTTAAAATTCTAAACTAAACTAAAAATTTAAATTGAAAACATTTAATAATTCGACCCGGCAACACCTTTTTCAGAAAAAGGCTTCGCTCGCTCGACTCGCCACGATAAATCGGAAACAACGACTCGGTGTGTATCTTTTAATTGAAATTTTGCGAGGTACAGGCCCGAACCGTTTACCGGATCGAGCTCATAACGCGTATCGCGTGCTAAGAGCTCGCAAAATACATTAGCAGGACCCCGTACAAGGAGAGCTCACCGTTTCGCGATAAATTTAAAACGACCGGATCTCGGTGGCGATCGGGTCATCCCGCTGCCACTTATCTGAGAGTGGATGCACTTTCGTTCGAGCAATCGAAAGATGACCGAGAGGAGAGAGAGAGAGAGAGAGAGATGCACAGTTTCCGCGTGGTTAATGGACTCCCTCGTCGTGGGTAGACCCTGGGAATCTTAAGTGCTAATCGTTCTGGTACTTTCTAGGCACCCGTTATAAAATTCCGTGGAACCGTGCTGTACCTGTTCAAACGTGTACCGGGCCTGTTGAGATACGATTCTGATACTGAAAACATTCGTTTCCGATGCGAATATGTTCTGCCGGGTATCTGTCCGTGCTCGGTTCTCGATCACAATTTCTGCTAACTTCACCAATCTTCACCTAGTTTCCACGCATTGTAAAACGTTCAACTTCTCTCTGATGGTGGTACCACTTTGACCTACTTCTCCAAGTTATGCGACAAATACAGTCAAGACAATATTCAAAATAAATCTATCCATTTCCGGGGGACACGCGAAGCTTAAAATGCTGCCCGATAACTGTAAAGAAAGAAACCGGAGCCAAACTCATTCCTGTGTCACATCAAAAATTTGTAATTGGCATGAACGGTCTAGTCACAGTTATTGACTCTCGCGAGTACATATTGAACTTCGTCTAGACGGTCTCTGGGAGGCTCGGCCAATATTGAACATTTTCAAAAACGTGCGCATCGTTCGAGAGTAAACACAGCCGTCGATGAAGAGAAAAAAGCAGACTGATAGAGGACCGATGACGCAAGACGATGAAGAAGAGGAAGAAGGGTGAAACAGCGAGAGGGCGTAGCGGCGCTCGTCGCGATGAAATTTCAACCGAGCCGCTTTTCCCCCGCCCACGTAGCTTCGATTCGACGGTGGTAAGTTATAGTAAACGCGAGTAGGCTTGCGGAGTGTGCGACGGGGATTCGTTGGGGAGCAGATGTCCCACGGGCTTGGAAAGACTGTTCTCCTCCGATTCCCCTGGCCGGTGGACCAAAACCTTACCGCAAGAACTGACCGGTAGTATTGAACTCGATGGGGTTATGTCCACCGTCGACGAGCCATCGTGAGTCTCTTCGGGGTCTCTCACGCAGAGCCAGGTTTCTGCTGTGAGAATCTGCTGACCGAATTCGATCGGTGACCGCAGAAACTTCGAAATCGGTCCCCGGTTCTCATGGAACCGATCCTGAGAGAACACGGTCACAACCGTATCCTGTTCACCGGCCGTGCAAATAGGCCGGGGAAAGACGGCGAAACAAGGGAGCAACCTTGTTCGAAAAGGAATAGACATGTTACCGTGGTTGACGCCTCGCCAGGAGGCAACCAGTCGCGTGGGGGGAGGATCGCTGGCAGGATGCCTCGCCTAGATCCTGTCTGGAGGCCGGAGAGAGGTCCTGCGAACCGTGAAATCACTTCCAGTCTGAATATAAAGAGCGAAAAAGCGAGTGTCCGTTTGTGTTTCGCTCGTTCCGTTCCACCGCCTCCGGGAGCTGCCTTGGAAACGGTTGCCGGGCGCCTGCGACTTATCTTCCCTCTCAACAGCGAGGTCTTCGGTGCTCGCGGCCTCCAGAGGTCTCCGATTCAATATGTATGTGGTGATAAAGTAGGACCCTTCAAGAAATTTAACACTTTATTATAGGTCTTTCAAGTGTGTTTTCCAAGGCTGGCTATTTCGACGCGTGATATTTGGATGCGTGAAATGTGAAAGCGAGCAACTTGAACAGCTGGGATTTAGATGCATAGTAATTAGACGCGTGCGACTAGGAGGCGTAGAATCTGGACGCGTAGGATTTATATGCGTAAAGTTTGGTGGCGTGCGATTTGGATGTGTGCAACTTGGATGCGTAGAATGTGGATGCGTGGAATTTGGACGCTTGCAACTTGGATCCGTAAAATTCGGACGCGTGAGATTTGGATGCATGGAATTTGGATGCGTGGAATTTGGACGCTTGCAATTTGGACGCTTGCAATTTGGGAGCGTGGGATTTAGATGTGTAGAATTTGGACGCGTGCGACTTGGATGCATAGAATCTGGACGCGTGGGATTTAGATGCGTAAAATTTGGTGGCGTGCGATTTGGATGCGTGCAACTTGGATCCGTAGAATTTGGACGCGTGCAGCTCAACTACCCCAACAAAGCCATGCTTTGTATTTTTTCAGAAGAATGTATGAAATTGACACAAAGTAGGCTAGGTAGGTGGGTTTAGATCTTCTATAATGTGATGCACCGCGGTTGCAGCATCTGGCGCAGATTTACGGTATCGACGTGTCTTCGACACGCATTCGACGATCTTTTCGTCAAGCGAGTTCTTCTTCGCCTTTTTCCCGGGCGCAATTTCGACTTCCCCTCGAGCTACGACATGTGCACCTTCCCGCGTCCGTATCCGGCCCAGTCGATCGGCTGTTCGTGTCCCTTAAAAAGAGCTAATTTTAGGTTCGCCCGCGACACGAGGGTTGCACGGATTCGTGAACGGAAGAGATGGAGGACGTTCTCGCATGATCCCACTGAGACGCCACAAACGGTTCCGTTGCTCTTTACACGAGTCCGAAGAATGGCGATTTTTAACCCCTTTCCGATCGTTTCCTGGCTACCGACCGCCATTGAAACTATCCCAAACCGCGAGGTTTACACGACCATACACTGATTCATATATTCAGCAAAATTAATGGCCCGAGCCTGCTAATACACACATTTTACGTAGAACTAGGTAGCTGTTTTAAAACATTGAAAACTTAATCAGACAATACAGTTTTGTCTGTTGAGGCTTTCGGGTGTAAGCCCTGTCCTAAAGGAAGAAATTTCCCAACGTCTCGCAAGCATTGCAGCTAGCTTCATCAGGGGTCAGAAGACACACTGATACTAATGTGTGTTGGATTGTGCTCCACTTATATAGTGGGGTTTTGCTCATTGTTCCGGTTCGGTAAGCACCAATCAGAGTAGACTTTTAATTGAGCGGCCGAACAATTAAAAAAATTGAAAGCTTAATATTATCGGCGACGGTACACAAATATGTTCAATAATTTGCTATTAATTATTTTGTCTTCTCCCATGCTGCTGACACTAAAGAATACTATCGATACCAATGAGAAAAGTTTAGTTCATTGCTGCAGGATCTAAGGTCTCAAAGAACTCTAACGTGAATTACCAATGTTTAATTTAGTCTCTAATATTAAATTTACTTTTGCCACGTACACGTAGGAGAAACGAATTTTGTCCGAATTTTCGTACATCACAGCGGGCTACGGAGAAAATGGCAATGCATAAAAAAAGATGACAAATGGCATCCTAGTGTCAAAACGGTCATCAAGACCAGTTTTTCGCGGGTCCGTGCGAAAGGGTCGAACGGAACAGGCTACCCGATATGAATGTCCTTTAATTACAGCAGTCGGTTATGCCCCCCTCCCCTCGCTGTTTACAGGGTATTAGCTAATACCGGACGAAACGGACCGTGGAACAGGCGCGTGGCTACCGTTGGAAATCGAAATGCCACTCGGTGAGTTCGTTAGCCCATTGTGGACATCATTTGGAGCGACCCGATCGGACATTACCCCCCTCATTTACCATTCTTCGACGCGCTGGAGAGATCGTAATTTATCGCTGCTCCGGTTACGTTGCTTTTTCTCCTCGTCCGGTTAAGACGCGGTCGACCATTGAATTTTCACCTGGCAGGTCGTCGAATTTTTTCAAATGTTGCCGTCGTCAGACAACTGGATTTTTTTCGGGGAGTGTACGTTGCGTTTCTTTCAAAATTAAGCTTCTTCTTCTTGATAAGGGTCTCGAGATCGTTCTTGAGTTCTTGCGACTCCTTTCAAATTCAGATTAAAGACAGTACACATAGTATTGCAAGAACGAGGGTCAGTACAGCAGATGATACTCGGTGAATTTGTAATGAATGCCACAAAACTGTCTTGAGAAAATAGCAAGATTTCTTCGTGGGTAAAAGATGACGTCTGACGTGGTGCTTTGCAAAGAAATGAAGATGGATGACCACACAATGAAATGCAGATCAAATTAGAGCTGCCATTGGAGCTACTGTCCAAAAATATAATTCTTGTATACACGACATGTAACGTTGCCGACAGTTCTGCTAAATGTAATATTTTCAATCAGCAATCAGTATACTTAATGGAAAAACAATAAGCTGTCTTCATTACTAATTTTTTTTATCCCGTTGTTCTTCGTAGAAATCGAGAATAAATGTGTGAATTACATCATTGCAGGAGGATAATTGCATCAGGATCTGCAGTAATCAAATTGGCCATGACAGCGAGTATACACACAAAGATCTACAATTTGTGTACGAGCACACATAAGCAACTTATATTTAACCTATGAACCTATACCTCCACCTATGAATTGTACTATGTTCTTCGAAGGATATGTTGCCCCAGGAAGATATGTTTCCGTTCCAATTCAACACCCTACACATCAAACAGCGAAAATGAAGTATCGGTTAAATAAAGATCAATTTCCAGGTAAAAAACCGCGAGAGTGAACCCCAAATTGACGATATTCATGGCCGTTTTAAAAAACGAGGAAACGGCGAGGAATCGGAGAACCGTAAGGAGGAACCGATGATCCAATTGCAAAAACCAGATCTGCTGCGCATGAAAATGTCAGGTAAAAAAAAAACGATCCGCCTCAAATGATCGCTAATGAAACCGTTGCCGATTGGATAAAAAAGTTGATCGATCGGGGCTCGGCTTCGGCCGAAGAACAAGGAAGTTTGATCGATCGAGCGGGGATCGCCGATCCATCAATATCGATCCGGTCGGAAGTTCGTTGGGGTCAGGTGTAGGCCTTCGAACGCACTCTGGTTTCACGGATAATTCAATCAATTAGCCCTGCGCCGGGGCTTGTACTACACGTGTTCCGCTGATAAACGCTCATTAAGCGCCGCTCGGTTCTTGCACCTGGTTTTCGATCCAGCGATGTGTTCCAAACAAACTGTGTCCGTCTGAAGCTGTCACGATCTAGGAACGACGCCTCTCCCGCTCGCTCTCCTTTTGTTTCGCTACTCCCGAGTAATTGGATATCGTAACGACGAGGTCCTTCACGATCCTGGATACAATAACGCGCGGTGAGGTCACGTCCTGTTTTAGGTTTCCAATTATACTGCCCCGACGCGCGGTTCCTCCTCGATCGATCGCGGACGCCATCCATCAACCATTGATGGTGGAAATGTGTTTAACCCTTTGCGAGATTTTTGGAATTTTAACAATTTTTCCCCTAGAAATCTAGATCATGTGTCAAAGATTTAAATTTTAAATATTACCGATCTTTTACCGAATTTTTCTACGATATTCAATGATGCACTTTATTGTTTAAACGCAAATTTGTATACCTCAAATTTCAATTAACCGCTGCACGGTGGACTAATTAATTTCCTAAAATGTATTTTTTAAGGGTACACTTTGTAGACATATCAGTCTTTGTGTTATTCCCAGCACAAGAGCTGTTCATTTAGTTTAATTGCTTAAAGTTGAGCGCATAAATGATTAGTTGAGAGCATAAGAACATCAAAATCTTAAAATCTTAGGAAAATATTAAAGAAGTTTTAAAGAGAAATAGAAAATGAAGGAGATACTATTGAACATCCAGAAAAATGTTTAGTACAATTAAAAAATTGTAGGTTCGATAGTGTTGGAGTTGAAAAGTTTGAAAGTTACAGGATGCTTTGCCAAGCTACCATTTACAAAAAAAGTTATTTTAATTTGTTGCCTCCCCTCCCTCCTCCGCTTAACGCATGGTCGGAGCGTTCGATGGGTCGAATTACGGAAAATATGCAACGGTTTTATTGAATTTTCTGCAGCACCGGTCATGGAATCGCTACTATGGGCTGTTCGGTTCAGATATTCGATTTAATGTGGTCGGAAGAGGTTCGGTGGGGTGGTGGTATTGGTTACCATTATCGAAATGACCAGCTAGGATGACAGCCATTAAAACCATGAACCAGCTGCTTCCCTTCGGACGGCTCCCCCATGGCTGAAGACCCTGTGGTGCATCACGCATTACAATTAACCGTATATATACCGTGCTCTGCCACCCCCATGCTCGCACCGCGTCGCTGATAAGTAAATGCTCAGACACGCGTCTGTACAGGGTGTGCTTGTAAAAATCTATTCCGTCAATCTGACCTTTCAACGCTATTCGCAAGAATCAGTCGTTTATTCAAAAAGTAGAACGGTTTAAACACTGAATCATTAACTGTTTTCCTTGTTAGGGTTCTAACATTTTTTCAAATATGAAAGTGGTGTAAGTGAAAATTGCAAACAAAATCTCGTTGCTTGTTATGTATTATGTCGATTAATTTTACTAATAATTAGGTAGTGAATTGAGAAATTATACATTATATATTACATAGTAAATATTATGATGATAAAATATTTTTCTATCAAATCAGACGCAAAAGTCTAAATATCTCGAAGAAACGAAACATGACTTTACTCCACTTTCATAGTCATCGACGCATTTATGACCTTCGTTTGCCCCTAATGTTGGTTCCCGCACGTTTCACTTGTGCTCATTGCATATTGTAACGAATATAAATAAGCACAGAGCAACTGTTATGTCTGATATTTATTCTTTAAATTTTAATGCTAGATTTTGTGAATTTGAATATTTATTTTTTCATTTTAAATTTCATATTGATGCGCAAATTAAGTTAGGATAATAAGGGGTGGATCAATCCTGTACTTGTTGATTTTTTCAAGATTAACGAGAAATATACAAGAGATCGTTGTTGAAACAATTTTGAGTTGGAAAGAGACGGTGGGAATTTTTCTAACATCGATAGAGGAAGTCGTAAATTGAGAATGTAACGGCCATTGTGGTCATGGTTCTTCCAGCTCACCCTATAGTTTACCCCACACGTGTGCCTCAGACCACCATGGCTCCGTCCAGGTGGATATTACAAAATGTTCGTTACAAAATAGCGTCCATATTCTCTTCAGCTGGCTAATTTTCGTCAAGCCTTTCTGAACGACCGACAGATTTTGACTCTTCTATAGAATTAGTAGGGTCAACTGCCTACTAGCGAAACCGTTATCTATATCTTTCTCACGATCTACCTCATCCTATCTAATTTCCTTCGAATCCTCTATCAGAAGATCATCGATCCTCAAACACCACCTTCAGAAATAAATTGCAGTTCGTGTCTAATTAAAAAATAACCCGATCTAATCTTGACTCAAATTTTTATCCGATTCACTCAATTCTTGTGTTATTTGTCAGATTTTTTTATAGCAGTACAATATGTTCTTTGAGAAGGTACTTAGAGCTCATTGACAGACATACTGACGGCAATAGCTATCTCTTACTTCTCTTTTATGTTCTGTCTATTCTGTCCACTTTATATTCGTAACATATGGCTTACAGCAGTAGGACGAACAGCTACTGTCGCTATTGGTATGTCACAGTTGTCGCCCCTCAATAAAAAAAAAAACAAACAAACAAAGCATAGTTACTATACATAGATGCTATATTCATGATGCAATCAATTCAACATGCAATCAAACTAACTGACTTAGAAATAATGTCACATAAAAATTTCCAGAGCGAGCTCATCGAGATTTCGTACCCCCAATTACTGTGCGGGTACCAGTTACTGTGCCTATATTAATTATACGTAGTTTTAAAGCATAACGAATATTAAAAAAAGAGATATATATCTACTGATTTTAATGAAAAAAATTTAATATCTCTTTTAATATTCATTATACTTTAGAAATATGTATAATTAATATAGGCACAGTAACTGGTACCCCCACAGTAATGGGTCCTTTACCCTATGTATTTGATTAAATAAATTCATGTAATTATTTTCCACAAATCTACATATTTATAATTTCAGACATTGTAACTACCAGTAAATCACTTTTAACGAGAAATTGCAACTAGGCCCATCTAATTTGCCCACCATCTTCTAGCTTACTACAGCCTATCGTTCGAAAGAAGAAAACCACATCGACGATCGAAATTTCAATCAGCTGTAATTTACTTGGAACTCGCAACAAGTGCATCCATATTTCCATAATCAACGCGTTTCAATTTGACCAGAAAATAAATCGTAGGGGTAACAGAAACGAAGGAGGGATGTCAATGAAAGGACAACAACATTTGCGTATGAAAGCACGACGTTTATTTCGCTTAAACAACTAAGATGACTAGAAATTTTCCGTAATCCTAGGTTCGCCAGATTTGCATAGGACTTTCTCCAGCGTCTCGGGGCGCGGAGACCAAGGAGACATCTCGGACTTTCGTCGTCGTATTCGATTACTCTTTGGAGGCGCTGCATTGTTGGAGGAACCAATCGAATTCAGGCTTTCGACACGGGCTCGCCGTGTCCGGAGGAGCTTTGCGCCGATCAAACTCGTCGCCTCGGTCTTCAAGTTTCGACCGCGAGACGAAACGATTATCCGGTCTCGTCGAAGACGACGACGCCGCAGTCCTCGTTCCGCGTTCAGAGAACGCCGAGGCGGTGTTCGGTCGCGGTCAGCGAGCCCGTCCAAACCTCCGTGATAAATCGGGTGACGCAAGTATTTACAGTAATAATACAGTGAACAATTAAACGCTAACGAGGACGTTCATTGGCCGCCGGCACGGCGGCATCTATCACGGGAGAACGGCGACGTAATAAATATACAGAAGTCGATCGTCAATGGGAGAGAGAGGGAGAGAGAGAGAGAGAGAGAGAGAGTAGGATATATACTCTATCTCTCTCTTCTTTGTGTCTCTCTCTCTCTCCGTTCTTCGCTGGATTTCTTCAATTGGCTCCGTGCTTCCAGTTTTGCGTCGATTTTTTCGATGACTTGGCGATAGTCTTCGCCGTTTTCGACGCCTCGTTCTGCTGCTTCGCCGCGTCCAGCGATGATGCAAGCGGCTTCTTATTCACCTCGCACACCTTACGGGCTCGCCAGTAATCTGCAACGAGAAACGGGCCAAGTTTCAGATTAGTATGCACATTCGCGAGTCAATTAGAATTGAAACCGCGACGGGGCCGCGCCTTCCTCGAATCGCGAATTCGAAAGCTGTATTATCGCGCGCGCGTTGCGCGTTCCGTGTTTCGGCATCGTGGGACGTTCTCGTTTTTCGTTGTGGGATTGGTAGAACAAGAAAACCGTGAAATAAAAGGGCCGATTCGATGGAAAACCGTTGCGAGATCATTGTTCGAGAGTCGTACGGTTTCCATGGGGAGAACCCCGCTCGGCTGATTGCCGCCGCGTTTTAACCTGTATGGGGAAGAGCGCGAAACACGAAATTTCCACAACAAAGAGCCCGACGAACAAAACGTCTTGTGGACACCCCTATTTTCGATCAGGTAGCCACCTGAGCGCCCTTGCTGCTTTCCTTTTTACTCGATCTGCCCCAGCGGGCAGGTGCGAATCCGTGTTAGTGGCATCACGCTGACTGCTTCGTGTTTACATTGTTCGGGATCCTCGCGGAGAGAGATCGAGAGTCGCGATCGACGGAGATTCGGAAATCATGATTTTCCTATCGAGGACGTTCCGGGATGCTGCGAGACGATACTGAGTAGTGGACACTGTGTTTGATTGCTTGGTGACTCTGTATGGTTGATTGCTTGGTTGCTCTCCGTATTTGAAACACTATTTCGATAATATTTGATCTTGGAAGAATTTATGCGTACACAGACAAATAACCCTATTATAGCTGCAACATCAATTTCCAGATTTTATTATTGATCTCGTCAGGGAGCGGTTACAACCCCCGGTAAAGGGTCAAAAACTTTAACAATGAGTCAATCTTGTGCCTATTTCACAATGTAATAAGAAACAATGCAGCTTGCAAGCCTAGTAAAAATTATGACATCCCCAGTCTTGGAGTCTCCAAGTCTAGACCAAAAGCGCCCTAATATTCAATCATTCGTATCGAATCTAGCGTTCCAAGCGATAGATCATGTCGAAAGAATTTGATACTTCTAATATTAAAAGTTCTGTTGTGCGAGCCAGAGTGTGAGAGAGCTTGCAACTTGAAATATTAAAAGTTCCGTTGCACAGGTCAGAACTGGGCAACCGTGGGTCAGTGGGAGCGAAATCCCTTGATCCAGAACAAGTGCAGGGCTTTAAACAAATCCGGGGGACGGTGAAGAAACAGCGGCCATATGTCGAGGACAAGTCGATCCCTCTTCCAGGATCCTTTTCGCGCTGGTTCGCCATATGGCGCGCGAAACCGAGTCCTCTTGGTTTCTCTCCGCGCGCAGCGCAGATTCCCGCTAAGGATTCCAAGATGTCTGTCAACAACATCTGTTATCCCGCGCCTAGACCGGGAACCACAAAATACCTATCCTAGATATCGCATAGAACCTTCAGGCTTCACCGTGAAGTGGTAGACGGTCCTACCTGTACATATGCTTCCACCTCAAGATCCAGACACAAAGATCGAGATCACCATTGTGTCCGAGCAGCATCGTGAATCCTGTAGACCTACCCCATCCCTCTCTTTCTTTCTTTTTCTCTCTCTCATTCTCTCTTTCCCGGTTCAATCTTTACGTTTTTCAATCAAACCTGGGATTTTCACCCAACAAGCCCCGCTGAAAGGAGGTCAGTTTCTTTTCGAATCTTTCGGAGTACGCGAAGAACCTGAACCAAAAACCTGAGTCCCCTTTTCTCTCTGTTCTATTTCGAGCTTCCCAAGGAGGATACAGGATTCTTCGAGGTTCCTCGAGCGGACCGAAACTACCGGATTTTTTGGTTTCTAGTCCCTTTTTGCGAGTGCAGCGAGATGAGATGATGAAGAGACGGAGACGAGATGACTCGATGGTTTCGTTTAAATTAGGGAGTGTCGACGGGATCTGGCCACTGGCCATTTTCGGCTACTGGCTAATTCAACAGCCAATTAGTGCGTTATTTAATTGTATTTTTTAGTGTGAATAGGCTATTTTTAGCGTGGATTTTCTATGGTGTGAGCAAAATTGAAATGTACAAAGGAATATCCGCAAAACGTGTAAACAAAAGTTAATGGAATTCTTTGTACTGTTTTATCGGAAGAAATTCTTTAACCTCGTAAAATACATTTTTCCCTTGCTTTGATTGCTAATGTAAGCTTGTATGAAGAGTCACAATTTATGGACGAACTGATCATTATATCTACGACTAATTCGCGTCTTTGAACAAATTCTGAACTTCTTCCTTCGACAGAACCTTCAGAATGCAAGGAGTCATTGCTTGAAGAAACCTCTACGCTCTCAAAATATGTTAATAACGATTCCAAGTGCCTAACATGTCCTCGGATCACAGTTATCAACTTACAAATGTCCATACGACATGAAACACGATAATAGTGCCTAACCGTTCAGTGCAAGGTTCGATGAAATGTAGAAGGAAACAGGATCCCTATCACCAAATCGCAAAGAACTTGCGGCCGACCAGATAACGTGTATCACACGGACAGCCTCAGAACTTACTGACAACGATAACAGACTTCTGGGACTACCATCAACCTCAAGATGTCTGGAAGAGGCCACTAACAAAGAAAGCAATGTCCAACATACTAACCATAAAAAAATTAACATACGAGCATTAACCTTCTGCAAAGCAACCACGGATGTAATCTTGCATCAGTCTAAACCATTGCTCATGTAATTATCCGATACAACGCTTCTTCAGGGGAGTCATGCGGGCTGCCAGCTAAGAGACTCGCGAACAGGTACGCTTGAACGACTGGTAGTCGACATACCTTCTAGAAGGACGACATAGAGCTGGAAGGTGTCGGGAGGCTAGGTGTAAATGCAAATGCGTCCGCAAGAAGCCAGGCTATCGCGACAGGTGACCGACGACCTTCGGAAGGTCCCGTTGACGGTATCGAGTCCCCGCGAGTCCGATTTAATCGTGGGAAAACGACAGTTCAAAAGTCGTGGCGGCACCTTGGCGGGGGTGAACAGGTGTCCGTGGCGAAGGGCTTGTTGCGATGTCTCGCTCCGTTGGCTCTTCACGTGGGCCTCTTTGCCCACCCGGGTCCGAGAATCATCGGCTGGCACGTTATCAAAGCGAATCGCGGCGGTGCGAGAATATTTGTGTAAACGACTCGCTCCTTTTTGCGGCTGCACTTAGGCTAATAGTCTATGCCGAGGATCGTTCGAGCGCAAACCGTGCAAAGTGCTCGTTTTTCATAGCGAAGGAATTTTATGGTGGAATCACGCGGGCTGAGATATTCGACAAATGTACGAAGAGCACCGTACTTTTTCTGCTGGAAAATCTGTAGCGTGGGAATTGTTCCCCCGATTAGGGCGCGGTTATGGTGAGGTTACGGTAGAGGCTAAGAAAGCGTTGGTAAAAGGTACTGCTAATACGTCCATAGTATTGGCTACAGAGTCTTCATGGTTTTCTGAGAATGAGAAAACACGAAATAAAGACACTGCAAGATGATGGAAAGTTTCACTTTCTCAATAATTTATCGTTATCGAAGCTTTGTCCTTGTCCCATAATTGATCATTTATCTCCAAAATTAAGCTCCGACTTAACATTTAATGCCTAGACAAAGATTGCAGCTTTAGAGTACGAAACTCGCGAACGGTCGCACACACAAGCACCTTGGTCGACAGTCTATGATATCCATTGTGCGGTGTGAGACCGTCGGGGCAGGTCGGGCCGGGCCGCGACGCGGGTGCGCAAACGAGTCGAACCGGAATTCAAGGAATGCGATCGCAAGTTCGTCATACTCCTTGAAAAGTGGGCCCTTCGATGACTCAGGGGACCCTTCAGGTACTTCGTCCGAACACGCGTGACTCATTCGTCGTGATTCATCCACGGAGGATACTTCCCAAGCCTTGCCGTCGCATATTCGCCGCCGGTATTTACAGTAGACCCCGTTTAGACGCATTCCTGCCCGATTCGTAACCGCAGCGTTAGTCGAAACGAACCTCCTCGATGTATTTTCGATTCAGGATCTCCGTATGTGTCGTCGTTCTAGAGTACAATGCCTGACGCAGTCTACAAAAAGCGCTTTGCAGCGATCGAAAAAACAGTCTCCCTCGTTCGATCTGTTCGTAAGAATACACCGTTCGTAACAATTCGACTCGAGCGTCCCAGCTTAGGAGAAAGGCTGAAAAGCTCGAGGGAATAAAAGCCTTAGAGCGAGAAACGCCTAAATTGGCCATGAAGCATCGATCAATAATCGAATCACGTGGCAAACGAATCGAAGGAGAAGGCAAAGAGAAACGAAGAGGAGAGAAGCGGATAGAAGCGCCGGAGACGCGCGGGGGCCAACTACTGTATTGGGATTGTAATTTTGGAAAGCGATAGGCAGTCGGTTGAAGCCGTTTCGGGAGGATCGGTCCGAAAGTCTCCGAACGGTCGCGTAAGACCGGCAGCCCTGGCCGTACAGAGCGAACGAGAGGAGGGATAGGAGGGAGAAGAGGGGAAGGCGGAAGAGGCGCGGAGGAGCGAGGCTAGACTATGAAAACAGGTCGGAGCCACGCGACCGGCCTGCGCTGCGCCTGCGCCTCGTACCTTCCCTTTCCTCGAGGCCTTTCCGTCTCGTTTCCCGCCAAAATCCTACGATGCTCCCTTCCCTCCGCGCCGCGCTTATCAGACCTACTTCTGCACGCGGTTCCCGCCCAAAAACCTCTTCACTGCAGGTACACAATCTTTCAAAATCCTCTCTGCTCTTTATTCACAACCTCCTCTCCCACCCTCGATAAAAATCGTTTTGAGTTTTAATTTCTGAACCGTTCTCTCGACTCTTACGTAACAAGTCTTCGGAAAACGGCGATGAAGCAAGATGAGCCTTTGATAAAAAAATTTACGACTCTCACGAAGCCACGAAGAGACCAGTAAATTCTGATTCTGATAAAGAAAATAGACTGCGCGCTCCTATGGGGTTTCACGTCGGAAGGCTCGAATGTCCCGCGTGCGCGGCGTTAATTGAAAACGGGAAAGCGATCGCGCGTGCGGTACTCACCGTGTATGTTCGTCTGTTTCGAGTACGGATTGCAGCGTCGTTTCGGCGAGGGTTGTTTCTCGGAGTGTTTCCTCTGGTAGTTGTTCTCCTTGTCCTCGGAACAGGGATCGACGCCCCATCGCTTGGCGAACCTGGTGCGTTCGGTGTCCAGGGCCTCCTGGAGCATTTCCACGGTCTCCCGGGAGTTGGGTTTGCCGAAGAGACAGCGTGGAACGCGCGTGGCCATGGTCGTGCTGGACAGGACCGTGAAGTGAACCTCGCGGCAGATCGATGCAGCCAGCATCTCGACGCGATGGGTTGTTTGATGCGTGTATATATCGATGATCCTCGCGTAACGTGGAACAATGGACAGACGCGCGCGGCCCGCCAGCGAGCTCTCTTCAGGGAGCTTCTCTCTTCGAGCGATTATACCTTCGAGTCCAAACGGAGCGGCTCCGATTTCTTTGTCCGTTACGGTTCGTCGATCCGCCACGAATTATCCTGCGGATATTTCCGTCGGCTGCCGGCAAGTTTTCTGTCAAGATTCCACGGGAATCGGTCACGTAGTCACGTAGAACCTCACTCGGGCAAAACCGGAGACTCTCTGGTCTTCACCGCTCGACGGCCAGACTCCTTCTAGCTTCTCCTGTCTGGATTCGGTTTCCGTGGAGCACGAAGCCACGAGGTCCGCCGCGACCCTTCCACCGGCTTGACGAATTCAAATCTGATTGGTGCGCCGCCATGAATGCGCAGTGAAAATGGCGCGCAACTCTCTCGTCGCCCCGTCTCGCTTCCTCCAATGCTCCCCGGCCTTTTCCAACTTGGCGGTCACGATGCCCTCTTCGTCTCGTGGTCTGTCCGTCTTGTTCCCCCTTGGACGAAACCCAGTCCAACGGATTATGCTAAGCGATTTTGGTCAGGGTAGGGAGGAAGAGGCTCGCGCCATAAAGCCTACCTTTTATTTTTTTCTAAGTAGCACCGCGTATAGAGCGATCACGATCGCGCTCCTCTTCCTCGACGCGAGGACGTGCTCCCCGGGCCTTTCCTCTCGCGAACCTTCTTCTTTTCGCTTCACTCCGTACTATCAGCCTCGGCTATACCGCCCTTACTTTGTACGGCCCCAACGAAAACCGATCGTTCACATGATCGCTCTCGATTCTACAGAACGGCCGCCGGAAATCTGAAATTTCGGAGCCCGGTGACTCAGGTTTTCAGGCCCCAGCAGTTTCTTTGACCCCGGGCGACGCTTTTCGATGATTTAACTCTGAGGACCTTCGAAACGATCGGTCCCAAATTTTTTTATGATTGTTGAGGCGGCAAAGGTGCACGGTGAATTGCTCGATGAACCTGTTCCTTTCATCCAGTGCTGATAAATTCACAGTACGATGTTATTACGAAGAAAGTAACTTGGTATCTGTCTACACTTTATGCTCCTGCGCAACTAATTTTAAATCTAGTTTAATGACTGTATTACCAATATCCTTGTGTGTTCACGAGCGTATAATTAGATTGCAGATTTTATGCATTTATGGTGAAAGATAGTAGGTGCAATTTTAAGGCAAGAGACAGATTAAAAGAATTCAAGCTTATTAAAATTATGAAAAGCATAAAGAAATTTCTGTGTGACCCCGGTTTATTATAATCGATGCGAATCATTTTTATTTTGCATAAAAACCTGCAGTCTAGTTGTAACAGAAACCCTATAATAAAATTCCTGAATGTATTCTCCTATTTTCGCACAGTAATCTACTATAGTCGATTTTATCCTCTGTAGTCAATAGCCATTATTTTAGTTTATATGTAATGGATGGCAAGGTACTGTTATTTTTGTCTGCCTGGAAGTTTTACGTTAAAAATCTGAACGAACGCATTCTCCTATTTTCATAAAGTAGCGTAAGATATTGAAATTTATTTTATTAGTTAAAATAGCAATTATTTCACATTTGAGGGAAGAGGCTGTTATTTGTATCTCCTGAGAAGTAACTATCTTAATTACCTACAGCTTTTAAACGTCTGCCTCGAACGTTTAGTTCAAACGCATTTCAAATGCATTTCGAATGCGTATGCAGCAGCAGGGTTAATGGAATAATTTCCTACACAATGAATCAGGTTCCCCTGGCGTTCCAGCCCCTCTTCGAAAGTTTCTTTCATTCCCTAATGACTGTGTCGTTAGGGAAACCGCGTGACGCCAGAGAGGTGACCATGAAACAAAAGACAATATTACTTTCGCGGGACATATTCATATTGGTTCTTACGTCAAACATTTGTCTATAGTATAACAACAAAAGAAAATGGAGTGGTAGGTTCTCGTCTTTCCAGAGGGGAAAAATTTCGTTCGACAGTCTCTTCGAGAAACGAACGGTTTTCTTTTGAAGCGTCCTGTATGTTCCTCTAACGTTTGACTTTGTTGAACGTGTGTTCTGCACTTTTTTTCGGGAGATTGATTGCAGTCTGCCGCGGTGGCAAGTGATGGGGGTCTGGAAACCTGAATTAGGCTTTAGTGGTAGTTACTTGCCAAATCTCGCCCTTGCGATAGTGTTTTGATTCTTTCCTTTCATTTTGTTCGTGAGCTAAGCGAGCTTCGTATTTGTGTCTTTTGGTTTTACGTATTTAATGTGGGATTTGTTCGTTTTAATATTGAGACGGAGTTAATCGAGACTTACAAAGGTACGTACATTAAAAGAGAAGCACGTATGCAGTATTGGCGATGTTTATTGCATCATTTACGGGATCCGTCAAAATGACGGATTCCACTATAGTTTTAATTTACGATTATTGAGATTGTAATGACGCATCCATGAAGAATTGTTCAACAAATTTATTTCTTTGGGTATATATTACTTAAAAAACGACTAATAATTTATATAGATACATTGTTGTTATATTTATAAATAATGTAAAATGGTCGCTCTTAGTACCCCGTAAACCTAGTGTTAACATTGCGTGGAATCGATGTTTATTGCATCATTTACGGGATCCGTCAAAATGACGGATTCCACTATAGTTTTAATTTACGATTATTGAGATTGTAATGACGCATCCATGAAGAATTGTTCAACAAATTTATTTCTTTGGGTATATATTACTTAAAAAACGACTAATAATTTATATAGATACATTGTTGTTATATTTATAAATAATGTAAAATGGTCGCTCTTAGTACCCCGTAAACCTAGTGTTAACATTGCGTGGAATCGATGTTTATTGCAAAAATGTGTGTTGTATCCTGTTCCGAATAAAACAAGTTAAGCAAGCCAGAATCTTATTTGAATCAATAACTGTACTGCAACAAAAATTATTTATACAACATTCACAGACTTCGTGTCTTCAAGCCAAAAAAAAAATGGTGCCGCACAGAATATAAATAAAAAGATTCAAAGAAGGCTCAAATAAAACTGTACCTCTTCTCCTAATAATTATAATGACTTGAAAATAACCAGAAAATATCAAGTGTTCGTTGATTCGTCTAACGTCTTCACTGTCTCGTACCTCGCTTACTAACTGTCACCACAAATTCACAATATTCCCAGCATCTGCAGGTAAACTATAAACAAGCAGAAATAAAGACAGACATGAGACAAACATACGTATAATCCAGTAACAACACGGCGAAGCGTCATTACAGTTCAAATACGAATTGTTTACGTTTCGTCGTGTGCACGAGTCTCCTGTCGTAGTTCTCTGACAGGGTGCGAAAGCGAGAAAAAAAGAAGGTGGAGTTTGAAAAGAAAGAGCGTCAGGTTACAGATGCTAAAGCGTCCCAATCATTGAGAATTACTGACTTCGGAGGGCCGAGGGGTTGATTCGATTGTCGTGGATACGCGGCTGGTACGTGTTTTCGCGGGACGTTCGGCGCTCAGCAGCGGCCATAGTGAAGAGAAAGAGAACGAGAGAATGAGAGAGAGAGAGAGAAAAAAAAAGGAGAAACGATCGTCCAGGAGCAGGTGGACCAGACAGAAAAAGAGGGAGGGGTGGGTAGTCGACGTAGGAACGAGTTTCGCGCTGAAAATTGACCATCGCGTCATTGCGATTCTTCCTCTTTTTTCCCTTGCTCTCGACAGCTACCGGTATTTTTGCAACAATGATCGCAAGATTGCTTTGTTCCGGCGAGACGCCACTGTGCGGTTCTTCGAACGAGCAGCGCGCAATTTTCGTTTTTAGCGCGCGAATCCTGTTCTTGCGCTCGTAATGCCCGAGGAGAGCTTACATCGCGCGATAGGGGCTCCGGTTCTACGCTTTGTCAGTGTCGGGAAAATCGATCAGGGTCGCGATCTCGTTCGAGCACATGCTGTACAAACTGTCGCAAATGCCCTTTAAACTGTGACCAATCGCAATCTAATTTGAGGCGTGCATAATCATTATTTATGCCCCCGTTCTCGTACTCCGTACCATAATTCAATACTGGTTAATTTGATGCACATTATCTTAATTGCATCTTGATGTCATTGTGATTCAAGTCGCGAACCCGTGGATCACTATGGAAACCTCCATTTACGTAGAGTATCACGAAGTGTCGAGTTTCTTTCATCGACTAGAAAATTCCTTGAGGTAAAGATATAAATTGAAAATATATATATATATATATATGAAATTTCTTTCAGTTAGTATACGAGTTCTCTTATAAATCACACATTGAAGTATCAAGACTCGAAGCTAAACTGAAACCAACAGAATCCAATTTCATTCTCATGCTTGAGAAAAAGATTGTCTCCCAATCTAGGTGATAATGTTTGAATCCTTCGAAACGGCGATTCGATAGGGATCTTTAAATCTCCCTAACTCAAAACACATGTCTTACCATACTCCCCGACCTGACGACACTCCGCATAAATTTACGTTCTCCATGTGTATGTCCTGCAAGTGTGAACCTTGAAATTGTTTGGTGAAACTTCCAACTATGCGTTGAACTGTTCGTTGCGAAGCGAATTTGCTATTATCGCGACAGTAATCGAGTTGCTGCAGTATTGTAATTTCGAACAGCCTAACGAGAAAAATGGCGCACGATTTCGAAGATCGATCTCGACCCAAGGACTCGGAGCTGGCTGGTTGTATCTCGGTTCTAGAGCGATGGGGGTAAATTCGACCGTTACAGAAAGCGAGCTGAAAAACACCGTGCAGTGTGGATCATGCGGGCAGGCGAAGGTGTGTCTGTGTGCATGTGTCTTGTACACGTGCACGGTTACCTGGCCCGTGTTGGGACCATGGACAGGTGAACATCGTAACCACGATGGTCAGCCGGCGTAACGATTATTGCCGAGGTTTGTGATTGTTTTTACAGATTTTTAGTGGACGCTCTGATTCTTTAACTGCCCCCATCGTTGCCGATGAAGCCACTTGCTGCGATAAAATGCAGAAAAAATGCAATGTAAACGACGCAAAAATTGTTGTCCCATTAGCATCGTTAACGTACGCGTTGCATTCTTAATCCTCGAACGAGCACACAAGAGCAACGTAGAAAACGAATTTATCAACTCATTTTATACATTTTTTACATACCATTGACTCTCTTTTAATGCTCTGCACATAGAAAAATCAAATCGTGTTCCATATTTCACTTTTACATAAGCTTTATTACATAGTAGGTCCGACGGCCCTTTCGGATCGTTTGAGGGTTAAAAGAAATTCTAATGTGGTACGAACAGTCTATATTGCTGTTGATATTATCAATTACATATCGATTATGCATGTTAGGTTATAGTATGCATAACAAATGAATACAATTTATTGAAACATAAACTCTCCCTCATTCTTTCAAAATTCTGCTACTTAGCCCTTTGCATTCCTACATGTCCAGTGTGACCCGATATTTTTAAATTGAAAATTTAAGAATGTATCATGTAAATATTGTATATGTACTAATAAAGAAACTGTATATCAAAGTAATTTAAAAAATTTGTAAGGGTTAAATGCGTACAACAAAAAGAAATTGACGACGAGATGATTTTTCGGGCTTCTTGATCGAGCATCCGTTGCCACGCATTTGGATTTTCGGAGAGAATATTCTTTGCAGAAGTTGAGTCTGAGAGTTGGTCGGTTAGGAAGGTGTTGAATTATAGACATCACAGGCCTTTCAAATTTGGCTCCACCCCCGCCGCAAAGGGCAGCCTTTGGCTCCTCGAGGGAATACATCGACTTCCTCCTCAGGTCCCCGTTTAAACGCGGCAACATCGATACATCCGTGGGGGATTTTCAGTTCGAAGGCCCCGCGCTCCCCAACGAGTTCGTTGTTTCCGGTCCCGAGCACCCAGACCGGAACAGGCGCGGGGAACTCGGTGACGTCAACGCATCGTCGAAAATTAGAGAGAAACCGATCCGCAGGGGTTCGGTGTCAGGATGTAGTTAATACCCGCGACTCGAACTCGTAAAGCCCGAAGACGATTACCGGCTCGATCATTTTCCACGCTTCTATGCCCCGTAACAGATATTACTACCAGTCGTCTTGTTAATTGACTAACGAACGAAATTTACGAACCGTTTAATACCATCCGTGGGAGTTTGGCCGTTTTTCGAGAGACTAGAGCACTGATTGCCCCGTAGGGCAATGCTCTGGTTCCGTTGGAGCTGCAAAGCCACGCCCACTTTGGAGATCGTGTGCAATGATGGTTCTTTTGATTGTTGAATTAGTTTTTTAAGGGACATAGAGTCTAAACTGGACATAAGCATCAAATACTCTTTGAAGCAGTTCCTTGGTTGTGTACATATTTGAGAGCAACGAAGTCTACTTAGTGCACAACGAGAACTATTTGTAATGATGAGACGATAAACAGTCTTTGGTCATCCAGGATGTTGAACTTATAGGATCTAACGCACATATACTCACTGTTTGCCCTTTGTAGCGCATCCTAATTCTGTCAAAAGTTGGGAGCAAAGGAGCCATGCCCATACAGAATTTTCTTCATAGTAAAAACAAGATGAGAAGTCTTTTGTGGTGGTAGATGTCGAGTTTACAAAATGTTTCACGAAGGAAGTTTTATAAACGCATTTATTAATGGCTTATGTCACAGATTTTTTCTAGAGGTCTCTCTTGGCAACTTTGAGTAACATGTTCGTGGAGGGACTGTGTAGTCGTGGCGGGTGTCAAGAAACCTAAAATTTGCAGGCCGAAGCATCCCGGAGCCGTGCCTCCAGGACGTCATTGATCCTGCAGCCGGAGGATCCCGGTTAGTAATAATCGGATTGTTATCGGTGGTTGCACATTAAGCGACGCCGCCGCTTTGAAGTCGAAAAGATGCCGATCGGTGTACGTTACCAACGAGGATGTCGAGCGGTGCTCGTCTCTTGACCAGGAAACGTTTGCGACGAGAAAAAGAAAAGGCCAACAACCACAGGCCACGATGCCGTATTCTCCGGGGCCAACCGATGCGCCGTTTCTTTCTTTCGCTCGTCCGGAGCATATGCTGCCAGCTGCTCGGTCTGCCGGCCAAAGGGTTCAGCCTCTGAAATTTTCAAATTCCATTCTTGTCCATTTCCATCCGCGATCATTCTACTCCTTTCATCCTGTGTTCTCTGACCTCCGTTGACCGTTACACGTCTCCACGTGACATTTTGTACACTGCGTTGATCGTGCACTGTGATTCTTGTGGGATGAACAGAATTCTTGCTGTTCGAGACCTCTGAGTTGCTCCTGGGGGCAGATGCAGGTAAATGATTCAAGAGGAAAAGAAGAAATCGAGAGGCAATCACAGAAATAATTGTTTCTTTTGTTTTCTCTGCGGGCAACTCTCGGTGGGAGTGGCCTCGTTGCTCTTAATTTTTGATCGAGCTGCCGGAAGTGCTCCAGAGAGCTTCGGTATCTGTATGTGCTATGGATCTTGTAAGATCAACATTCGTAGCAACATAGGGTTGTTTATTTTGTTTATCATTATGAAGAAAGGCCTGAGTGGGCGTGGGCTCGTTGCTCTTGATTTTTTATTGAGTTGTAGGGAAATGAGTTGTAGGGAGTTAGAACAGTCCTCCAACACAGGCAGTTTTTATTTTGCACAATGATCCGCAGTTTAGTTATCAGAGTGGTTCGTTTCCTTCCGGTTCGCATCCCCGGAAGTGGGCCGGAAGCGTGTAATCGGAACCTCGGGGGAATCCTAGATAAATCGGTGAAGGAAGCGTGGGTGGTGCGGTCAAGAGGTTCGGCTCCAAACAAAGGGGAGCGTGTTCTTCATCACCTGTGCGCTCAGGTATCCTCGTGGCGCGCGCAAGAAAACAAAGCTGGCTTTCCACGTGCACGTCCACCGCGGCCAAACAAACAGAATCCATTGCGTGGTCCCAGCGAGGAAACACGATCCTGCTCGAAAAGTAGGATGATCCTGGTGCTATGAGGCGCGTGGTCCACACCCTCCAGAATCCCCGCATCAAAGCGAACCGCCTGATCTTTCCGGATTTTCGGCTATGCTCGTCAACCAACCCTTTTCCCCTTCACCGGAAACGTCGCGTCGCGTCGCGTCGCGTCGCCCATTCCACCCACGCTCGTGGCTCTTTAAAGAGGCTGCAGCCATTTTCCCTCGCCAGATGGAAATTTCCTCGTTTATGCATCACGAGGATCGACGAAGGGGTGGAAAACCATCTGCTCGCAGATGCAGATGCGTCCGGGAAATTGTAGATTTTCGACGGCACACGCCGGGCGGGGGAAAAAAAGCATGTTAAACAGACTGAAGATGAGATGCTTGAAGCGGGGGTGGGGTGCTGTTCAACAGTTCTGGCTGTGACGAGTGATCTCTCGATAGATGCTACAGCTCTTGGAGCGAGTACATGAGTGCAGGAAGAGTTGTTAACCCTGGGTAAAACTTTCGTAAAAATGACGATCGAAATATTTAAATCCTGTGTATCGAATATAACTTCTTTGAAAGGTAAAATATTTTTATTATCGAATGGAAAGAGTTCCATTATATTAGGGGGACCCATAAGTCCCCCGTAAATTATTTTGAAATCTAAAACCAACTTTTTAGTCAATTCAAGTTTTTATTTCATAATTCATTATATATTCTCCATCATTATCAAGGACACTGCCGTTTTTCCTGTAAATTTCCAATCCCCCTCTTATAGAAATCCAGGAGTCGTGAAGCAAAGTATGACTCAAGATACCTCCTTACATCTTCTACAGAAGTGAATGCTTTATTTCTTAAATAATGCTCCAGAGATCTGAAAAGATGGTAGCCAGAGAGAGAGAGAGAGAGAGAGAGAGAGAGAGAGAGAGAGAGAGAGAGAGCAATATCCGGTAACTACGGGGGGTGCGGGAAAACTTCCCATTGCAATTCTTTGATTTCTTCATTGGCATTGTCAATTTGCAGTATTACACCTTTTCTGTGGACTAAAGATGCCCTCTTTTTCAATAGTTCTGAATACAGCCGTGGTAATTGCTTACAATACAACTCGACAGTAACTGTTTCTCCAGGTTTCAACAAATTCAAAGTGAATTATGACACGACAGTGCCACCAAATGTACAGTAACACCTTTCTAAGTGATAAACTAGGTTCAGAGGTTTGATTTGCAAAAAGCCATTGCTTGGAACGCTTTATGCGATCATAAAGAATCCATTTTTCATCTTCGGTAACGATTCCGCTAAGAAATGGATCTCTACGAAATCTGGATAGCAATCAAGTGCAAATTGATCGACGAATATTCATGTTGGTCTCAGATAATTGATGCGGTACACATATTCCTTGCCTATATGCCTTTCCTATTTCGTGTATGTGCCTTTGCATAGTTGACCATGTGAACCCAAGGCTTCTCGATAATTCTTGTATACTTAATTTTGGATCAGCTTCCACTAGAGATTTTAGGATGTCATTATCAAATTCAACTGGTCGTCCACTTCGAGGCCTGTCAGAGAGATCATAATCACCAGCAGCGAACCTTCTGAACTGAGGTTGACACTTGTTGACCTTCAATACATCTCCATAAACATCGCATATTTTCTTTGTTGTTACCGTTGCATTAAATCCCGCATGAAAATGAAAAAGTTTGCAATGACGAACATGATCCTCGAAATATACGGACTCCGCCATTTTATTACAAGCTTGTAAAAAAATTATACTTTTTAAAATATTTTGAACATAGGCTGCTTTACCGAAAACTGTAAAAGCATCCGTTTTTGGCAAATAATTGATTACTTATAGGTACCCCTAATATTAACTAGGACCCTAGTAGTATCTAGGGTTAATACTTGAGCCACTGAATGCTAGACGCATTTCACATTTTCTCCCTCTCTTCTAGTCGATTTTATACGATCAAACAAGAGTCTTACTGCATGAGAAAGATGCTGTATATTCTTTATGTTCGACACACAGAAAAGAATATTCTGTCAGAATGCAGAAAGAGAATCGCATCGAATTGGGACAATTAAACGAGCGTTTAAGCACTACATCGAGTAATTGAACTAGTAGCAGCCAGAAAAATCGTGCATGCAGCCGAACGGGAGGGGTGTGGGAAGGGGAGACACGGGTAGAACGTTTAACACAGGATGTTGCTCTCCACTTTGTAGCCGTGCGTGCAACGTCGGGTTTCGTTCATTTCCCGGCTTCAGCCGTCCGTGTAATAAACTAAAAAGGAACGAACGTGTAAAGAAGAAGAAGAAGCCCCGAACCACAGTCGCGTCCCTGTTCCACGCGAACGTTTTCGCTGTTCGACGTGTTGCGCTGTCCATCACGCATGCTCTATTAATTTCGTGCGATCTAAATGGTTCGCTTGGACGACGGATTCAAACGTCTTCCAATTAGGTGCACGAGCAAATCGTCTTCATTCGAGTACAATGTATGCCGAAGATGTTAGCTTAAAAAAGAATTCCAGAGAGAGAGAAAGAGAAAGAGAGAGAAGTAAAAATAAAGAAGATGATTGTAAATAAAAATACAATGCAGGCTCTGATACAAAGTGAGTCAAGATTTTGTAAATTGTTGAATTCTTGTATTAAGGATTCATCAGTGTATGGAAATATACTACACCTTCAACAAGTACAATTTCACCCAAACATTCGACCAAATTTCTTGTCTTGCACCGAAGTGTATAATTTCAACGCGTACCTACATACGTTTAAACCAGTATAATAATTCGTCTAACTGAATAAGAAGACACTTCATTTATGAGAACGACGTCTTCAATTTTCAGGTCGTTTACAACAAGAACATTACCATAACATTCATTTGGAAGTTTACATATTGTACGAAAAGAGAAAGTGAAATATAAAATTGAGTGATCACAAAATTTCATTGAAAAGCTATGCTGCACAAAAAAAAAACGAACGAAGTTGAATGTACAAATGATCATAAAATTTAATTGAAAACTTGCACAAAGAAGGGTAAAGTTGAGTTTCCAATTTGCCGGAATCGTCCAGGAGTACGTGCGCATCAGCTGAATCTGAGACCATAAATCGGTGCTGTTTCGAGGAGTGTAGTTATTTAAGAAGTCTCTCGGATGGGTCAGGGTCCGCGTCTTCAATGGAACAAATTGCGCCGTCGCTTTATTAATCGCTTCACTCAGCCAAGGTACTTGAAAACTCGCTCGACTCCTCTCATCTTCAAGAATTTCGCTTCTGGCAATTTTTGAAGCTGATGCGTCCACCGGTCATGTTTAATGCGATTTAAAGTGGTCAGCCACTCGTGGAGTGCTCGGCCGATTAGCTTACATCTCCGGCGAAGAAATTACACCGTCACCTTTTAATCAATCCATTCTGCTAAAATATTCGGACGTTCGCTCTCGACCCTTCTCGGGCGCACGATATTTTTCTCTGGGGCGGTTTTTTTCTTTTTTTTTCTTAACACCGGAGACATCATACGAGCTGAAACGAATCGTTCCACGTTTAGCGCAAACATAAAGCGTTTATGGAAAATTATTATCGCCGATGCTTGGGTGAATATTTTTTACGCGTCGAAGCGTTAAAGAGCCAACGTCCCGAGAAACCTCGACAAATCGAAGAAATATGTTTAAGGAAATTTAGACTTTACGAGGATTTTTTCACTGGACACTAAACGAAGAAACACGTTTTTACTTAATTCATATGAGTGATAGTGATTTTTGACTGGGTTTATTCGAGTCTTTCCAATTCAAAAGGGTTAAGACAGCATCCCCTATACTACATTTTAAATTTTTAGTTTAAATTACTGATTTTGTAAGAATCTCTGGGGTTGATATTTGACACTTAACGTGTCAACAATACTTCCAGTGACAGCTCAGCTTAGAAAAATACAAACCGAGAATACTGACTGATGAATTGGCAATTTTTGTCTGCCAAAGGTATGTATCTTCGGTCCTACTCACATTTTATTTCTATCATCAATTCCCGTGCAATTCACACGGGAACGTCAGCGATGTCGACCGTCAGGATTTCGGGCCCCTAACTAAATAGATTATCCGTACCTGTCGTAGGGGCTTGTCCACGAGGAAGCCACGGATCGGAGAAATTGCCACGTCCGAGTGAAATTAAGAAAGATAATAGGTCCTCGGTGAAGTGAAACGCTCGAGACGAGAATAAGAAAGAGTAAGAGAAAGAGAAAGAGACCTTTCCCGGGCCAAAAGGGAGCAGCATTAGATACGAACAATGCCGGGAGTAAGGCGTGACGGAGTGTTTTTCGAGGTAGATCCAGCTGCCCGTGTATACCTACCTTCGCCGTTGCCCTCTCGAAAACCTCCTCCGCACGATAGTTCGTTCAGATAGACTGAATACCGGCAGATCTCCCGAAGAAGACGCCCCGGAGGGGGTGGAACAGCTGTTCGCCGCTTAGAAACGGAGCCTTCGTGTCCGAACGGTCCGAGATACTTGTACTATACTCTTTTGCGATCTCTCATAGCCCCACCACTCGCTACGCCGTCTCCGGACAGACCCATTTAAACGAAGCCCCTCGATTTTTAAAAAACCAGCTGGTCGGCTGCGACATTTTGGTTTCGATTCAAATCACCGGAGTACCTGATATACTCCGCACCTTTAACAGTTTGTATTCTTGCTACACTAAGTCACCGTTGCAAATGTGATTCTGTTTAACTGGTTTCGCTCGATTTTTAAACAATTATCAGCAACATTCTGGTTTCTATTTAAATCAGCAGACTTTCAGCTACTTTCTCAACTTCTTCTTTTGCATTCTCCGAGAACTTTTAACGGTCTATGTTCTCGCTACAGTTAAATTTTTAAGCAGCAAATATCTTTCTTCGATTTTTATGAGGAGCAGCTGGTATCAACGGCACTTTTGCTGGTATCAACAAATTTTGCGAATCTCTTCTTCGCTCTCTGAAGTCTTCTAACAGCCTATATTGTTAAGCTATGTTAAGTTTCCAAACAGCACGTGTGTTCTTGTTTGATTGAATCCCCTCCATTCGCAAGAGGCTGTCTGTTCGGCAGCACCTTTGTCCTGGCGAACAAGCTCTACGTGCAAATCGAATTCGTTCAATTATATCGGAAAAGCCAGATGTTGAACAGCTCCGTTTTCGATTAAAGTTGGCCTCCCCGTGCCTACGTGAGTCGCCATTTATTAGGATACCCCCGGCAAAAGTCACGAAATCTAGTTTCGTGAAGCGTGCGGTTTGAAACGAAAGCGCGTGGGTGGTTAGGGGGGGGGGGGGGGAGAACAGAGAGGAAAAAAAGGGATGCTGGCCTAGGAAACGTAGGATCGCCAGATGCCGTGGGTAATTAAATGGCCGCAAACAGGAGCAGAAGCTTTCACGTTGCTTGACGGATGGCGGCCCTCGGGGCTGCTACCATCTTCCAAAACCAGATCCTTGCGCCGGACGAGAAGAGGAACGGATATCGAAGTCCGTTAGGCAGACGTTGGGCCTCTTCTGGGCTCTTTAACCCTTGCGCAGTGCTCGGGAATCATGATACTTAACCCTCTGTAGGCAAACAGGGTCGTTCACTGTCGGAACGAAATTTCACTCTTTAATCTCTTTGTTTTTGATATTATTTTTGTCACATTTTTTAAATTTTTATTGAAAGTCTGAAGAAATAAAACATAAACAACCCAGTATGCAGACGGTGTCGATAAAAATAAGTTTGCAGACGAATGGTTCAACCGAACCACAGCACTGTTCAATCAGTTTACGTGCTAGAGTGAGAGAGACTGCAATGGTAAGTAAAGCTCGGCTTTTAGGTGAAATTTACTCGAACAGTTTATTCAGTTTATTCGACAGTTTATTTATAGAACGGTTTGTTCCCGATTCTTGGCATGCATTTTCAAACTGATGCTTGGCGTCGGTTATTTCAGCGGTGGTTTCTTTATTATTGTTTCTATTTTCTTTTTGAAGGGCCCTTTCTTTAGCACCATTCGGTGGCACTTTTTTCTACGACAACTGTTAGACTGCTCGCGTCACAGCCAGATGTCGATGGCAATTAAATCGCTGACCGCACTTCCGTTCGATCTGACATTAGGCCAGGTTCTCGTGTTACTTTGGTCCAACATCGAGCAGGAAGGACACTTCCGTTCCATCGAAGAAAAACTGACACGTTGGAGGGCACTCGAAAATATTACAAAGCATAGAAACTCGATCCTGGACCGACTGACAGACGTTCGTTACTCTCTCACGAGATGTTTGAATTTTCCGAAATTTTCCTATCAGTCGTTCACCTTTAACTCTCAAAAATAGTCGGACGAGTCCTGTCGTTTTGTCAGGCACACTTCAGTTTATTTAATCCGAACGTTACCCCTTTGTGACGAACGTATGGCTACCAACTTTCTAGTTCATTCAGATTTTTCGTTCTTAAATTTTCTGGACGTATTTTTGAAAATAGGTATTTTTTCATAAGATAATTTTATAATTATATTTGGACTCAGTTTATGCCTTAAAAGATTAACCCCATCCATGTGCCACCTGGGTTCTTCAATAGGAGGATTTCAATACACAATTCAAAATAGATTTTCTTAAAGCCTAGAAAAGTAATAAAATTAGTCTTGAAGATAGACAACTCAGGTTGCCCGCTAAAGGTGCAAAAAACATGCTTGTTTACGGAGGGTTAAATGGTCAGTACACCGAGGTAGGACGCAGTAAAATACTTGACAAAATTCTACAAATACAGACTGTTCGTACACAAAAATGAATAATCAAATAAAATTGACAACGAAGAAAGTCGAGATTCGCCACAGACTTTACTTCTCGCATTTCGTAAATAGTCTTAAAACTTCCTCCTGCAAATGCATAATTACAGAAATGAACTTCGCGGTGTTTGCAAACAGGATTCGCACTCGTGTCACTGATAGGTGGTTGAATGGAATCGGGCAAGGTGCTGGTGGGGGGGGGGGTGCGAAAATTCCAGTCATCGCGTCAGGGAAACGAATCCAGGAGCGTCTCGAATAACGAGCAGGCTTGGGAACAAGGTTCCCGCCAATTTCTGAAAGTGTGCTCGAGGCAGTGTAACGGCCGTCGCGTCGGTCCGAGAGATGCCTCGAAAGCGGCAGGTGCAACTCGGGCCAAACTTCATTAAACACAATCCCATCTGCGCCCTCATACTTCCAAAACGTCTTGCGGCCGGCACGAGGTAAGAGGAGGACAAGCAGGAAGCCTGGAAGCTCCAAAACCGTCCGTTGACGCGCTCCGTCCCTTTCTATCATCGAACCGGACGTCGCGAACATATTTCGCATACGTAACGCCGAGCGAATCAACCAGATCGATCGTGAAATTCAAGAAATTTCACGAACGGTTTCTTCTCGACACTTTCGACACTGTGCCGAGACAAGACTCCGTAGATTCGCGATAAGGTAGAGTGACCACGTTACCGACAAAAATAGACGAAAAATGGTTTTACGTGCATCAACATTACGTCCTTGTATGAGAATGTTTTTCGTTGGGAAAAGGCTCGCTCGAAAGAGAAAGGTTCAATATAGCACGCGCTGGTCACGAACTGACGAGATTATGCGGGTATTTGGTAATATAAACGTTAGAAGTGATCCAAAAATTGACGATGTGCATGCCGTGGAATCCAAGCATTTTTCTGATATTGGATGAGTTTTCTGGTCGAAATCGAGAGTAGCGCGCGCTATAAAATATCTCCAGCTAAAAATTGAGCTATATTTTGTCTTGATTCTCTGCGAAATAAAGCCAAAAACTTGAAGCACGTTTCTGGCGTCAGAATTCATAATACAGAGCAAAAACTGTGACAAGTTTAGCCACAGACTTAGGACCCGTCGGATCGAGACCAAGACTGATCTTAAGTCAGTGGCTGAAGGCTGTGAATAGAAATTATACAGCAGTTACCGACCTGCTGACTTTGCAAAAGTCACGTGAATACCCTTGGCTCTTAACGCGCGCTACGTTTGGTTCAGACGTTCTGTAAGTTAAATGCTCGACAGCGGATCATTTTGACAATTATTTGGTTGATAATCTTTTGGACCGTTTAAAGGTCTATTTAAGACGGTTAAATTATTTCAACACTATCCTTCTTGGACGCTCCCTTTCACGAACATGAGAACGTTTTCTGTTATTATTATTATTTTCTGTCATTTTCCTTATTGCGTTCCAAGATAGTTAGAAATATGGCCGTTCCCGTTAATTTCTCTCTGACATTTAGATCTTGTAGTTTGAAACTGTATTCCTAAAAGTATTGTAGTAAAGTTTTTATTCACTTTGGTGCGTCCTTCCAGTGTCCAGCAATAATAGAGGACAATTTAGCAAAGCTCTTAGCAAAGCTCCTCGAGGGAGCGAAACAACAACAAATGTCTGAACCTTCGGAGATTTTTAATCAATCGTTCAGGAAAGGAAGGTCGAGAATTGTTCGTTGGCGCGGGATGTGACAGTGCACAAAAGCCAGACACTCGCCTGGAAACGAGGAACACGCTCCACGTCGTCAGGCGAAACCGTAGCTGAGGAGGAGTTTAGGTTAAAACACAAATCGTTTCTTGGAAGGAGGATGCAGCCACGTGGCTGATCCTTCTGGCACGCGTGTCTGGTCCTTCGGGCCTCCAAGATTTATTGATATTGGGATGCCGCCCGCCGTCCACGAACGTAACAGGATACGAATCCAAATTAGACCATTATCGTCCTAGCTTTTTCGGGACCTCTTGTTAGCGGCGAGCCTAGCCGCCCCGAAAAGCGAGACAGTTGCAAAGCAAGCTAGTTACAAAACAAGCTGATTAAGGTAGAGGGTTTTCAGTCATTTTTTACGATTTCATAAAGAAATTGTACTTAGATCCATTCCGACCCCATATACCAATTTTTCTATATGCGTTATCCAATTGTTTTCTGTGAACTTCCCCAATTATTTTATTGCATCCAACAGAAACAAAAGCTACTGGCAGACTAACTTAGCTAGCAAATATCGAAATGTTAAATGGCCACTTTAAAGAGCTGGGTCAAAGCCGACCCAGTCATCGAAGGAGATCAAGTACAACACTATTCTGACATAAAAGGAGATCTTACGGTTCTTCATTTATTATTAGACTGCGGATCTTTATGCACATTTTAAATTTTAATTCATCTAGTGGAAAATTCCGTATGGTAAGCATACAGTACAGATATCATTAATATTTGCTGTACATGCTTTCTTCTACTTCAAAAATGTGCACGTACTATAATTGCACAAAGATCCGCAGTCTGTTTATTATAAGGGAAATTACGTTTCTGTATTGTTCTTCTTATACGTCCTTCTTGATCCAGTACGCCAAATCCATTAACTAGGCGCAAAAGAGTAAAGTAGAGAGATCAGGATGTACAGGGAAAATACCTCCTTATTTGCTTATGATTGAAGTTTCTGTTGCTGTTGAACATATAATTTCAATCGTAGACTTCCAAAAATTATAGAAAAATCGCTTATAGATAATGCGTGAACCGTATACTACGAACCAGAAAACGTTTCAACCGATATTTCTCACGGTGAGGATAGGAATATTTACATAAAGTTTCAGGCGATAGCAATTGATGCGTGCACCGAGCATCTCGGGCTTGCACGGTGCAGCAGGCCGGCCACAATGCACTGAAAGGAACACTTGCTTGCCGTCGACGTCGAAAGACCTTCGACAAATCGACCCTCCCGTTTTCTCATGAACTTGCCGTCTCCGAGAGAAAGGTGCCAGGGCCTAGGTATTTTCCGCAGCTTACTGATCCGCCAGGACATCGTAAAAGAGCACCCGGCGAGGGTAGGACGAGGTGCATAATAGGGTTTCCAGGACCTTTAAACTTTAAAGAGACGTCCCCTCGAACAGCTGACGCGTTCTAAGGTGGGCCCCAGGTATCCTGATAAATTCTGAACACCTTCGACAAAGATTTCCAGGGAGGTGAACGATTGTGCGCCGCGTGGGACGGGAAAATGGCGGGAAAACTCTGAAGCAGCAACGACTCGCGAAAGTCTTCACTGAAAATTCATGGCCAGGCTAATCGAGATTCTTCTAGATCGAAAAACTAACGATCGAACGTACCCTGGAAACACCGGGGAGGAAAGCTCACTATTCTGTTATAGTTTAATGCTGGCCGCGGGATTTTCCAATTCCAGGTAATAGATCACGTCGGCCATTTCAAATATATTGCACGGGCCGAGTCCCCGACCTTTGTTACTCTACTCGGCATTATAGTATGGCTATTTAAACCCTCCGTCAGTTACGCTGGGCATTTCTTGAGCCATTCGTTCCTCGAACAGGACTGTTTCGGAAAATTCACTCGCTTCCCCTTTCTAGGTATAGTAATTTCGTCTTTGTTCTCGACTGTCCCCTCTGAAGTACCCCCAAAAATTACTACACTATAAGTCAACGCACTTCTGACATTGCTAAACGTCTTTGCATTCAATTAAATGCTAAGCGTTCGAAAATGGCGCGAGTAAATACACTCGACTTCATATCGATAAAATGTAAAAGATAACGAGAATATTCTAGATAGGGTATAATGTCCAATTTCTCAAGTCAAAATCGCTTCGAGCGTGAAGCCTTAACTCATCGGACGGCTGATTGATTAGCAGCGACGTGGTTGATATCGAAATTTTCACATGCTCGCGAATTGCTTTCTTTAACGAAACTATATTTCATTTCGTTTCAGACATATTCCTGAGCGACGCTGGAGCAAAATTAATGGAAAAGGGAAAGTGGATGGATTTATTCTTACAAAGGATAGATAATAATTTCATCGATATTTCTACAATGTACACATCAAATATTACACTCTCTTATTTGTTATTGAATTGTGGCTTCCGTTAACGTTCGGACTCTCTTTGAAAGAAAATCATTGGACATGCCGAAGAAATTTAGAAAAAATTATTATACTGAAACACCGCACGAACATAAATAAGAATAGTTCTCAGCCGCAGTCCTTATCTGACCAATGATCCTACACTAATTGCTAAACGTGGGAAAATCGGCGTCTATATGCGAGGGTGCCCGAACAGCTGTGCTACCGATGAATTAGATTTTTTCTTTTTTTTTTCTAATAGTTGACCAGTTCCCACGAAAAGCAGGAATTCTATTAAACGCGGAATTCCAACCAACGATCGCATTCATTCCTGTACAGCAATTAACGCTGATAATCGAGGATTATATTGCGGCATCTGCCGTCCGCGATATGATATCCAGGTGCTAAATGGGGGGTGTGTCTGGCGTTTGATACTTGCCATGAAATACGATCATTTTCCGGCAATGCAGTGGGAAACGGGTTCGTCGTGCACGTTTAGATTAGGATCTGGATTCTGTAGTTTATCGGACACTTCTTCTGAATTCTGACTAATTATGTTAACCGTTCGATCCCCTTGTTTTTGACTTCTTCAAGTAAACGGGAAGTGCATTCATTTTCGCAGGAAAATTACTGCAATCGAGCATATCTTGGACATGCAATAACTTGTGCAAGATTATTATTAAACGTTTTGTTCTTCAACAATATCTGTCGCATAAATAGGAGGACTGAGCAAAAATGTAGTGCAATCGAATGTGTCATACTATGCAATTACTTGTGCAAGATTACTATTAAACTCATTGTTCTTCAACAATATCTATCGCTTTGTAGAAGGGGTTAAATGCAAAATTTCGCAGCAATCGAGTACAGTAAATTCTCGATATATGTCAACAATACGGATCTTGCCAAGATCGTGTATCATCCAGGAGACATAACCGAGCCGTGTTATGTTTGCACTCCTTGACGTCCGAAGGCTTGCACTCCTTGCCGTCGAGCTTCGGGGACCCTCACGGGCTATACCCGCGGTAGTGGGGACAACTTCGCGATTATCATCTAGGTCTTGGCGACATATATAGAGAAATCACTGTATATTAAGAAAATTGAGGGAGGCATCGTTTGCTCGAGGTAGAGCTTTCATTTTGCAATTTTTCGAGGTTTTTTGTGCACGTTATGGATGCAGATCGTTCCGCAGGCTAATTACGATAATTTAGCGAGGCACGATTTGGCATTCAAATCGATTTCCGGTTCACACGGGCTGCACGTAAAACGTAACGCGTATCGGCGTTCGTTGAGTAACGAGATAATTGGGGTGGGCGTAACCGTGACGGAACGCGCAGGGTAGCCGAACCATCGAATTGTTTCCTAAAGCGGGATGATAATCAGCTAGCATACTTTCCCACCGCCATATGTAATCTTATCGACGAGTCGTAGGAGACTCGAACAAGCTTTCATCTCCCAATAGTGTTTCCCGAAACATCGTCGGCCATCCGACGGTTAGCGAACCATTTCCGTAAAGCAGATAGAATTACAGTAACTCCTCGATGTTTCGTCACGTTTCGTCTCTAAGCGAATATTTTCTCGCCAATTAACCATGAATTTTTGTAGTAAAGGTACGTAATGTTTTTCTTAGAAATTCCTGTATTTTTATTTCTCATTAAAAATGCTAATTACAATATGACGTACAAAAATATTCAATATTTCTTATGTGGACTAGCATGAAAATTTGTATAGTATTCAGTAGACACGGCTGCTGAGATTATGCACACAGGAGCAGCTTGCGCATTGGAACAGCTTGCGCAATGGAACAGCTTGCAATAACCGCGAGACAATTATTCGTTTTAGGAAATCATTTTGTAATAAGTGGAGGCTGTTAACCAGTTACGAGAAGAGGTTGCGACGGCACCGAAGATCTAACAATCATTTTAATATTACCTATCTGTTTAAATTACGTTTTTGGCAATTTTAACATATTATATACCGACGATTACTTTTTCATTTTCTATAGTCCACCGGTAAGGATTTTTTAATAGCTCTGTCCACACCAATATCAATTTCAATCGTAAACCTAAAATTCACTCTCGGCGATGTAGTCCAATAGTTCTGCTTAGGATTATTACATAAAATATGATTTTTCAACTTCCTTTTGGTACGGCACTGTTATTGAAAATACTATTTACAGGTTTCCGGTAGATAAAAGGTTAAGAGTCTCCATTAATTTCAAATGCGTGTGCGTATATGCTCCAGTTGAACATTTCTAAAGTCATTTGTTGCAACTGAATCAAAAGTCGCCAACTTGTACAAAGAGAAGAATGAGGAGTTATCTTTCATTTGACAGTCTCTAATATTTTTTATAATGCTTCATGCAGAAATGAATTAGAACACCTATTACACCACCTAATGCAAGACCTCCGAGAATGGAAAGCACGATTGTAAGAAAGGTGTTGCTTGCTGGTACAAAACACGTGTGCACTGGAACATTGAGTACATTGTTACCATGAATCATACTGTACCACACATCTCATAATAGTTTACAATAGTAAAATTCAGTACGATGCATCAACTTACCCGTCAAATCGGTAACATTCCGATAAGTGTTGAACGCGGTTACTGCGATGTCGTTGAACGTCAATTGGACTTTCGTCAATTCCACAACAGTCTCAAGATCGCACTTGTATATACTTCCCATCAACGAGAAGAACAAATCCAGTTTTCTCTCGGATATCGCGTATCTCTTTTCTTTATCGTTTTGTAAAAATATATTTTAACGTTTAACTTTCGCTGTTTCCGTTCAATGCAAAGTTCCTCTCAACGCATTGACCGCCGACTCCACGACCACAAACATAAGATCAAACACGATTTTATTAAGACGTTTGTATTTAATTGCTCTCTCGATCTTGTTGAATTTCGCGTATCGCTGGTGCACAGGGTTTATCAGAGCGAAAGATAATTGCAGTCATTCATGGGCGATCAACGTATTGATTCACTTAATCTATGAGTTATTCGCGGAACTATCATTATACTTTATAACGCTACGAAGGTCTTGTTCAGCATAGTTTCATGATATTAGACTGCGGATCTTAACGCAAAATAAGATTTTTAAGCATCAATTGTATAACACAGTAGCTTACTACATTGCACTAATTGATTTGCTTCATTAATAATTCTAACATGTTGAGAACAGTACATCGACATTCGTGAATTCTCACGATTTTTTCCATGTTTTAAATTGCACAGATTTTTCTCATAAATGCATAAAATTCGCAGTCTATTCGTTATCATCCGCGTCACTCACCTGACGCATCTGGGAAATTTTTCTCGTCCAGGGCAAAGCTCACCGAGATCATGTTTACGTAATAATACAAGGTGTCCCCGCCGAATGTCAACGTGATCGAATTCCTAGTTTTATAGGATGGCTTGGGGTCGCTGACAGGTCCTTCTGGCAGCCATGCCAACCTCATGGTAGGATTTCTGCAATCGCACTTCCCTGTAACGTTTACTCCATCTTTTGGCACTGAGAATGTCGTTTCCCTGTACTGCGATTGACAATAATCGAACGATCATTATTACACTGCGAATCATTTTGCAAGTATAAACTTTTTTAAAAATTTATGTTCCTTCCGAAAAATAATTTGTTCCTTCTATTAAGAGTTCTGATACACTTCAAAGTGTTCATTAAACCACGCTAAACTGTTTTGCATATCGTTTGATACTGTTTGATCCGCGGAGTATTCATTGGGCCATCCCAAGAGCAATGTAAACTTACTTTCAACGCGTTTTTCATCGTGCGATACAAAAGTGTTTGCGTTACTTATGATTGACCTAGGCAACTTGTTCCCCGCCATTATTTCACGATCCCCACCACCAGTGTACAGGTTCCCCCACCACTGGTCACTTCATCTAACACTACCGTGCTTTTATCTTTCCTGGAGACAACCTTCTATATACATAGGTTCCCAACGTACCGCCCCCCCCCCCCACATTTCCATAGGAGCATGGTGGGGGGCCTCAGGAGTTGGAAGAGGACTCGCGTGTGGCTCGCAAGCCACCAGTTGCCCAGGCCTGATAATGATAGTTCTAGCTTTCAATTGCAATTACAGCTTTTCACTTACCGATCCCGACTTCGTTCTATATGTAACCTTCACGGAAATAGTCAGGTTTGCTAAAATGCAAGCAATGCTGTTGCCTTCCTCCCTCATTACGTACTTGAAGGCAGCCTCGGAGGGATGAGGATGAACAGTATTATCATTCTCCTCTTTATCGCTCGGACAAGCGTATGCTGCACCATTAATATTAATTCGTTAACAGATTATTCATAATCGCGTTTGATTCTACTATTTTCATTGAATACTTGAATATTCATAACACAATTGTAGAATAAGTGGCAATGCTCAAAGGATATTTCTGGTCTTTCATTTTCAAAAGTCGATTCTTTTACTTTTTTCATTTTCTTTAAATACAAGTATTGTAGAGTACATGTGCAAAGGGACATATGTTATCGCGCACATAACAAATTTGAAAATTCATCAGTTTTTTCTTGTTTTCGTATTATGCTGAAGGTTGAAAAGTATTTGAAGTCTTACCATTTTTATAACTGAGTTCCTCTTGCTCGTTAAATGCTATTAGGCTAACGTTGCTTATGATTATCCTCGATCCAGCAACCGATATGATCTCTTGACGTTCAGGACAGTTGTACCATCCATTATTCTTCGGACCGACAAACATATCGAGCGACAAATTCGATCGGCGAATTTTCCATTGGTGCTTGTCGTTATCTGATTGTGACATTATCATAGTTGAATAACGTTACTTGTACGTACCACCAATTACTAATTATTAAACTGCGGATCTTTGTGCAAACTGAAAATAGTCTGCGTCAATCGCAAGAAACAAGAACCAAGTAAAAATTTCCTTAATATTCCTTAATACAATATAATATTGAGAAATAATACATCGATATTTTTAAATTTGTCTAACCTTTTTATTCTTTGAAACTGTATCCAGTCATTTTTTCACAAATGCGTAAAATCCGCAGTCTACTAATTTCAACTCTATACTTACCAGTAATATTCGGGAAACTTGTGTTGTCAGTGTAAATCTTCGTTTCCAGGTGGAACACGCTAAAGTTTGAATCACGAGACAGATAGAACGCCATACTGTTCAACTGACTATCCTCTGCTGGCCACGTTAATTCCATTTTTGACAGCGAACGGTCGCAGAATCCATGTGCTGTAGCATTCGTTGGGACTGTTATGTTGGTGTATACCTGTGAACGAGAACTATGCAACGAGCGTCTTCGAACAGTGGTGTATCGCAGTGGGATTTCTGTTTCTTGTACACAAGATGAAAATTGAACGGTACACGTTAGGGTACAAGGCTTTTCAGAATGTCGTCTATTATTGTTTTGACTCTTCAGAGCAGAGCTCAACATGCCCAACATGCCTATCAGCAGGCAATGCCGCTGGGCACAAGTTAATTAGCAGAGTGGTAGGCCATAGCCAGTCATAACTTGCCACGTAGTTGTGACAAATACATGCAACCTTGTGCAACCTTGAACAGCTCTGCTCAGTGTCGCCAGATCAACGCTTATTCCCCCATTATTTCTAATTTCCCTTTCTACCGCGCTATTCCCCACGCTTCCACTACGGCCGGGTCACGTGACGCGTTTCGTCCCTGTCGTGCATACTCTGGTACCGACAGAGAGAAAGAGAAAGAAAGAGAGAGGGGGGGTAACTATTTCCCCTCAATTCGTGCTCCCTCCCCTCATCTAGCGACACTGTCTCTGCTTTAGAGGATCAGAATAGTTCTTACAGTGGCCAGGAAAAAGCTTGAGAACATTGTGAAACTTTTTAATTGAACGACTTGAGATTGATCGACTCAATCGTCCAACCAAAACCGGCCCAATGTAAATGCGGCTTTACGATTAACCTCTTAAGCACTGTAACCCACTATAGTGGCTTCCAGTACCTGGGAGATAGAGTTGCGGACAAGCGCCTCGTGCTTAAGAGGGTCATTATCAATTTCTTGGGAAACTCACAGTGTTCGCGATACCGATGCTCTCGTATGGTACTCTCATGGAGATCGACATGTTTGCTAGAATACACGGCACATCCCCATGTTTTTCTCGCACGGCGTAATTGAAATCCTTCGCCGTTAGTCTTGGCTGCGTGTTGCAGTCGATTACTGAAAGATTAAAGATAATTTTAGATAAACCAAGCAAATTCTAATGCAGCTGGTTCGTCAAAGTCTTCACTTTAAATGTGCCTCGCCTTGTTTCGATGAGAAATCTCCCGACACCTCGAATATGACGAGAAGAACGTCCGTCATCTGTAATCGTATGTCTTCCATATTCAGTGTGACCCCTCGCGGGCAACTGAGAATCCCGGAATCGGATGGAACAGGAAATAGAACAAACTGGTTCGTTACTGTCCTAATAACATCATCTGTAAAAATAGAGTAGACGTAAGACGAACTAAAGCTGGATGCAACAAACTAGCTAAACAATCACTGTACGTTTAGCGTTTGGAAGAACTTTCTTGGGAATCACGATGTCCAATTTGAGGCCGCTGATGTAAGCAACACCGTCGGTATATTGATCGAAGTATATGTTTAAAAAATACAATAATGATAAATCGGGCTGCGTGAAGAGCAATGACAAGTATCCGGTAAGCGTATCATCAATATGGGAACTACTAACGTATCCTCTTATTATCGTTTGTTTTAGAAACTGCACAGTGTACTTTGCGATCTGAAACAAATGCAGCCATTGTCGAGAATTCGATCGACGACAGGTCCATCGCACAGAAATGAACGAACACAGCTACTCTATGGAAATGTGTGTCGAGCGAGGTATGTTCCAGTGTAACACTCACCGTGTCATTTACAGTCAGGTACGGAATTTCCAGGACGAACGACATTCTCGCTAACAATTCGACGCCATTGTATTTATCCTTGTAATGAATAGGAAACACTTTCGTGTTCGTTGTGTCCTGGCATATCGTTTCTGAAAGTTCGATTCGGTCAGGAAAAATCCGTTAATGTTTGTACTACTCGTCTTTTATCATACAGATTAGTGGTAGATTCACGAATAACTTTCGCCGCAACCACTGATAAATTATTGGATGCGCGCGAACTGATAACAGTAACGAGAAACAGGTACTGGCGTACCGCGAGCATGATCGCTTATCGTTCGATAACTGTAATCACTGGACAGCGGATGCAAAATATAAATTTTCTATCCGAATTGTAACAAACGAATTTCTTTCTTGATATTTTCAACAGGTTGAAAATAATATACTACTCATTGTCGCCGTAAATGCAGAAAATCCGCTGTCTAATAATCACATTTAGTAAAGATAGTAATGAAGTTATCTATTACCTTTCCGCTGACCAAAGCCATTCTTGGTGTTGAACGCGATGAAGGAAACGTCCGATACGATTAGGGCCGTGTCGTTATCGACCTTGATCCTCCTATACTGAGGACATTTGTGCAGGCCATCCTCCACAGGTGCATCGAACAGGCCGAGGTCAATATTGGACTTCGTGGTTCGCCGTTCATCTGTGTTATTCATTTGTTAGCACAGGGTATTCGATATTTATCGAACGGAGTCGAAATGAGACACACAAGAATAGTTGCTTCAAAAAGATTAACGAAGCTCGGATTTAACCCTTCCCCTTGAAAATTTCATTTATTTTCCCAAATGTTGGTGGTCAACTTCAATTTCTAGCTACCGAACCCTAATGTTAGATCTAAAAAGAGGCCGGAAATATATTTGAAAATATCAGAAGTAATAAATCGCAGGACTACTAGTTCTGAATAACGTGGAAGCAAATTATTTTCGGACAGGGTGTAGTTGGGAACAGAATTGCAAATAAATTTAGAGTGTAAAAGGTTTGAAAGAAATCCCGGGGACACTGTCTGTACCTATGGCATCCGGGAAGTTGGCCGAATCCAAGAAGAGGTCGACATCGATGGAGAAGACCGAGAAATTTGTGCGGTCGTTGAATAACACAAATTTAACCACATTCTGCTGAAATTTGTCGTGTTCCCGCGTCTCCCAAACCAACGACATTTCGGACACCATTGACCCACAAGTGCCCTTTACCACGGCGTTGCTTGGAATCTTTACTTCATTCGTTGCTACCTGTCATCGAGAATAACGCACTAGTGTATATAATTCCCAGTGTAAGTGTAATAATTGTAAAATAAAGACTCTGGAGCCGGTGATTTGGCCGCCGGTGCACCGCAGAGATTTAGCGTTGAAGAGAGTGGGACACTTTCGTGTTTCTTTTTCTCAATGATCAATCGACCAATCCAGTTGAAATTTTGTGTGACTTTACCAGTAATATTAGCACATATTTTAACCAAAGATATATTTAAATTTCATCTATGTTGAATATAACACTGCCAAAAGGTCAACATAGGGACCTTTAGGAATAGGGTTGTATAGTTTGTTCTGTTCAACAGATCTGCAATAACATGCTCCAGAAATTTGAAGTTGATAGCTATAGTAGATTGTGAGAAAAAGGAACACGAAGCTGGATCATTTTTGCTATCAATACTCGAGGCTTCCGGATGTAAAAGAATCTTCATCTCATTGAAAACACGGGAGTTGTAATTACCGCAGCTGCATGGACTGTTTAAATCAATTGCTGTGATTGTATCTAATTTTTCGAAGTCGGCGACAAATATATTAAGGGCCCTGGGTAGTTACGTGACTTTTTAATTACTAATTTCGACTCACAGCCTTCACACACAGACTTGGTCTTGCTCCGACGGGTCTTAAGTTTGTGACTAAACTTGTTTATGCCATTGGATCAGTTTTCTGGACGAAATCGAGAGTAGCGCTCGCTATAAAATATCTCCAGCTACAAATTGAGCTATATTTTGTCTTGATTCTCTGCGAAATAAAGCCAAAAACTTGAAGCACGTTTCTGGCGTCAGAATTCATAATACAGAGCAAAAGACCACGATGGATCTTAAGTCAGCAGCTGAAGGCAGTGAACGGAAATTATACAGCAGTTACCGACCTGCTGACTCTGCAAAAGTCACGTGACTACCCTTGACTTTTAGACCCTTATAAAATTCCTTACACCGTTTCGGAACGTGTTTGCACAAAGATTAATTGATGATCAATTGAAAACTGCACGAAAGCCTCGATAAATGGTTTCACTGTACCAGTGACAAAATAGTAAATCATGCTGTACCGAATTCTCTTTCACAGCGTAATCAACAACAACGCTGATAGACATGTTGGCCAACGTGCACGGAATTTTCGTTTCTGGATCTTCGATCGTGTAGACAAAATTCAAAGCCGGCTTGCCTCCGCTATCATCCGGAAACGATTTCGGCACTCTTTCGCTGGCAATCGACCCGTGATTGGTATAGCAGAGTGCTGGAAATTTTGTGGCGTTATCACTCGTCAAAGTTATTTAACTCTTCGCGATTTATTTGCGATCTATCTTCGGTGAAAGTAATTATTAAAGTATTTTGTCTGTGTAGAACAACTTTCGCGGTTTGAAACAGTTTTTCTACACTTGTCGGAACATTGTGACCCACCTGCAGATATCAGGGTCGATAGAATTAGAAACTGGATTTGTCTTATATGCGATGATCCCATTGTCTCCGTTCGTTAACTTGTTTTCGTGATTAATAGGAACGTTGGAACTGGTTGAAAATGTGCGATGCTCAATATAAATACAGGCGCAAATGATTCCACCCCCACTCCGAGTTACGCGTCATCGATTTCTTGGATATTTTTGATTAGAGATAGAGCTCGAGTGCGAGAGACGATAAAGAAGCAAATGTTATTTGTCCGAAATGCCCTCAAGCGCCGCGCTACCAGATGTTCCAGGCAATTGTTTTCATAGTCGTATATTCGTTGCTCTAATGCCTTTATGGTTGCGTAATATTGCTCCGCTTATCGTTAGTCACGACTTTAGTTGTTACAAATGTACTTAAATTTTTCGCAGAAATGTTATCGCGCAGCTAATCTCGAAGTTTCAGGTGGAAACCAATATCCGGTAGATATTGTCGAATATTTTGAGAATCGGAGGACGTGGGAAAATTTCCTTGTAAAAGGCACACGATTCATAATGATCGATTAGTCATGAAACTACATCTTCGGTTGTTGACTGATTATACCAGGCACAAAGAAACGAACTATAATCGACAAAAATATGTCGAAGAAGAATGACCTTCAAACGATTCCAAAGAATTGATTCGACCTTTGCTTTAGGAGTCAAGATCATATTTTTCTATATTATATTCTATACAAACTCGACTGTAAGTCTAATAGGAACGACGCAACGCCAAACGAGGATATTTAGAAATAATTTATTTTCAAAACATTTACAAAATCATTATGGCTGCGGTAGCGTTCACGAGAACTTCTTGCATTGGAATGCTTGCACATCGCATGTTACTTTCAGGTATAATAGTATAAAAATGACCGCAAATTCATAGATTCCTTGCATTTCTGCGTCACCGTATTGTTGTTTCGTCTGTTCGATTAGTATCTATTCCTCCTGCAGATGAAGATCACGAACCCAATGATGCCGATGATCACGAGACCTCCTATGACACCACCCACGATTGCACCAACGTTTTGTGAACTGCAATTTTCCTCTGGAATATCGAACAATCTGTTAGCACGCGTAATCTTAACTCGCGGGTACACGAAGAAATTAGAGAGGTCAGCACGAGTTGATAGTATAATAGAAATTGTACAAAGTCAAAACAATTGCAATCTGTTCGTGCTCGTTTAAACGTCAAACGCGAACGAATATTTGAAAGATGGATAAAATAAATAGATAAATGCTGTTCACACCAGACCTTACTCGGCCACATGAGAATAAAAATGTCTGACAAAGAAATCGTAATTGCGGCTGCAAGGTTCACGATTAATTTCTTCGAGCATTCTAAATGTTCGGCGAATACTTCAACAAACATACACACTGCATGTTTGGAGTTCAATTTTTTTTAGAGCGGGGCCGAACGAGTATTCGATTGTATGGTGTAAGCTGTAAACGCACCATTAAGCTAGGCAGGTTTAACGTCAACGTGAAATAGTTGGAGTAAAGAAACGTAAAAACCGACGCGGCGCGACAGTATCGAATGAGGTAAGCTTACCTGATCTCTTCAAGTAGTTGGCGTTCTCATTGAAGGCGATCAAAACGACATTGTCAAAGATTGCAGTGAAGTTGCTAGCCGCCACTTCGACTTTCGATTCGCATTTGTAGACACCGCTCGTGGCATCAGCGGCAAAGTACATCAGATTGTCTAGGCTTCCCGTGAAATTCCCCTCTGTACAAAAATAATCACATGAAAATTCCAAATAGGTAATTAAACTGAAGCTTCCGCCCAGTTTTCGCTTTCAAAATCCCCTAAAAATTTTTCTCCGTCACTGCCTAATCGCTAAACCATCTCCAAACATGGTTCCGCGCTGAGCCAAGACACTATAGATTCGCGATAAGGTAGAGTGACCAAATTACCGACAAAAGTAGGTGAAAAATCGTTTTACGCGTCTTAAATTTTCGTCCTTATATCAGAATATTTTTCGCTGGGAAAGGACTCATTCGAAAAAGGAAGGTGAACAGAACAACAGAAAAGAAGTATGAACATAATACGGCTCGGGCATGTCTCCTGGACGATACATGACGCTGGCAAGACCCGTGTTGTTGGCATATATCGAGAATTCAATGTATCTACAATGTTTCACGGCTCGGAAACTATGAATCAGGCAAAGGAATAACGGGTTAAGGTTTTATCTCTATCCTCCCACCTTCCGAGGTGATGGTCGTTTCGATCGCTTTGAGGAAAAACCTCGAGCTCCCTATGCCGAAAGTCAGTTTCAGCAAATTGTTGAAATCAGTCTTCGTTTTTCCTGGCCACATGATCAGCAACACGGAGTTGTCGTCGGCACAAGTTCCGTTGAATATCGCGTTTTTGGGCACGTTAACGGTGACCTCCTTCGTCTGAAGTTCGAGCAACAACCACAAGTTTGTTTATACTATTTGATGAATAAACACTGTGCCGATGGACTCAGACTTTACTTACTCCATCTGCTTTCTGATAGTTTAGCTTCAGAGAAATAGTCATGTTCGCTAGAGTACAAGGGACATTGGTCTTGGTATTGTTCACGTAATAGTCGAAAGTTGTATTTCCTTTTGGCTTGTCCTTGTCACCATTGTTGCCACCATTATTGTCACCATTATTGCCACCATTATTGTCACCATTATTGCCACCATTATTGTCACCATTATTGCCATCATTATTGTCACCATTATTACCATCTTTAAAGCAACCCGACTCTGAAATAATAGCAACAACGATAACAATAACTGTAACACACCGATACTATTGATCCTGTTTGAAATCTTCGGCAAAAGTCTGACTCGTTATTATACGAGAAAGGGTTAAATGAAAGAGCTGTCGATTGAATTAAGAAGAAACCAAACAGTTTCAGAAAGATGTTATTGTGTGTGAGGCGGCAGCCTTTTAGATGCCGAGACTGTTAACTTACCCTTCACTTTTATACTAACGTCTTCCTGGTCGTTGAACGCCATTAGCAGAATGTCGGTTATCTTTATTTTCATCGTTTCGTCTATCGTTGCCTCGGTAGCGTTGGGACATTTATAATATCCGTTTATCATGTTGTTAGGGAACAGCCTGAGTGTCATATTGGAATTGGAGCGCCGATACTGACCAAGATCTACAACGTCGCATAAAACCGAATTACTTCGAGCCTTCTATTCGTCCGCGACTCGCGTCAGCTGTCATCAAGTGGTTGCACACGAAATGCTCAATTTTTCACAGTCACGCTAACACTAAACCTACCACGGTCAAATGATCGGTTTTCCATTTCACAATTATTGAAATTATAAAAACATTTTTATAGGAAACGATCGAATTGACTTCTTCATTCAGGCACATATTAGAATGGAAACTGTGCAAAGTTCAAGTAAACCGAAACTTCTTACTCCTATAAGGCGTTTCATTTTTGTATGTTCTGTTCTTGTCAGATATAGTGTTAAACATATGGATTATTGTTTTATATTATATTTTGTGAATGAAATTGAATTTTTTCGTCGCTCACGTACTTCATTTAGAAGATTGTTATCTCTATTTTGTAGTGTTCTTTATCATCGGCGAATATCGTGTTAATTAATCGATGCGTGTTGACTAAACACCACATAACGCTATCGTCAATACGTTATTTTTCCACTCATATAAAAAGAATACTCGACGATCACATAGATCGATATCGAAATGAACTTGATCCAAAAGTAAAATTGAATATCTAAATAAAGTTTGAAGTGTAATACCTTGAAGATCAACTTTGTACCTTAAAATGATGTGTAATAAACCTGCAGATTGTAATAGTAATTCGTGATCAAAACGCTTCGTAGCATTTGCATTCTTAAGATCGAACATTCCATGTGCAATAATCTAATATCTTTTTTTCGGCAGTTGCCAAGAAATTTTCAAACTTCGTTGAACATATCATGTGCACCGACTAAACTGAAAACCAGTTCAGTGATTTCTCTATATATGTCGCCAAGGCCTGGATGATAAACGTCGCGGAATTATCCCCACTACGGCCGGGTACACCCCGTCAGGGGCCAAGAAGCTCGAGAGACCTCGGATGCCGGACGGCTTGGGTATGTCTCCTGGACGATACACGACGCTGACAAGACCCGTGTAGCTGACATACATCGAAAATTCACTGTATAACGTACCGGCAGCATCCGGAAATTCGACCCCGTTCAAGTAGATGTCGGCCTTGACGAAATACGCGTAGTACAACCCTGTCGTCGCGTTCTTATACAAGCTCAGACGAAGTTTGTTCATGTTGTCTTTCTTGTCGGCTTCCTGGGGTCCTGGCCACGTCAAGTCCATGTGAGGCATGTATTCGTCGCAATGGCCGGTTGCTGACGCATTCGTTGGCACCTTTATTACGGCATTCGCCTGCAATTGAGAACACCATTGACAATATTTGCAATGTTTACCGTGAGCTTCCGTGTGCGGGAACACTAACCGTATTATTGTCTTTCTTCTTGTAAGTCACGTCCAGCTCTATCGTCATGTTCCCCAGGATGCAAGGCACGCCCAAATTCGTATCATTCACGACGTAATTGAACTTCTCTCCAGGTGGGGGTTTCGGGTCGCAGACAGTCACTGAAAATTGCAAAACGGTGGCTCGTTGGAGACAACGGTGTCCACGGAATCCAATTTTGTTCTTTGTCAAGTTGTCGAGTCAACTATCCTTGCTACACACGGGTGAAATAGTAATGCATATACCGGGTGACCCAGAAATGTTGTACTTCCTTGAGAGGAGTGATTCCTGGGGTCATTGAAAGTAACTTTATTTTGTGCAAAAATGTCTTCCGCAGCTTATTGTTAGATAAGGAATTATCAACTACAAACACGGACCAATCAGAGTACGGCTACATAGACGGTTTCCGGTTCAGCGACAGGTCCTGCTGAGGGTATCTGAGCTCTCATTGGTCCGTATTTTTCGTTGAACATCGGCCGATTGGCATGAGACAAATGACAATTTTCTCCCCACTCCGCTTTAATTCAAAAGGCGTGATTTGCCCGTAATTTTGCCCTCAGCTATGCTTCATTCACACTTGTTTCTACGCGACGCGATAGTAATGTAGCTACCTGTACTGTTGACGCAACTACGCATTCTGTATCGTTTCGCTATTTTTTCAGTTTGTCACCTTTTCTCTTTCTATGGCGTTTATAATAAACGAGTTAACCCCTTGACGCGCAAAGACGTTACGGAAATGTCATGCGTTTCTTATGGCACTGTGCATAGACGTTGTAGGAAGAATGAAAAATTTTCGGACCTTTTCTAGCATCCCAGCGTTTCTCAATGTTGAACGGCGCGTAGAGGACGTCCTCGAGCGTTATCTTGATGTCGCCGAAGCGTAGTATGTTCCCAGTTTTGCAGCTGTACAGTCCGTTCCCGAGAGCCACAGGGAACAAACGCAAGTCTATGTTTCCCTTGCGGGTTATGTCACCTGCGAATAAAATGAATCATTAGTTCAAAGGATATAAGAAATGATAAAACGTTCTATACGATCGGAATGGACCGCAGCTTCCGGAATAAGCAAAATTTCATCGACGTTGCATCGAACTGTTATGCCGCATCATCCTCCAACCTTATCTTTGCCCTTTTTGTCCGGCGGATTCACTTGTTTGACTCGACTAGGAACGGCGGTGTTACGTGTCCGGTGACACATATTAGGGTGGCAAAGGTCTTTGTAAGAGGGCCATGTAAGGAGTCTTCTCATCGAACGAAAATCCCTCCCGAGCTAACACTTCTATTGTACGGACACATAATTTCTGTTAGCGTGAGTTTCTTGTAAGCAATCTGTTGGTGTGTGTGGCCTACCCAATAAAAACTTAAGTTATCAAGAAGACAAGGATTATTTCTCGAGAATCCCATCCTTCCTTCTTCACGGCATAACAGAACGACCTTCCAATTCTGAATCCTCGCACATCGTGCAAAAGAAGCGCTCGTGCCGGTCAATCCAAACACCACATGTTGAAGTTGAAGCAATCTTTAACCACTTGTCGTATCAATTGTTTTCCAGGTACAGTGATCAGTAGACTGCGGATCTTTATGGAAAATAAAAATTTTCTAAGTTCATTGTCAGAGATGGAAATTCGACAAAATTGAATTTTGAGTTTTATCCATTTGAATGAGTTGAAAACAGTGTAATAATAACACTCTTAGATTCTTCTAATGTCTTCACAGTATTCTATTTTATTTGTTCACTTTTGTTATATTATAGAGACATAAAATCCGCAGTCCAGTGATTAGAAAATTCAATGAACGATCAGTGAACGCACCTGCAGGTCTCTCAAGGTTATTTTTGTCAATAAAGATGTCCACGGCCACTGCGTCGATGTAGGAAATGCCATTATCGTGTTCGCGTACTGCCAACAACAATTTGTACTTGTCTTGTTTATACTCCCATTGCAGGTCCGCCCAGTGACTCTGTTTGTTTCCCTCGTTACTATACGTGTGATTCTTCACTTGACCATTCGAGAAACTCTGTTTGTATATAAGAACCTGCGTCAAGAGAAGAGTGCTCTTTCAACAATAGTAATCGGCAGGACCAACTGCGCCGTGTTCTATTTTTAAAACTTTTACTAATGTATCATTTGTGACCTTTGTCTGGTTCAAATAACACCAAACAGGACGCTGTTCGGATTGTATTTACTAATCCACGGTCCGATAGAACCGCGGGCACCCGATCTAATCAGTGCAACGTAAGACAATAAAACATTTAATTAGCTACGGTGTCAGATTAAATATTTACTGAGTTATTTACGATGAATTGTGCTGTATCAGGATCGCTTTAGTTTAAACTAATATTTGAGGATTCGGATGTTATCGATTCGGATAACCAAGGTTCCACTACATCGCAGATAAATACGATGCAAATTGTATCGTGTTTAGTCTCATTTGAAGCAGAAAAGTGTCACAGATGCGTCAGTAACAGTTTCATAAGGAAATAATTAAAAACAAAGAAGTTTCGTCACTGAATTAGTATGGTCTCATTGACATGTGTTACATTTCTCTGGGTTCAAGCTGTGGAGATTTTTTCACAAATATCATGCACATCTCTTTCACACGTATCGATGCATTAGTGTGATCATTTCGAAGAAAGTAACGGTCGGAAGTTATAGAACTCTGCCTTCTACTGACTGAAATGATGAGAGGCATTCGCATAGCTTTCCCCAGCGAGTATAACTGCCTTTCAACCGCTAATTTTTTAAAGCTAATTACTCGTTCGGGAAACTCTTTGTATAGTGATACTCACACTGCCGTCTGCGGACTTGTACGGTATTTCAAAGGTAATTTTCATCTTCGCAAGAGTTGCAATCGTCTCGTTGTTTGTTGGAATAATATAATCGAAAATCGTTGTATTATTGCATGTTTCAGCTGAAAATCAAAGCTCTCGTTAAGATGATTGGTGTTACCACGAGAAGAAGATATTTTCTTTTAATGGTACAAGTAGACTGCGGATTTTATGCAATCATGGCAACAAACGATTGGTCAACCACAAAACTGTAAAGACATTAAAAGAATTGAATGGCGTTGGCATATTAACTCTCCGCCAGCAACCTTATTTTTATCAACGCCGTCTACATATCGGGGTCGGTGAGTACCTATTGTAATATTGTATAATCGTTGGAACATCAAATGTTTAAAGCTTTAATGGGAAAGAAAGAAATTCAAGAGTGAAATTTCGCTTCGGATATAAACGATCCAGGTTGCAAACGGAGAGTTTTAAAATCATTGACAGTTGACATGCCCTTTTGTTCCCTACAATTGACCTGGACAATTTTCATTTTACGCGAAGATCCGCAGTCTGGGTACAGGTTTCTTATGCGGTAATTGAAGTACTCTCGACATATGAACTTTCTTTATCATCCGTGTGTTTCGAATATAAATTGTGTGCATTACGTTTTCGCTTGGTAAGATCTTTATCGTTGTTGAAAGCAATCAAAGAAACATTGGTCATCGTCATATTTGACGACTTATCGAACTCGACCGTAGTCTCGATGCTTTTAGCTAAACCATTCACCACGTTTCCGGCGAGTTTTCCTGTGTCCATGTTTTTCACCTTCTTCACACGGTGTTCTGTGCGACAAATTTTCTAGTGAGCAGAAGAATGAGATTCATGCCAGGGAAACTAAACTGCAAGGCAGAGAACGTACCAACAGCATTGGGGAAATCGGCCGAATAGAGGTCAAGGGTGACAGAGACGACCGAGAACATGGTGTTGTCGTTGAGCAACAGGAACGTCACATTGTTCTCCTTGTCCTTCTCGCCCCAAGTCAACAACAGTTCAGAGACCACCGGCGAACAGGTGCCAGTCGATGTTGCATTTTTTGGAACCGAAACGGCCTCCGTGTTTACCTGAAAATTGGATGGAGTTTAGTTGAGTCTCGAGAAGGACGAGAGAATTGTAAATTGCACGGGACATCTCCGTGCCTAACGGGCCCCTAATGGCGCATTGTCAGACGTCAGATTTAAGTAATATCAGTAAACTACGACGCATTGCGATTAGTCGCACAAAACAAATTAATCGTCAAATCAAACCGACCATTGGCTCCTTCCAACTTCTTCCTCGTCACTCAACAAGACAGCCTCTCCTACTTTCCTCCACGTTAACCATTCTCCCTTTCATGCCCGAAATGTTGTCTCCCTGTGAGTACAAGGTGCTTCTTTTAAATCGAACCTCGAAAGTATTTCCGTGATCTATTAACCCTCGGACGAAGGACCCTTCTCCCACTTTTACGATTGACGGTGCATAAGACCATTCTCGGCTTTGTTGTCAACTTTTTGAAACACATTTTGGGAGATGCTTCTCGTAAATACATTAGTCTTATATCGTTTTTAAGAGCCAAGGTTAGTCACGTGACTTTTACAGAGTCAGCATGTCGGTAACTGCTCTATAACTTAGGTTCACAGCCTTCAGCCACTGACTGAAGATTCGTATTGGTCTTGACGAGTCTTAAGTCAGCGACTAAACTTGTCACATTTTTTGCTCGGCATTATCGATATTATGAATTCTGACGCCAGAAACGTGCTTCAAGTTTTCGGCTTTATTTCGCAGGGAATCAATAGCTCAATTTGTAGATGGAGATATTTCCTAGCGCGCCCTACTCTCGATTTCATCCAGAAAACTCATCCAATGGCATAAAAATACTTGGATTCCACGGCATGCACATCGTCAATTTTTGGCCTACTTCTAACGCTTATATTACCAATATTTGCATGATCTTGTCAGCTCACGACAAGTGCGCGCTAGATTGAAGCTTCCTCTTTCGAATGAGCCCTTTCCCAGCGAAGGGACTGATATTCTCGTATAAGGAGGAATAGTTGATGCACGTAAAACCATTTTTCGCCTATTTTTGTCGGTAACGTAGTCACTCTACCTTATTCCGAATCTACTCTGGCTCAGAATAGACATGGACGCCTTCACCGAAGGATAAAGCTATAAAAACGTAGCAATGACGAATTTAAATAATTCCAAGACGCGTTACAAGGTCATGTGGACGGTCTTTTCAAGGTCATCCGCAGATTTTGGATATTTTTCCTTATGATACGAAGTTATTGTCGGCATCGAGATGAAAGACCTTTGAAACTATGACCTTGAAAATACCTTGCCGATGAAAAAATGAATTGAAATCGGAAGAATTTATGTGTATGTATAAGGTACTATAGAAATAATTTGACAAATTTGATTTAGAAGGAACAGCCTGCATGTATAGATCGTTTTCCCGGTGTAATTGGGAAGCTCAGAGTCCCGCTGTATTAGCAAATGAGCTGCTTCGATGTTGTGTGACTTTTGAGAGAACAGGTATGGTGGTTAAAGAATTAAACAAAGCATAGAAGTTCGAACTGTTTTAGACACAGCACGCAGTTCCTATCGATCTCTGCTTCGTCCAGTTAAAAGGTTAGCTCTTACAGCGCTTACCTTACCATCCTTCATTTTGTACTCCACTGCGAGTTTGATGTCCATTTTAGCCAGGGTGCAATATATATCGGTCTTATTGTCCACGTTGATCTTGTACGGATACGTCAATGGATTCTCCTTCTCCTCCGGTTTCCCTGCGGCGAAGTTGCACGACACTGAGGATTCAGGGTACACTTTAATAAACACCGGCCTTTGGCATACGCCCCGGTACACCATGGAACTCACCTGCAGCTATGAGAGCCGCCAGAACCAGGAACATTATTCTTCGTTCCATGGTCACTCCTAATATCGTCTAGAAGCTAAACTCAACACTTGCGAATTTCCCAGAGACCTGTCGCGGCTTCGAAGAGTCTCGATAATGAGGGGGTAGTGACCACTATAATCTGTAGTCGATATAATAACATAGGATGTCCCCACTCCCTTGTCACCTTATCAGTCGTTTTAAAAAGATAAAACAGTTAATCTCGCACGTTCATCGACTTTTCTGTTTCTACACTGCCACCCCTCCCCCCTGCGTTTCTCTAATTTCCAGAACAGTTTTCAGCGGTCCTTTTCCACGGATCTGCTACGGTTCGAGCACTATTGCTAATTAGATCGTGGGAGTTTGTTTTCTGGAACGATTCACGACGGTTCGCAGTCACCTTGTCGACTTAATCAAACACTTGAAACTACTTATCGCGGCGTTCGATGTTCACCGATCGAAACCGCAGCACCGCGAGCCTTATCTTTTGATTCTCAGCGTCCTCTGTGATAAGGGGATAAGCAATTTGGAACACCAATTGATCTAACGCCACGTGATGATGTTCGTAGTTTTCTTTATTACAGTGTTGTCTCGGTATATACGAGAACAGGTCTGAAATATCTCTAGTATCGTGTGCAGACGCTGCCATTCTTTGATTTCTTACAGTGGAAATTTTCTTTTTTCAATTGCACTTTGATGAAACTTTTGTCAACATATTTTGAATATTTCTCTGGCTGAAATGGTACGAAAGATGATACGGTTTCGATCGTGTTTGCTCGTTTAATTCACGATACATTAGAACCTCGAATATCCGAACTATTCCGTGGAACATGGAGGTCAGGATAATAGAACAGCTAGCTAGTTAGGGGCTAGATTAAATTTTGACTGATTTGAATTTTTACTTATTTGTTTTAATGCAAACTGTATCGTGTTTGGCGTCAGTTCAATAAGAAAAATACTATTACAATATTACACTAATATTACAATTATTTTATGTAACGGCCCATTTGCAACATTAGCGCATGTACACGCGCTATTTTCCTGGCTACAATCACCAAACCATACACAGGGTGTTTAAAAAAAAACCATTCAATATTTATACGATATATAGGTACTGAGTAAAAAAGCTTTAGTAAATATAGGTCGAAAGGTCAACCGTTTCTGAGATATAAACATTTTTGCTTGCTAACTTCGTGATTCATTTACTACTGCCCTTTTGATATTGACAGAAGATTATCCACGTGACTTCCTGCCTTCGACAAATAATAACTGACTGATTCCTGATGAAATCTACTGTCGGCACTTGAATAAGAACATTCAGATCGCGGTTTGTAAACACTAAAGTAAACACCGCATGCGATGGAAGCAAGTAAGTCAATCATGATATTAGCAAACAAAAATGTTTATATCTCAGAAACGGTTGACCTTTCGACCTATGTTTACTAAAGCTTTTTTACTCAGTACAGTGTATCCTATGTACCATATAGGTATTGAATGGTTTTTTAAACACCCTGTATATCGGAATTTCTTACTTAACAGTGTGTATAACACATATTTCTAAATTACCGAAAGATAATAAAATATCTTTTTGCTGTTGAAATCGTTCTTATTAAACATAATTAAAAAATTGACGTTAAAAGCTCGTTCTTCGTTCTTGCTCATGATCGAAATCTGGAGATATGGTGTTAAACCAAACAAACAAATGTCGACGTACACCAATTTTGCGTGAAAAAAAATTGAACGAAATAGCTCGGCGTGTGATCAACTCTAATCGGAAAGAGTTGCTAATATTAACATGTCTGCTGGCAGCACCGTATTCGTTTGTTTTATCGATCGCAATCACCGGTCCTGGTAATCTGCAGCTCCGTTCCTCGCCACCGTACTTTTTCATTTCTGCTGAATCACGACGCGGCTCTCGTTAACAAAGGTTAGGCGGTTATGCCTCGGCCACCGGGCAACGCATAATGCATCGGTGCCTGCAACCCCCTGATTTTCGTGACTCGTGGGTGGTTGCGATTCCGATTAATGGCCACAAGAGAACCTGGAAGGGAGAAAGAGCTTGGCGAACGTGACAAAAATTGCACAGGATGTGGTTGCACGCGCCCACGAAAATCGACATCGGCCGCGGATCAAATGAGTGCAACCCTTCCCTCCCGCGCTTGCCCCCATTGTTCCTCGCAGCTGCCTAATGCACGGTTTCGCCGGATTTTCTTCCTCCTCCTGCGACGACGTTACTGACTCTGCCTGACCAACGTTAACCAGCATTATTCTTACCCGTAGATTGACTGCAGAGAATGCTAAAACAATGTTGTTCTCAATCGTTTTATCAATGGAAATGTTTATCGCACTTTTTCGATACCAAACACGATCCCATTCGGTTGGTATTGGCTTGTGTAACCGACAATACAGAGTGGCACTTTTAAGTAAGGCTACCTAAATATCTCTTCAGGTTATTGTGATGCAAATAATATCTATTATGTAATGTGCATGGTGTCGATGGACCAAAGATTTGGCAAGAATATTTTCTTCCGAAGTTCATTTTTTTCGGAGTTATCAAGGTCATCGGTGTTTTTTTATACATAACTACATTTTTTTTCATTCTATGGAGAAAATAGAAAAATATATTGAGATATGTAAGTTAAGTTAGGATTGGATAAGGACGACATTGTCTCTCTCTTTCTCTCTCTCTCTTTCTCTCTCTCTCTCTCTCTCTCTCTCTCTCTCTCTCTCTTGCGAGGCGAGTTTTTGCGGTTTTATTTTTGTGTTTTTGTGCGTTTAGGATAAGGTAGGATAAGATCGGAGCGAGGTTAGAAGGAGGAGGCGAATTGTAAAAAATTGTAACCCTGTGGGAATCAATAATAAACTACTACTAATATTGAGATATGTATAGTAACATGACCTTGATCTTCATGTAATGTATCTTTTTATCAGTTACACGATGCAATAAAAAAAATGTGGTTATGTATCAAAAAACACCGACGACAGATATTTTGGATCCATTGACACCATCCACATTACATAACAAATATTTTTTGCATCACAATAACCTGAAGAGATATTTATGTAGGTGGCCTTACTTAAAGGGATCACACTGTATAATAGAGCCTCCGTTATCCGAACTAGTCAGTGGGGAACATGAATGTTTTGGATAATGGAACAGTTATCTAGCTGCAGTCGAACCGTGTTGCACACCGATCATTTTAGATTCTATACATATCTTGATAATGGAGAATTCAGACGTCATCAATTCGGATAAGCAAGATTGTATTAAATCGTCGATTGAACGAGCAACTGTGGTGCGTATTATGTCATGTTTGGTGTCATTTTAATCAGAAAAACGTCACAAATAGGTCGAAATTCCACAAAAGAAAGAACAAACAAGTTTCATCACTGGATTAGTATTGTCGTCTCAGCGATCAACCTTCGGGGCTTCTCATGGGGTACAGCCTTCGGTATTGGGGACAGATTTTTCACAAATACGATGCAATCTAGAAAGATCGATAATCGCGTCCCGACATCTCATTCAAGAAATTCGTGACTCACATGGTCGAGTGATGTCACTTCTAAACCTGGTGTTCACCTTTTCATTCGAGAACAGCGATGACGACTAACTTGAGCCGACGAATTGTACGCATTTCATCGAAACAACCTGGCCTAACTATAATTTCTTCTTTATCCACAAACAGTCAAAGTCGCATGTCCTGTTCACCGGCGCGTTGTTATTTGGTCGGCAATAAATCGGTTGCTTCACTTTTCCTCCATAATGGCAGGGACGGCTGGTGAACTGGACGGTATTATTGCCGATCGGTAGCATGATCCTCCGCATTGTGTCCCGACCGTAATTTTCGTCCCGACGTCGACGATTTCGTAAATCCACCGAGAAACCGCCGCTTTGCAGGGGTGCTCGTTACTGGGCGTCCGTCGGCCTTCAATCTGGCTGCATCTGCAAGCTGCAGCGGCACCCCTAGGTCGTGTTACCTCTAATTATTGCGGAATAGCGAACTTAAAGATGACAGTTTGGACCCATTAGTGGCGACTGCAAATGCCTGACATCGTTTGCCTTTGGACGTTTAGAGCAAACGATCCTTTCACCGGTATTGCGACGATGTGACTGCGGATGCGATGGTCTTTTGATGAAATCAAAACGGTGGAAATATTAGAACAATTTCAGAACATTGTGTTGGCCTCGATCTATTGAACGCAGAAGAGGACTATCGCAGTTCTTAAAATATTCTAATATCGAATAAATTCGACGCAACAAATGGCGGTAACGGACATGTTAACGCTATATCTACCCAGAGTTGCCAGAACAAGACTTGTTCCCCCACTTTAATTTCCCCTTCTACCGCGGTATTCCCGACGAGGCCCGGTCACGTGACGCAGTTCGTCTCTGTCGTGCATATTCCGGTAATGGCAGAGAGAGGGTAGCGTTTCCCCCTCAATTCGTGCTCCCTTCCCTCATTCGGCGATACTAGATTTACCGAATCAGTCGAAATGACTGATTCCTTATTTGGTCTTTCACAATTACCGAAGTTAGAAAAATGTCTTCATCAGAAACTTTAAAAAAACTTCCTTAATAAAGCACATACTACAAGAAAGATTGTATGGAACTTGGATTACCGCATTTATTATTCAACAGTTCTACTGTTCAGGCAGAAAATGTGTTGAATCTGGTAATGAATATGATAAATCACAAATTCTTATATTTACGTGGTCAAGTCAATTATTTTGACTATCTCGCGAGGTCGCTTGCTTAACGGCCTCGTATTAAATACCCGTTAGCAATTTTTAATAAACCGAGTGACCCAACCGTATGCGTTAATAATGTGCACGCGCAGGCAGCTAGGGACGTTATCGAGATCGTGGTGCAATCGACGTCAATCGATAGTTTCTTGTTTGCACGAGACCCGCAGATCGGCACGCGACCGAATAAAGGACGAAATAGAAGAATCTGTAAAGAATACGCTAAAAGAATACCGAACGCACGGGCCAAAATAGAAAACAACATGGACACAGCTGCTCGATAGCCACCCCTTCGCCGTTCACCCGTCGATCGTCATCTGGCGACGTTTCCGACGATCGTAATCATTTGCTCCCGTGGAGTCGCGAGATCCCAACAGATCGAACGTGTCGATCTCAACGATCGATGTCGCCCGATCTTTCGACCATCTGCCAAGGACACTGTGTTCTAGGCTGTGGCAACCCCTTCGCGGACCACCGGCGGATTTTCACGGGCCAGCGGTTGCCCACAATGAGCTGCGAAAGGTGCATGATCCAAAGGGGATGAATATGAACGGATACGTCGACTGTTCGCCGTGTGACGCGACGTTTCCTGAATCGATGGCGTCCCATCGGAGCCACTGAATAAATTAACTCTGGCCGCTGGCTTGCGTTCTGTGCTTGTACTAGCCTCTTCGTCGAGTTGGAGCTTGAATTCGAATAACCAAAAGTCGTTCAGCAGCAAATTTTCTGTTTTCCCCGAGAAGTGAGGACTTAAGAGCCAAGGGTAGCCACGTGACTTTTGCAGAGTCAGCAGGTCGGTAACTGCTGTATAATTTCCGTTCACAGCCTTCAGCCACTGACTTAACATCAGTCATGGTCGTGATCCGACGGGTCTTAAGTCTGTGACTAAACTTGTCACATTTTTTGCTCTGTATTATCGATATTATGAACTCTGACGCCAGAAACAGGCTTCAAGTTTTTGGCTTTATGTCGCAGAGAATCAAGACAAAATATAGCTCAATTCGTAGCTGGAGATATTTTCTAGCGCGCGCTACTCTCGATTTCATCCAGAAAACTCGACCAATGGTATAAAAATGCTTGGATTCCACCGCATGCACATCGTCAATTTTTGGCCTACTTCTAACGCTTATATTACCAAATATCTGCATGATCTGGTCAGCTCATGACCAGCGCGCGCTAGATGGAACCTACCTCTTTCGAATGAACCTTTTCCAGCGAAAAATATTCCCATATAAGGACGAAAAGTAGATGCACGTAAAACCACTTTTCGCCAATTTTGGTCGGTAACGTAGTCACTCTACCTTATCGGGAATCTACGGAGTCTTGGCTCTTAAAGACTCCTTATCAGCGTTGACTCACGCGTTAACCGTTGACTTATCACCTCATCTTTGACGATTTTTTACGCCAAACGACGATAACTGATTTTCTGTTACGTTCCTAAGTATAAATATTATCGATTCGAATCTTACTGGTGCGAAAGTTTCGCAAACGTCCAATTTAAATAAAGTGTCAATGTCATCGTGCAATGACTAAAATTCTTAATCGAATTTGTATCTTGATCGCCCTTAGGTTGAAGGTCTGAAGCATGGATTGCCCTTCGGGGCACTCGGCTAACTCCTTTAAGAGCAAGAGTAACGAAGCCACGACTTTTTCGAATGTATTACACAGGAAAAGACAAGATATTCTGTGATCGACAATGCTGATTGCTACAGCTGGAGCAAGTATTGAGATTGCCCTCTGGAGCATTGCTCTGGCCCTTTCGAGACTAGGAGCAAGAAAACCACGCCCCCAGATCCCCAATTGGCCCGAAAATTACCATTACCAACTTAGATCATTCCAGCTCCCTCCAGGTGGCAGTATCGTCCACTCTGGCATGTCGAGACAACTTCTCAAGAATTCCATCCGTAAAAGATCGGATCTACCACTCACTTGTGGCCTGTGACCATTTCAGAATAAAATTCTACACGAAAGGAATAGCACTCTCCGATAGCACTCTCAAATGCTACCGGAGAGTGCTATAACTTTCACGCAAAATAAAAAACTGACGAATTCGAGTCGCGACAGTTTTACTCTGAAATGAACACAGGCCATTACATAAAGTCTCGAAAACAATTGACAATAATATTTAAGCACATATCAATCATCATGCCGGTCGTACGATATCCTCGAACTAGATTGCGAGGTCCTATCGTCCGCATTCATCGCTCTTATTATCGATACGATCAAACCCATTCGAAACGTTCACTCCAATCAGAACGATACGAGTGCAATCTTGCAAATTTATTGACGCTTACGAGCGTGCACAACACGAACGAGATAGCATGTTTATTCGGTCAATGAGCATGATATTCGAGCCATTCCTTTTTGATTCGACGAAAGGAGTGTTGAAAACGCATTGGCAACGTTTGCCAGTGGAATACATAGACGGTGGTTCTGAGATACTTGTACATATACAAAATTCGGACAACGGTGTATATGTTTACAAATTCTATACAAGAGCGACCGGCAGACTTTTTATGCAGAATAAAACTAATCTGTATCAACCCTCCGACATCAACCTTATTTTCGCGACTAGTTTTCTTACCGTTCTACGCTTTCAAAAAATCTGAAAAGATTCTGGCATACGTAGTGAAGTCCTTATTTTCGTACACAATCGTTCGGACGTCAAATGTTGGAAGCGTTAATGGGAAAAAATATGTATAGAAAAGAAAGAAATTCAAGAGCAAAATTTCGTTCCGGAAAAAAAGACATTTATTCGTCTTCTGAATCATTTCATAGAGTTGGAAAGAACAGAACAGCATTTTTAAAATCTTTACATGTTTTTACTGTTTTACATTCGATCCATTCTTAGTATGATTCCATCGAGAACGGATGTCGACGGTGAAACGAAGCTTGTAGATGAGTGAGTCAGAGGTTCCTCGAACATTTCGGGACGTTTGAATCGAGAGAAAAACAGTGGGGCTTATGTAAGGAATTATAGGATCAAAGGCTGATGGATGTTTTCCGACAACAGTGCTATCAGCGACGCGACGCGATGCGTCGCGTCGACCGGTTTTAATCGGTTGCGTCGCAAATCCTCATTTTCCGAACCGGGATGGCAGCGTGTCGCGGCGATTCACGGGAATCGGTGAAGCAAACGGAAACAATGAGTAGCACGTGCACGGCTTCCCATTTAGCCGGATCAAGGAAGGTACATATCGTTTAATCGCAACGATACGCGTTCACCGCTCGCAGCCGCGAGAGGAACGGCGCGGCGCGGCGCCGGAACGCGCGCGCACGTACGCTCGTGAGGACGCGAGAGGAAGTTGAATTAACTTTCGCGTAGTTTCGCGCAGAAGGGAAGCAGTATCTGGAATATGCTAATCCGTAACAACGCTCTACGCCCGCGTACTACCAGCGGCGGGGCGACCGACTGAAATTTACCGGAACGAAAGCCGCCATCAGATAACGCCATTACATTCGAACGAACAATGTTTCTATCTCCCCGCTACGGTGAGATCGCTCCCTTCTGTTTCATGATTACGGTAATGCCTCGATACATGTGAAAATTTCGGACAGAGATGACATTTATATTGTGCACAGACGCTATTCTTTGATCTCTAGAACCTAAAAGAGGCTAACGAGGTTAACAATTATCTTAACAAAATTCCACCGGCCCGGGAATCTTCGAAATGGAACGCTACAATGTGCTTAACGTTGAAGAGTTCCCCAATTATAACTCTGAGCGAGCAGTTAACGTTTTTCTCGGGTCGTTGGCAATTACGCGAACGTTGACTACGGCGTTAACTAAATTTCGCCTCCGCTGGCAGCCCGGTGGATTAACATAAGATCGTGGCCAGCCACGGGGCGAGGAAATTGCGCGAAACCGCAATTCGCTCGTTCGCAAAGGAGACACCTGCGAAGACGAACGAGTAACCTGCGTGCCACCTTCGAGAGGGTTTCACGCGTCGACTTTATGTTCCGTGAACATAATGAACCGCCCCCGAACAACTTTTCCCCTCGGCAACCGTGCGAACACGACCAGCTATCGTCGTTTAGCTCATTCTCTGCTTCGACTGTTGGAGTGCGTTGTCAACGAGCGATTCGCGAAGCGTTGAAACGGTTCCGAGGCGGGAAACAGTGTTGGGGGAATCCTTTGAAGACGTTTCCTCCGGACCTCTCTTCCGGATTAACACACGATCGACAGGCACGTGTCTCCTGCTGTCAACGGCAAGGTTTCGGATGCCCACTTTTTGCTTGGTGAAAATAAAAAACGAGGAAAAGGCGGGAGCAAATTCTTCGTTAGGACACTAGAAATGTTATAGCTACGTTGCGGAACATTATGCAAAATAAAATTTGTATATATCAATCGCAATCTACAGGAGCTGAATAAAAATTTATGTTGCTCATTAATCATTTTTATATGTTAAAAATGGTATATCGATATCGTTGAACTCTTTTAATCTTTTTACTGTTTTGAATTACACCTACTCATTTTTGTCATAAATGCATAAAATCCGTAGTCTAGTTATACCTGTCGAGTTTGGGAGTGCATGTCTATTTTAGGGTAAAATTGGAAAGAGTCTTTCGAGAGTCATATTCGTGCAAAATAAAACACTCACGAATTTGTTTCTGGAGAGTAGTTCGCGACAATTTTACACTCAAGTGGACATGCACCCTAAGCCTTCAAAGATTATGTCCGACAGTCGATTTCGTAGATGTGAACAGTCGAAGTTGTAGATGTAAACATTTTAATATTGAACGATTAACTCTTTGCACCCAACTCTGAGACACAGCTAAAAATTACTATAATATAATTCAAAACAATTTCTGTTTTGCTAAATGTCTTTGTATTCGGCATAGAACCTACCAAACATTAAAGTATCTCGCAAATGATCGCAATTTTCAAGAGAATAGATGCTTGGACAAGGAAATTTATTCCATTATTTTCTGTAAATGAATTTTTATAATTTCAATAATTGTAAACTATAAATCCGGTCGTTTGACCGTTGTAGATTCAATGTTAATAAATCGCTGAGCGTTCAAGCAAATATACTCGACTTTACATGGGCAAAATGAAGAATATCTAACGAAAATATTCTATATCGGATGCAACGTTCTGATTCCGGAGTTCGTATAGTTTCGAGCGAAAAGATTTAGCCATCTTCGTATTCTATAATATCAGCCAGAAGGGACAAAGTCTATCGCGTCTAATAATCTGATCCCCTTCTTTGACAGGAAATCTGTGGGATGATAAAAGAAATTTCCCCAGTTATGATGCATGCAAAGAAATCCATAAAAATGTAAATACGCAGGCACCGCAGTTTGACTCGTGACGCGAGATTACATCGAGCACTTTAATATTCCAGTGATGCAATAAATGTTTTCATCGTATTTCCATTTATTCCTTTTATCTCGCAGGTGTTATCTAAGTCATTCCTTCCGTGAAGGTCGCAAAGCTCCTCGATCGACGATCCTTCGTTCGCCGATCTCTGATTCGCTTGGAAAACTTCAATACGTCATGATTGAGAAGAGAACTGTGAAATTTGTTTCACATTAAAAATTTGAAAGGGTTCCATCGATTAGAAACCGCAGCTTGCGCTCGACGAAAATCGAAAACGCAGCCAACTTTCGCTGCAAAATCGAAAGCGCATCGTCGCTACTAAGTGGAAACGGTGTCCACGGTTCATCAGGGTCTTCTTTCGTGTAATGGTGACCCATTACTTCCATGCTGGGGGCACGCGAACCATATGGTCCACGTGGCCGGCGATGCACGCGTTCCCGATGCCCGATCAACCTATCGAGTTCACGAAATTTAAACTTTGCACGCGCGATCGGTTCCCCGTCCGCGCTTCGATGGTTTCATGGGAAATAACGTCCGTCCTGCGTGTCCCTGTCTCGCCCGCCCTCTTCTCTCTCTCTCTCTTCTTCTTCCGTTCCTTTTCGCCTCCCCTCGGTGAAAAACGTTCGAGCCTCCCAGGATTCCGAATTCAACGACGATTTCGAGTTCCCGCGGTCGATCGGACCGCGCGATTAGTATTCAAATGCATCGTGATTGTCTCGCGCGATTTAATATACGCCGTGTCCTAGCCGTCAACGCATTGCAATTAGCTTGCATATTCACCAACCCGTGGCGTTGAATATTTATGCGCGCGAGGGGTCACAACAAATACGAGTCTGGCAAAAATGTTTTCATTCGCCGCGGAAGCCGCGATTTTGTCATTATTTTGCTAAATGTACCTCGTCTCCTTCCTGCTCTAACACATTCCCTGGTTTGTCGGTTGTCCGCGGATGACACCATTCTTCCGCCATCTTTGGATCTTCATTTTTGTCACAGCTGAGAAACCGAATTTCGTTAGGATTCGTAATGCAACAAATATCAATACGCCGATAATTGTCTACTAACTATTAAAAGATATTTAGAAAAAGTGTAAAACACGTGTCCAAGGATTTCGAGGGGGAAAGAGGGAGGCAGTATCAGTTTTTTATTTGGGTGGCGTATTCAAGGTCACTTGAAGGTCAATTTTGTTTTTCAAATGAAAACCTACATTTTTTATTATGGGATTTTATTGTGCATAAAAAGACCGGCAATTTTCGTAGGATACTATTTTTTTATCTGCGCACTAGTTTCGGAAATATGTTCGGAGTAAGGAAATGTTTTCGACAATTTTCCATAAGGACATCTCTATAATTTCGGTAATAGTAACGTAAGACACCAGTCATTTGACTGTTGTAGATTTCGTGTGAATAAGTAATGATGTTAATGAATCGAAAGCTGCAACCGCAAGTGCAAATCGTCTGGACGTTGGAAGAAAGTTTGTTTCACACGGCGCAAATGCGTCCCAAGTGCTTTGGCAGGGCTGCGTGTCTCTTTCCGGCTCTCTGCTTCACTTTTACTTTTTTTCCTGCTCGTTTTAGTCGCATGAAATTTGTCGAATCCGACCGTTACGAGAACGGCAATCGTGCGAGGCGTTCCGTGCATTGTTCATTGTGCAACGAGCTGCACCTGCGCTTCACGATTGCTAAAAGCGGAAGAACTCCCCCGTGTACATGCTTCACCTGTGCTTTCCTGTACTCTCACACGTGCAACCGTGTCCAGTAAACATCGCGCGAATGCGTGTTCAGCCTGACACCCGTTGCGAAACGCAAATTGACTGATGGATCCTTTCGATTTCGGACTTTTCCCCGTGGAAAGTTCGTGTCACGTCTCCATCCTGCAACTGCGACACAATCGGTTGTTTATACGCCACTGGAAACGCGCAACATTATAATCCCCCTTTTTAACAATTCATAGGGTACTGATTAAATTTTAGTTTTCAACAGAAGGCTGACTAAACTTTACTTTGTACGAACAAAACAAGCGTAGAAAATGTTGATACTATCCGTGGAGTTTATCAATATCGCGAAAATAGTGAAAATCTTGTTTAAATTGGCTGAAGGCGCAATTTTTTAAAAGATACATTCATATCGATGCCAGGTAATGGCGACTTAATGACAAAGGTTAGAACAGGTTTCTTCTTTACCTTGCGTCGATATGTTACCTATTACCACTAAATCTACGCTGTTATTCTTTAAAAGCTCAATAGTGCAATGAAATCGTCAAATATTTTATATATTTTTGTATCATGTCTCTGCTTATGGGCCAAAAATTTTGCCTAAAGCCAGCACAATAAAAAAAGAGAGAGAAAATTCTCAATGGATATAGTCTTTCAGAGGGTTGGCGTTCGTGCAGGGAGATGGCGCGAACATTCGATTTTCCTGATCGAAAGAGACCGCGAAGAATTATCGAAAATCAACCTTTTTGAACCCTGCAGCCTTCGAAACGTTTTCCGCAGACCAAGTTAAGCCGTAGAACGTCTACGAATCTGACATAGGGAACAGAGAAAATTCGAATGGATCGTAGATTCTCTGGCAAAGTTAAAGAGCGACAGCTGGAACGTCGTGCAGAGTGCACAATCGCGTTCCGTTTCAAGGACCGTGGTTCAGTCGGCGATACGCTATTATCGGTTGCTTTATAAAAAGATTCAAGGAGCGCCGTTCAAGAAACAATCGCACGAAACAGGCAATAAGGTTTGGCTGCGTGGCGATGTCTCGCCAAGGAAAACGACGACGTGGACACGCGTCGTTTCCGCGTTTGATCGATACCGTCAGCGTCGAGTGTCTCGTCCAGGCTGTTTACGCTAACCGGATGTCATGTTCACTGATCCTGGCTCCTGGCTGCTGGCTCCAGTACCGGCCAAATCCCTGGACAGAGAGTTGCCATGCGTGGGCAGGCTCGGGGAAATTAGGAGAACCCGGAGAGCAGGTCCGCTCGCCGGTCCCTTGCGCCGATAAATTTATCATTCCCGTCTATTTACATCCGAATCGATAATCGATGCCATGGGCGCACCTCTCGGCCGCCACCGGCGCGGCGCGGCGCGCACACATAAACGAACGCTATGCGGACGACTGTGCCTCGCGAATCCATTAGCGGGATCAAGTTCAATATGCAATCGCGAATGTTAATTGATTCTTCCAGCGAACGTTAAACGCCGCCCGAACCCCGATTAGAGGAGCTACTCATGGCACGCTTTTATTCAGGCTCAACCATTATTCTGAGCTTAGGACATGGACAAGGTCATGATTTTTAGACAGTTATTACACCTTAAAACGGTTTCAGATGGTTGTTAGTCTTGTCAATTTTTTGTCCGATGCAAAGAGACCTTAGTTTAGCTGTGTATTCGCTGCGAATAAAATTGTTGATTTAACCCTTGTTGTAGGGTGCTGACTCTGTTCTGATCTAAATGTAAAGCGTTAGTAGATAGGCAACGCATATAGGACTACTTGGAATTGAGAAATTAATAATCAGGGTAGTAGAAACTTTGCTTGCAATTATTACACATGCTAGGAAAGATGAAACGAATCTGAGTGCTTGTGAACTTGGTATTATACTTTGCAGGATTGCTCGTGTTACGAGGGTTAATCAATTTTAGCAAAAACAAGGCCGAAGTAGGGGTAGAATTAAGTGCAATCGTGGAAACGACTTCGAACTTTACAACTACAGACGAAATACAATCTTCAGATTCAAAAGTACAAAGTACAATTCGGTGCAGCCTCATCACAGTACTTCCAGTGCACTCCCAGTGCACATTTCCGAGGAGCGTGCAACAGTTAAATAAAACGACGGGGTTTCGAGGCAGCGTTGTTCGTAAATATAATTGAACGAAACAGTCAGCCTGTTCTCTCTCTTTCTCTCTCCCTCTCTTTTTTTCTTCTGAGGACACACCGGTTCCCGTCACGGTGCCACCAGGTGTCGTCATACCGAGTTATCATTCGCCTCGCGCTCGCTCCTCGACCTCACGGAACATCCCCTTGCCCTTCGACCTCCGCTTTCCCTCTCGTCGTCCCTCCGGCATAGTCTTCGAAGCTTTCCGCCTTCGTCAGCCTGGCAACAAAACTCGTTTCCCCTGACGCCGTCTCGCCGGACTAAACCGAAAATTTCCCTTGCGCTCTTTTTAGCCGGGATTAGCGGGGCTAAAGCGACGCGTCACGAACACCGAGATTACTGGAGCAGGCCCGGGATTTCCGAAACCGCGCTCACCCTCGTTAATGCCTCCTTGGAGAGCCTATTCTACGGACCTGTCCCCTTCCAGAATGTAAACACCCAATTGTTATCTTTCCCCTGGACAATTAACAGGATTTAGCCTGTCTCCTTTCGGAACGAGAGCAGATAGGACGTCCGAGTACAGCAATCTTCTGGCGTCATCGAGTCGGGCAGAGGCCTCGAGGATGTTCTTGCATCATCGTTCGGAATAAGAACCCTTTTCAGAAGCTGCGCTCGTTGATTATTCCTCGTCCTTCCCTCGTATCAATGCAGCATCATTTTTGGGGAACATGTTTGCCACACGTTTTTAAGCTTGTCTCGTCTCACTTTAGGTTTTCATTCTCGAAGAAGGAACTCACAAAGATGTCCCCGTGGCGCACAATATTTCAGTCGGACTGGATATGAACAAACAAAACACATTGCGTAGGATTGTTATGCAGTTCTTCCGAGTCTTCTAGTGAAATTCTGCTCGAGAAATTTATGTTTTCATGGCGAAAATGTGTGGCTATAATTAGAAACAGTAAAAAGATTGAAAGAATGGAATTTCTGTCAATGTAACACTTCCTACCTTCTAAGATTACTGAAGGAAGAAAGAAATTCCTAAGCAACTTTCGTTTCTTGCAATTGATGAGCATAATTTTTATTTTCCATGAAAATCCAAATCCAGTTATCAATATTTAATTCGTTGTTGGTGCGAAGAAAATCACTTCCCCGTCACCGTCGTTCGCAAGTTCCACATATTCTCGTGGAAGACTCGCAGAAAACTGGTACACGAACTTGTTTTCACGTACCAATCACGTAAAAGCTCCTCTCTCTCTCTCTCTCTCTCTCTCTCTCTCTCTCTCTCTCTCTCACTCTATCTCTATCTCTATCTCTATCTCTATAGCAGACGCCATTTTTTTAAGTTCCTGGGCGCTAGGACGACTATACTTCGCAGTCTCCTTGTACACGAGTCGCTATCATAATATCAATTATTATTCGATGCGATAACGGATGGGTCCATAGAAAGGCTTCCGTGGGCTTTACAGAATAATCCTAACTACATCGAGCTAGAACCAACTTCTCAAGAACGAGTGCGCAACTTGTACGAGCTTATGGTAAACGCGGGGGTTGGTGAGTAAGGGTTCAATAGAGAAGCGATGAATAATATGTTTTCGCGCTCGGATGAGTAATGCGATCGTTGTTGGCGAGGAACGGCATGATTCAACGAGTACTGGCGCGGATGATCCATCGCGGGAGTCCTAAGCGATATTAATTAGCCCGTTTAGGAACGAGCCACGTGTTCCAGCTGTGCGAGCACTGCGTGATAGCTGGACGAAACCCAAAATCGAAATTGCTAGATGAAAGAGCTAGTAATAATTCCTCGTATGAAGTACTCTATCGGAAATTTCTTTTCATGCATTCAATCTCTTTGTTGAAGATCGTTTCGAAAGAATTTATGCAGACTGTGGATCCTTGTGTGAGAGAAGCAACGCACTTCTATAACAATATCAAGAACGAACAATATCAATCAGAGAGAACTGTAATGTCTAGGAACAGTATCATTGGATAACAATCGATCGAGTTATACGAATGGACTGCGGATCCTTCTGCAAAATTAAAATTTTCTGCATTGATTGCAACAAATGGGAGTTAAGTGGACATTGATTTTCTTTTTTATTAGGATTAACAGGTTGAAACGAGTATGACAGTATTTTTAAATTCTTCTGCTGCTTTTTAATTTTGAGTTTCAACTACTCATTACTATCATAAATGCATACATGAGCATATATATATTTTATCTTCGTCTCGTTACGCTTGCCGACGATTACAAATCATCAAAAATACAGATCTTTTAAAATTATTCAGGAAAGTCTTGTGTCCGTAATGGTCTAACAAACATGGACTACTTTGAACAAAAACATACCAATTCCACCGTCCCCGGCTCGGAACCGCGAAGGACACAAAACCATAGTTTTGTCCACCGGCTCCGGGAACCCGGTGGTTACGACAGCCTCGCATTAGGTGACGCAATATTGCGTCGAAATCCCGTCGCGTTCCACGGCAACAGTTTTCGTCCGTCTACTCGAGGAGTTCATAAACCTCGAGCGATGGCGTAACCCCGAAGTGCAATGGCGTTGCGCCGGAAACCACCGGTCTGCTCGACCCTTCAAACCTCCCCCCTCGTCCCAACTTCCTCTCCAACGACGTTGTTTATCGTCGCCGGTTGTAAAACGACAGATAAATAGTACGCGACCGACTTCTCGTGATCGCGTTAGTCTCGGTCAGGCAGGGTCACCGCTTCCGCGTCTGTTCCACGTGCGAAGGTGTGCGTGGACGCCGCTCACCGATGACGTCCGACATTCGTGCACGTGGACGAGAACACGTCCCTATTCTCTACGGAACACGCGCGCGCGCGCGCACCACAGGGTTGATTGTTATTCGCGATCACCCCCATTCTTCGGCCTCGACTGCTCGGAATCAACGGTCGATCGATGGAAATCGCGAAATTGTTAACCACGCGACGGCTGCATGCGGGCTCGAGACGTGCGCGGTGCGCGAGATAGACACCTGCTACGCCCATATCGTTTCTTCGCCGCATTTTCCCAGAAACCGTGGAGTTACCTGCTATTGCGACGAATCTTTCTGCAAAAACCTCGCTATTTTTAGAAATATCTCCCTCGTAGATCGATCCCAAAGGTGACCTTCGTTTTTTAAAATGAAATGCTACATATTTGTTTACTTGAAATGAAAACGGACATTGAGATGGATTCAACCATGTAGTACACTATGGTCTTCAGCGTCATATAAGGGCAGAAACAAGAGAAATAGATCAGTCACGTGTTGACGTTCGAAACGTCAAGACGTCTGTTTTGATCCTCGAGGTACGTGAGTTATAACCTTCCATTGGATACAGTGAGTGTTGTGTTTCCTGATACCGTTGTTCGTCATGGTTGTAATCGCGAGTTTGATTTCGTCAATTCAAACTTTCGAGAGATATATTCCTGTGTACAGGAATCTCTCCCACAGAAATCATGATCACAGAAAATGTACCAAATACAAAATTCAGAAAGTCGTGGATAATCAGATTGATGGAGACTTTGTACTTCGTGATATCTGAAAGGTTTCTAATCGTACAATTGTAGAACTTTATGCGTTGATGCAATTGAAATATCATATAGTCTGGCCACTTTTCTTATCGAAGTAGATGGATTTTCTTGAATATGAAGAAATATTTCTAATTGTTAGTTTTCTGACAACATTAATTCGACGGATCCTCTGATGTTTTGACTCTACTACAGATCCTGTGTCATTGAAACGTTTATTAAGATGGAGAAACTGAATTTCACTAGGTTATACTCTCTGTGAATGTCGTTCTTCGTACACTAATTCACTTTGCCTCTTATTTTTATTACACTTGTAAAAGTATTTAACATACCCACTTTTTCTTCTGTAGAATAACGATACATAATGATAACGTATGGTTTGGCTGGTTGTTTCGCACAACTGTACTGGAACTAAAGGAATAAGCTTGTCTTTTCAAAACATAAACACTCACATAGTCAGCGGAAGACACATTGACCACAAGATGTAGTCTTATCACTACAACATACTAGTAAATACAATATTACGAAATGTTAAATCTATATACCATAGAATAGAAGACCGTAATAGAATAGAATAGAAGACCATAGTATACTACATGGTTGAATCCGTCTCAATGTCCGTTCTCATTTGACGTAAACCAGTATGTAGCATTCTATTTAAAAAAATGTAGGTTGCCTTTGTTTCTAGAGAAATATTAAAGATACCCTATCCTATTGCTAGTAAAATATACTAACCTCCTCTTCGGTGTTTTTCTAATGTTTACCTTTTACAAAGAATACGCTGGTACAAATTATCGCGAACACTCTGTATACATGTTTAATGTTATAGATGTTAGAACGATTTCATGGAGATTTGAGCTTCGCGAAAACAAAGATGACGGACAAAATAATTCGCAGTTAAAACCGGACGGTCAAAAATGTCACGTTCCCCTTGGTTTCGAGGTTTCCCAACCGCAGTCCAGCCCAGTTTGCGTGTCCAGTAAAAAAAGTCGCGGAGTATGTGTCAATGTCTCTCTCTTTCTCTCTCTCGAGGAAATTGATAAGGTCTGTTTCCGTTCGAAGTCGGCGGCCCGGTAGATTGCCAGGCGACGCAAATCCGACGTCCTATCCGGAAGAATCCGGCGCGGCGGAATCGCATCGGTTTTGTCCGTAATAAAATTATATGCTGCACCCGGTAACGCGATTAACCCGGTATCGATCTGGCCGGGAGAGTGTCCATCAAGAGTGTGCGTCAAGAGTGTCCGGAGCCTCTCGTGTCTTCGGCCTGGAGACACATGAGAGAAATGGGTCGATCGCCGGATCCTCGACTGGACCTTTTTCTTTCTATCTCGCGTCGAAATAAAAACACGTCGCTTAGTCATTGGTCCCACGTCATTGTGACCGGTTCAGTGACCTCTTCGATGCCTATAGAGGATGCAGGGAAACAAATTGTTATCAATTGATGCAATAATTCGTCGTCGGTCTCATGCTTCGCTATCGCTCAACCTTTCCGACTCCTTGAAGCTCTTTCAACACTGGATTTACGGCGCACTGAAAGTGGCTATTTTACATTACTTTATAAAAATAACGACAATATGGCTGTACAAATTTTTAGCCTTTTGTTTCATAATATATATGCAAAGAAATCAATTAGAGCCTGTCAGAATGACGAGTCCCGTGAACCTAAAATTGTTCCATGAAGAATCGCGTTGGAAGCTCTGTGTCAGTTATAAGAAGTTGTAAAAATGTCTTCCGATGGTGTTTGATATATTTGTGTCTAGTTGAGTCACATCTAGACTGCGGATTTTTATGCAAATTAAACATTTTCTGCATCAATTGCACGAAATAGGTGTTAAATACAAATGTCTTTCTTCTTTTAATAGTTTTAACAAGTTGGAAGTGGTACGTTAATATTTAAATTGTACTCGTTTCTTTCACAAGTGCATAAAATCCCTAGTCTAGTTATGTATATATTAATTCCTGTAAGATGTTTTATTATTTATTGTCTCTTATGGTTAGTCCTGCATTATTAAAACTGTGACTAACCAGTCATACAATCGTATGTCGTACTTATTTTCGTGTGTCATGGAATTACTAAAACTGTAAAGATGTTCACGTAGGAAATTCTTCAAAATTGTATTTACTATGAGACGTTGCAAAGTGGTTTTTGGAATTCTTAATCGCAGTGTCAACGGCAGAATACTTTAACAGCCCGACGATTTCCGCCTCGAGGGACGATCGAGAGCCGATTCTAATCGGATCCATCGTGATCAGCAGGAAAACATCGCGGAACGGTGGCACCGCGACGTCCGACGTCTCGAAACGTCGCGTCGCGTCTCTGTCTCGTCGTTCGGCTCAATCGGATTTCGTGTCTCGCCTCATTCTCCTGAGGGACCGACGTTAATCTCGATACAAACGAAACTTCTATTTACATAGTGCAGAACCTCCTATATATTTTTCCTCCCCAGTATCGCCGCAGCTTTAAGCCTTGTTCCCACACACGATACTCTCTAGGCCGAGGCGACGACGACGACGAGAACCTTCCTCTTCGAATTTTCGACGTTCCCAGTACTTTTCCGCAAGACCGGAAGCTACGAATCTCGCCTCCTAAAGGCTCATCGAGACAGACGGATGGCTAATCGAAATTAGATCTCTACTTGGACTATACCGCCCGCCAACGTTGGACGAAATCACCGGCGCTGTCGAGGCCGTCCTCGTAATTTAACGGAGCTTCGATTTCCGATGGTTCTGAATATTTTCGGTCGCGTTTGATCCCGTTCAAAAGGAAATGGGCAAAGGTGGTTCCGTGGGCAGTGGTTTGAATCTGCTGCAAGCGGGAGCAACCAGACCACGCCCACTCGGGACATTCTACATAAATAGAGGTCAAAATAGACACTCTATTACTGTAAAATGTAGAGATTAGGGAACTGCGAGACGGATATGGGCAAGGATTTATCTGTAGAACACTAATCTGTTTCTGGTAAAAGCGGGAGTAATGTGACCACGCCCACTCACATGGTATTCTACACAAATAGGAAGCAAAATAGTAAGCCTACTACTGTAAGATATAGAGATTGAAAGATCGTGAAGCAGGCATGGATCTGGATTAATCCGTTCAAATTGAGAGCGACACATCCACGCCCGCTCTAACACTTTACATAAATAGGTAGACAAACATACTTTCCCATTGCAAGGGATAAAAATCATAAGATGCTTTACGACAGGCATGGACAGAGACTTTTTCATAGAACACTGCTGTGGCTCTGTTCGGAGTGCGAGCAACTGAGCCACGCCCACTCGAGACACTCTACATAGGAAACAACCAAAGTAGATAGCCTTCTATGAAACGTAAGCGATCATGCAATATCTGAACACAGTCAGGGTTCCACTCAGATTTCATTGAGGTACACGGTCATTCTATATATAATGGCACTCTATAAGGCAAGACAAACTAAGCCACGCCCGTTTAAGACGCTACCCAGAGAAGAATTAAAACAGACTATTTTTCTGTTGTCAAATACAGAAACGCAAGAGCTCACGAAATGATCTAAAGCAGTCAAAGGCAGAGATCGTCAAGTAGAACACTGTCCTCGCTCTTTCTAAAGTGAAAGTAACTAAGCCACGCCCACTCGAGTCACTCTACACAATAGACACTATTCTATCGTGGAATACAGAAACACCAGTGACCACGACATACTCGAAGACAATTAAACACAGAGGTTGCCTTATGGGACACTATGCCGGTTCTTTTAAATCATGAACAACGAAGCCACGCCCACTCAAGCTCCTCTCCACGGAGAAGGAGAACAAAGTAGCCAGCCACCTATGCTCAGCTCTACAGAATACGAAAGATCGAGGATCTCTCCTCCCTCGGACGTCCTCAGCTGAAAAGCGTTGGCCCCGGGGGCAGCCTGAGAGTGCTCCCAGAGCAAAGAGAGCTCGTAGCCTATGCTTGAATCGGAGAACGAGCTGCTACACGTTTCCGAGTGAAACAAAGCGTCCTCCGACTGGTAAAATCGATGGTCCCCCATTTCAGGGGCAACTAGACCGTTGTCGAAGCGGTCGATCGATCGTCCCCTATTCCGACTACCAGCGTGTTCTTCAAGATCACGGCAAACCGCTCGAGGTAACGAACGTCGAACGGCAACGTACCGAACAATGATGCAGAATAGTTTCTCCGAATGATAAAAATTAGGGCAATACTCGTGGCAATAAGAGGAAACGCAATAAACGAATAGGGAGACAAAATAACGAAAGTATCCCCGATCGTTTCGGAAATTCGGGTGCAATAAAGAATTGGCATCGTGGGGCAGCGGGGTTTTACCTGCGGCCAAAAGGAAATCGAAACTTACGGTCACGAAGGGATTAACCTATTGATAGCCTCGGCGAGCTGGGGGCAAGAGAATCAGAAAGAGAGGGGAGGAGAGGAACAGTTAACCTCTCCTCGTCCAGGCAAGTACACTCGAAGCGCCACGCCGCGCGGTTTCACTAGAAAGCCGTAAACACCGAAGATTTTCCACGGCTGTCGCGGTTTGTCCGACGCAAGATTCGTCGGGTTTCGGTATTCCCCGGCGATTTTTCTCCCGGTCCCTCTCGCGCTTCTCGTCCTCACTCGAGATTCTTTTCTCGGTGAACGGTCCAGGGCCACCGCTCGAGAGGCGAACCTTCGAGCAAAACGACTTTCAGAGCCCGCAGTAATGTACTTTCACATTTGCAAGACCGAGGCATTGAATCGTTGGAAACTCGTTTCGTATTGCGAGGAGGAAAAGGAACGGTAGGCGGACGTCGAGGGAAGAGAGAACGCTGTTCACGCGCAGAAAGAGATAGAGAGAGAGAAAGAGAGAGAGAGAGAGAGAGAGAGAAGGAACGAGAGAAAGAGAGAGTAGGAGAACCGCCTTCGACGGGAGCGATTTTTCGCAACGGTGCACCCGGCTCGCGAAAATCATAGCCCGCCGATTCGCCGCTCGTTTCGTGACGGAACCGCTCGTCGACGGTGGTCTACTCGCCGTGGATCGTCGTTGACGAATTTTCGTCGGGCCGCTCGATTCGTGTCGTGTCGAAACTAAACAATCTTGTCGGCGTTGATCTTTCGCTGTGGATCATCGTTGAATTTTCGCCCGGCCCGCTGTGCGTGCGACGTTCTTAATATTTGGAAACTAATCTCAAGAAAATTAATCCTAGTAAGTTGAATCTTTCCGTGTGTATCTATATACGTTCGATATACTAGTACGATCTTTTGTAAGACGCTGTGTTAAATATCGTGGGAGTTATTAAGACGATTCTGTTAGCTTAGAAATTATTATGTGCATTCATGCTTGATATATCAGCACACATCTTTGCAAGACATTGCGTTCAATATTCTGACAATTGTTAAAATTATTTTATTAGCTAAGATCGTGTTAGGCCTACTGTGGAACCGGTTTCCGATTAGTCGTCGCTTCGTGACAGCACGGAACAAATTCGACGTTCGTCGCTTGTTGTGAATCGTCATTGACGAATTTTCGCCGTGCCGACGGATTCCGCGTTCGTTCCGCAACGAAACGAAGCAAGCCCGTCGACGTTCATTTCTCGTAGCGGATTGTCGACGAATTTTCGCCGGGCGTTCCCGAACGAGGCTCGCCCGGTGAATACGGAGCCGCGGTACTCTGATATTTAGAGAGCGATCTGTATTCACGTTCTCGGGTAGTACGGCAAGTGCAGTGACCCAGTGACACGTGGAAAATCTCGTCCGCGACGCGCCTGCCCCGAGGAGATTCGTATCCGACACGGGCGGGTCGAGAGAGTCGCGCGGGTACGCCGACGTCGACTCTTTTTCTCGAGCTAATATCGATGATCGAGATCGACGAACAGGCACGCGCGATCGCTTAGGCACACTGGCCACCGAGACGCCTTATCGCAAACTCGTCAGCCCGGCCCACCGCATCGTGATTGCATCCTGTGCATTTTCGAGCCTGGGGAAGCGTGCAGGAAACTCGGTTTTCCTCGTTCGCGGTGCTAGTCTAGGGTCCAGCGACCAGTTCGAGAGGACATTGTCGGTTTATGCTGGGTGATTTATCTTGCCGGGAGTCCTGAACCTTTGAATTTACGGCCTTTGTGACTGGTGGGGAGCTGTGGAAGCCTTCGAGTTTGAGACCTTTATCGGGAGAATTATTTTGGAGTTAGGTTCCCTTTGTTAACGCGATTCGAGGGACGCGAGACGCTGCGCGGTAGCGGATGCTATTTTCACGTGGACAGAATACTATTACATAAAGTAGAGGAGATGCGAACGAGATGCTAGAGACGAAAAACTGTATTTTTTTCCTTTCAAAGTCGAAGTTTATCAGAATGATTCCATCCCCAACCGTTTTAGATTCTACGAAACCTAATAAAATTCAGTTTACCCAATTATAATACGACTAATGTGAATTGTTACATGACCGATACAGCAGTCGACACGTTAAAATTGCATGTAAGGGAGACTGTAATCAAGTTCTTATTCTGTGACGTTCTATAGGAATTTTCGTGGACAGTAGGACTAACAGAATTTGAAAACGAATCGCATGGTAGTGTTTCGGTCAGATTCGGTATAGGTGTAACAGACAGCGGGCAATTTTAATTTCAAACGCACCTGCCCACTCGCGCCAACTCTCAGATTCGGTTGCGTTCGACTTTCGAATCCGTGTTCCGTGGCTTCTCGCACGATCCCGATACACTCGAAAGAGGACAAGCGTCGTCGCGAGAAACGGCGAAGCGACCCGATAAAGAGAAATGGTAAAACAACCGGTCGGTGTCCGAGCGTTTTTCCAATCCACGAGACGGGGACGATTTTGTGCGCACGATCGAACAGCGTGACGACCGGCGCGCGGCGCTCAGGTTTTCTTGGAAAGCTCGAAGAAGATGACGCCGACTCGGGAAACGGGAATAACGGGTCGCTGGGACGAGACTGGTACCGAGAGACTGTGGATTAACGGAAATGCACACGAAAACTGACCTAACAATCGACCAAACCATTTTTACAATCATGAATCCTCGTTTTGTTTTGCTGAAGTCTTTGAATCATCTTGCTTTCGTCTTTGCTACGACCTTCGCTGTACAATTATTATTATAAAAAGAACGAGGGAAAGAGAGAGAGAGAGAGAGAGAGAGAGAGAGAGAGAGGAAGACAGAGACAGAAGACAGATCACTTGATGAATTTTATAATGAACGCTTACTAGAAGAGCTTCTAGAATGACAGTAGTAGATAGTACAGTGTTTCCTCGATATATGTCCATAATACGGGTCTATCCAGGAACATATATCGGCTAGAAAATACTATTCTTTGATACTTTGCAGTTTACACTCCTCGGCGACCGAGGCCATTGGAGCTTCGTGGCATACCCCGCGGTAGAGGGGATAGTTCTAGGACTTTTATTGGCTTAATATTCAGGTCACATATCGAGAATAGACTGTAGTAATGTTGCAATTTGCATCAGGCATTTCTCAGAGTAGGCCTCCTATCTTCGATGAGTTTCAGTTGGATGCTATGAGCATGAAGGCCCCTCGTGAAGAATCGCTTCAGAATCTCGCAGTGGTAGTCACGTGTTCGGTTCACACTCCGCTCCTGCTTGAATCGCGAGCGATCCAGGTGACCCAAAGAGAGCTCGACCGCCAACATAGGAAATCGGACGCCGGATCGGATCGGCGGAAGTTTCACAAACATCGTCGGGAGCAAATCCTGTTCGAGGACTCGTCTGATGGACCGTGAAACTTCGCGGGTCTTCTCTCGCTAGTTACGAACCAGAAAACTTGCTGGCAGCCTTTGTCCGCCGGTAATTAAAATCACCTTTGAGCTTGGTCCCGGGGAGTTGGCGTGTATTCCTGCGAGCTGGAAAGTACCATTCTCGACGAGGCCGGCTTACGAGTCCGATGGCTACAAAAGAGTAAACTCGTGTAACGTTTGCGAACCGAACGGAGAGAGAGAGAGAGAGAGAGAGAGAGAGAGAGAGAGAGAGGAAGAGAGAGAGAGTGAGGAAGAGAGAGGGGAAAGAGTACAAAGGCGCGTATCGGAACAAAAACGGATATCCCGGGATAATGGATAATTCCCGAGCGAGATGGAACGGGACAATTAACATAGGTAGCCCCGGAGTTAATGGACAAAGGAACGCGTACCCGTTGATAAATACAAGCAATAATAACGGGGCCGATGTTGCCCCGGCGCGGCATTTATTGCGTTTCCAGGCCATGCCCCGCGCCACTGCGTGAATTTTCAGGCGAAAACGACTGCCCTCGGGTTTCTGGACCCCCTTTCCCCCTGCTCCGCCGCCATTGCTCGCCACCACCGGTTCGCCTCTCGCTCTCTCTCTCCTCATCTTTTTGTCCATTTTCGAAGGCACTTCCCGTGAAACCATCGAGGGACTTTTAAGTAGGGTGCACGCAGTTCGGGCTCCGGGTGGGGCGTACCCACCGACGGTCTGGCTCTCTTTATTGCACCCTCCTCTGGGTCGTCGACGTGGGCCCAATTCGCTTCGAGACCTCGCCAACCTGGTGCCCAACGTGCCATCGTCGACGTATTGTCCACGGGCATCCTCTGATTCGCAATTGTGAAACGGAAAACGACCGACCAACAACGGTGCTCTTTTAGTCCTCCAATCATCTTCTCTCTGTCCTTCGCTTCGCTGCAACATCATATAATTCAATCTATTTCGAACAATCGATGAATTCTACAGTTGTTGTAACATATCTCGTATTTAGCCATTGCTGATGAATTTAATGTAGATCAGTAAACTAGTTTTACGGAGTGTTTCCTGTAAGGTAACTCGAGGCAACGTTCGACGCATTAGCTGGAAGTCGATGATTACAGAAAATATTTCACGGAACCTCAATCGTAATTAGATTTGAGAAGCCCGTGCAACGATACGGTAATTAACTCGGCGAACTTGCATCAGGTCGATCGCCTCGGATTTCGTATTAGCGGCAGAAAAAAGCTGGGCCGTATATTCAGCTGATCTGCGACGCGGGAAGATCCGGTTTCACTTGGCTCGATTGCCAAGCAGATTATCCCCGCGAATCTACGGGTCCAAAATTTCTCGCGGCGTTATCGCACACTTTCGCAAACACCTCGTGTCATCCTTCGATCCGTCGACCGAAGCGATCGCTTTCAAACCCGTCGCGAGCTAGATCAACGTGTTGAAGATCAATGCGTCGCAGACCAGCACATGGAAGATCAACGCGTTGAAAATCAATGCGTTGAAGATCAACGTGTTGAGGATCAGCGCATGGAAGACTAACGTGCGCAAGATCAATGCGTTGCAGATCAACGTGTCCAAGATCAACGCGTGGAAGATCAATGCGCTGAAGATCGCGCGCGGATCCCGGATACGCGTGCAACGCACAAGGCGTCGCTATTTTTACAGTGTGCAAAAAGACCGCGGACCTCCGTTATTAATACTCCGTCAGTCTGACGAAGTAGTTGCAGAGATATCGAACGTATCCTCGATCCTCGACGCGTTCTCTCGATCGAACTCGCGATGGATTCTGGCAAGGTAATCTCGTCCTCGACATCGACCGAGCGGCTCCGAACTGTACTCTCGTAACGATAAACGATCCGCTCGTCACGCGTGGCGAAGACTTTCGACCTTTTTGTCGGACGATTAGCTTAAAGATTAATTGGTGACTTGATGTCTCCGGGAAGACCAGAAACTTTTTAAACGCGCTCTCGGTTAGCCATATTTCAGTAACGTTGGTTCTGGTATATTGCACTACTGATTTGTGAGCCGGTACATCGATCATTCGCGTTGTTTTTGTCTTGTTATCGAACGTAATCGCATTGAATTAACAATTTAAGTTAATTGTCAGAAACAGACAGTTTAGACGATGTCTTCTAAACGTTCGGATGAAAATGAATCGTTCGCGTATTGTTTCCACTTTCAGTCGATCGGCAGCCGTGAAAGTGCGCGTCGCTTGTTCGGAATTTCGTTTTTCCAACGTCGCGTCGTTGTCGTATCGGCAGTACGAGAAATCGACGGTGAAACCAATCGCGCGGACCGTTCTCGGAGCTTACGTTGCAAAATTAATGAGCGACGCGGCGTCCGAGCGAGTTTAGCGCGTGCGACCTGCGGCTCTCGCCCCGTCGACCCGCGGTCTAGATCCGTACAAATGACAAACAAATTCTCGCGGATCGCTCGTTTAATACCGAAAGAGTATTAGTGGCTGGCGTCATTCGTCGACGTCAGCGAGATTCCGCTTCGAACGAGCGAGCGAGCGGAGAAACGCCGAGAGCCACGCGCGCTCCTGAAATCGGGCCACGGGTCCGTTTATAACCGAGCTGCTCGGTTCGACTTCGAAAACTGACACCCGAAATTTCGAACGCTTCAAAATTAAAAACGAAACATTCCTCAGACCGTCCCTTGCTTCTATGTTAATCAGGAGAGACGAGTTAACTCGTCGAGTCGTTTGAATTTGAACTAGCTTCAACCCTCGCAATTGTGAAAGTCTTGTAGAAAATCCTGCTGCGTTCTTACTGACCCATACTTGTTAAACCATACTTAACACAGAACAAAGATGTTGGTGTCTAGATTTTAATCTTCGTGATATCAGATCAGGCTGGTAATTATTTCCGCTTTAGGCGTGGAAAAATTATTGAATGAGTATGAATAGACGAACAGACAATAGTAATGAGAATGGCTAAATAGAAGAGTAATTAAGAATGTGAATTTGCGCTGCACACTTGAAATATTCTTCAGACAAATGTAACAAAGAAATTAACAACTTCTTTACGTTTTTCTAAAGCATGAAATACCACTTCTTCAACAAATTGAGACCTCGACTAGGTCAAAAGGAATTGTAATATTTTAAATATAAAAATTAGAATGACTCAAATGTGTTCACGGAATAGTTAATTACTGAGCCCGGGTCCGCGCAGACCCAGTACTGCAAGACGAGGCCCAAACAACGTTTTTCGGCATTGTTGAAGCCCAAGTCTCGCTTTATTACGTCAGCCTCGATCGAGCCTGCTTTATAAATAAATTGAAATGTCCGCTTATGTAATTTCAGGGAAAATTTCTGGCGAAATCGTTCAGCGGGACGTGCCGTGGCTAAGCGTTGGACATTGTTTCGTCGGAAAGGAGAGTGCATCGGTACAAGGAGTGCATATTTTTCGCCTGTCCGGGTCTGCGAGATGCGCCGGGGATCCGCGCGATAAATGGTTTCTTAAAGGACACCGGGGCAAGTGCGTGCATACGTCAGTGTCTGGCACACATGAGTCACTGTGGGAGCCAGTGCTGGGTAAATTGCAAAAATATTCCAATTCCTATTGCAACCCTTATACATCGCGAAAAAGTAGTGGAAAAGATTTATTTCACTCACACACTTCATTCCATAGTGTTTCACTCATAATCTCATATCCCCTGATCTTTATGATCTGAACTGTAGATTTTATGCAGTTGTGGGAAAACTGAGTAGACGAAATGGAAAAGTAATGAAAACATTTAAGAAATTTAAACAAAATATTATTTCCAACTCATCGAAATGCTCGAGATAAGGAACGAATATCTACCGTAGCACCTGTACCTTCTTCAAATGAATGCAAACCATTTTTATTTTACATAAAAATTTGTATTCATAACGATACCCAAAATTCTCTACGACGGTCAATAACATTTCGTAACATTGGCCAGATTTCGCGATTTCACGGCAGCGAATAGTGATTTTACTTAAGAAATAACAATATTTATTGAGCCTCACGACTAGGAAACGGACTTGGTTTTACAATAGATTAATTCAATCCAGGCCTTCTACACCTTCACCCGTTTCCATTCACTCCTTTCTCCGAATTTCTACTAGTTCTAATTACCTGACACTTCAGAAATAACGTCTGAAAATATTTGTTCATTTTATACAGCACTGCGTCTTACCGAGTGGTGGGGGCAATCAGGGACAGGGCGCCTGAGGCAGTGGCGTGTGGCACGTCCCTGCGCGGAAAGTGAGCGTCGAGGGTCGAGCGTTGGCGAAGATGGCCGAAGGGAGTCGGCCGTGCGACAGTCGAGCCCGAGCGATCCCCCGATCGCGGTCGTGCGTGCTGGAGCGGCAGGTACGGGCAGTTAGAGTCAGTAGTGGATTAGCAGCAACGGGAGCAGCATCAACAAGAGCAGTAGTATCGGTGTCGACGGCGACGGTTGTGTATCGTTAGCGCACGCGAGAAACGGGGAAAAAAGATCGAGCTAAACGTGCGTGCGTGCGTGCGTGCGTGCGAGCGAAGACTTAAGAGAAACGATCAAGAGAGAGAGAGAGAGGTATGACCGAACATACGTCGTCGACGGTGGTCATCGTCGCACGCGTAAATAACGGGGCCGTCGTCGTTGCTGAATAACCGGAGGAGCTCGAGACGAGGTGGGGCGAGGACGAAGAAGAGGAAGAGAAGGAGAAGGAGGAAGACGAGGTTGTTGTTGTTCCGGATGCGAACGCTGGCTGTTCCACGGAATATGTACGCCGCGGAGGTGGGCGAGGGCCGTGCGAAAAAGTGGCGAAAACTGTGAGAGAGGTGCAGCAGTGCCTCCACGTCGGTGGCAGTGGCGGCGGTGGTGTTGGTAGTAGTGGTGCTGCTGGTGTGTGGTGGTCGTGGTGGTGGTGGTGGCGGTGGCGGCGTCAGTGTGGCATTGCTGGTGCTCCGTCGGTGTGATACGCGAGCGTGTATCGGTGGGACACGCACTTCGCCGGGGCCGTGGTTTCTTGGTCTCTCTCTCTCCCTCCCGTTGCCCTCGGTCTCTGGCCGTCTCCCTCCCTCTCGCGCCCCTCTATTCACCGCGACTATCCACCTCTCTGTCGGTCGCACGGAGGCCATCGTACCGAAACCGACCGAGCCAGGCCAGCCACTACGCAAGATGGCTGTGTGTCGCTAACGAGAGGCCGACAAACCAGACGGGGAAAAGACAACCCGCGGATAAACGGAACATGCTGCTACGTGATCGTCGGGCCCGTCCCTGAAAAGAGAGACATTGGCCAAGAAGCGAGAGGTAAGTTTGCGTTGTACTTTGACCCGTTCACTCCAAAAAACACCATCACATCCCTCCGTTGTCCGTCGGAGCGCTTCGCTTTGTTTCGGTTCTCTCGTTCTTCACTCTGGCCCCCGTAAGCCATCACTCTCTCGTACACCGAAAGACGACGCCTTTGCGAAACTTTCGGCAAGATTCCACGGTTGACAGCTCGCCGAACGTTCGGCCCTGTTTGCGCGACACCCTCGAGCACATCGGAGACGGTGGACTCTACCGTCCACCGCGCTCCGATCGTATCGTAATGTATTTTCTGAACGGAGCTCGTGTAAACAGGAACAGTGAATGCAAGGGAACCTTTTTCTAGGACGTCGCACACGATCGTCGCGTGTTTCCACGTAGAAACTGTCCCCTCGTACAGAGACACGATCGTCGTGCGCGTCGTCGCGCCGTGCCGTCGACGTCCGTTTACTCGCGATTTAACGACGTTCACGAAGTGACAGTTCACGGTTTTGTTCCTGAACTGCACCCAAAGCGACGTTCCGAAAGCCGTGCACGGGGCCCGTCGAATCGGAGACACGAAACGGGAACATCTGTTGCCGAAAGGCTCGACGCGGCGAACCTAACCTCAAAACTGTCGCTCGCGCGTAGCAGTACGTTCGTCTCCCGTCGAACCGTCCACTCACCGACGAAACAGGCATGTTGGGCTTTAGCAATCTAGTTGTTTGTATGTGAAAAGGGATTTTTAAAAAAGTTAGCGTTGAAAGTTAAAATACTTCTTGCGATCTGTCTAGGAATATTATCCACGTTGGTGTAAAATTGGAAAGGGAAACTTGGAAAGTTGGTTGTCACACCCTGTGTTTACAAATTGAATATATCAGGTATCTGCGAATAACTTCTGTGATTAGAAATAGAATTCTATTTAGAATTCCAAATTAATTTTTCTGAACACCTTGTGTATTCAATTGCTGAACAGAGGGTGAGTTTTCAAGAAACTTCTCTAACAGGTCCAATTTCATAGCTACATTTGGACCCACAGTAATCATAGATTTACTTTTATATCTTTTTGAAAGATTGCTACTATCTTCAATTTACGTTTTCCCTGATTTTATAGTAAATGTACAGTATATCTTCTTTCTTTGAAAGAAGATGCCGGAAATAATAGGTGTTCACCCACTCCTACTACTTTAGGCTTGCAACATAGGAGAGATGTGGACAATTATTCTGACAATCGGTGTGTGTCAGGTTTCTTGTTTCAGAAAACTGGTTAGAAATGTTAATAAGGATGTGGACATGATATGATGTTACTTGTTGGATTACATATGGGGATCACATATGAAGATTACAGGTGTTACTTCAAAATTAGATGAGAGATACAGTTGTCGGTTTTAGTTTAGGTATAACTTCGTTATTTCATATATGTTGGTACATTCATTGATTCATTTAATGAATTCCTGGAACACGTTTGTGTTTGTCACTCCCAGAAATAGGTCTAAAAAGGATTTACTCTTTGAAGTCACAAATGATGATTTCTTCATCTGCATGACATTGTTTTGGGCTTCTAAAAAATCTGAAAAATTCTAAAATACTCCTAGAAGACTGCAGATCTTCATGCAAAGTAAACATTGCCTGCCTCAATTGCAGGAATTAATATTAAACAGGAATCTGCTTTTTCTAAACTTTAATAAATTAGGAAAGATACAACATTCAAGTTCTTCTGAAATTCCGACTAGCGCATATTTCACGCACTCATTCGATTCGTAAATGCATAAAATCCTCAGTCTACTTATCGCAGTCTCTAATTTAACACAAGCGAGAAACGTGTTCGAAACGACTCCAGTAAAACGTGCAAATCTATTTGCTATAAAAATAAAACTCCGACGCAGAGTTTCGTGGAAACGCGAATTTACTCGGAACTTAGCGATCTATTATGCCAAACGGGAGGCCAGAAATGTTTGTTTTCTCTCTCTCTCTCTCTCTCTCTACTACTTCGCCATTTCGACAGATAAATCAAGTTTTGTTTTTCCAAAAGACACAGCTCGCACCGGAAACGTGATATCGTGAAAGCAGAAGTCGGACAGCAGTTGGGCTGTCGTGACTGCGCGTTCGAACCTAATAAACAACTTTCATCGTGAACTGCTGCTCGGCTTTTCTAATTCCTGTCGCGGCCTTCTCGAATCTCCTTTTGCCGACGGAACCTACGAGAATTTTTCCCGAGATCCGGTGGAAAATGTTTGCGGGAAATTAAAGACGTTGCGCGTGACGAGGAACATCTGTCGGTGAACCACGTCGACGCCAGCTGGAACTTGCCGTCGCGTTACAAAACGTTTCTCGATCGCGATATTTCCGTTTGTCCGCGTCGGACTCTGTAGCTCGGATCGTGGACATGACGCGCTGCTGCTGCGTTATAACGCGCAGAGACGGCTCTCCGTTCCGTCGGCTTCGTCGACGATTAATGTGCGCACAAGCTCGACTGGAAACTTTCCATCCAGCTCGGCGCGCGCTCGTTCGAACGACGCGGTGCCATTTCTCGAAAAGCTGCTCGTCATTCTGAATTTCAAACGATCCTCCCCAAAATTGGTATTACAACGGCGCTGGAGGATCTAATATCATTGGCATAATCTTCGTCTTTAAGCCCGATTTTTGCGGAAATTGATTAAATTGTGGTACTAGGACGTCGATTCATTTCTACCGATTTTGAGGAAATCTGCGACGTTTAATAATAATTTTACACATAAAATCCCACTCGGCACATAACTTCGTATCAACCAACCTGCCACAGCATGAATTTCGACGAATAACGTTTTTGTTTTCCTTCCATTTTATTAATTGATGACCAAGATATATAACATATTTGAAAAATAACTCATTATACTTCCATGGAAAAGACTCACAGCACTTATTTCCATAGTAAAATGCTCCATATATGAATTGGTTTAAGATAAACTTTCCTCGACGCTTTAAACGTGCCCAATTTGTAAGACCCGGACGTTAACTGTATATCAGTGAGCAATTAATATATTTAAGAAATTTTAGTATATTTGTTGCATAGATAAACAACAAATTTTCTACACTAGAAAAAAGCTGTTTGATTCTTAGAAAATTGTATTTTGGCCAACTTTTCGCACCGAGCACCGCGCAAGTGACTCGTGCCGTTCGGTCCATAAACGGATGCGTCTCGAACGGCACGAATTATTTCCGCTCGGTGCATCTGATTGGTCGCCAACGTAATAACTTCGGTGCAATCGTATGATATCGTTGTAAATTTCTTTCGCGGTTGCTAATAACAAGATTCCGGGAAAATATCGCCGGTTTCGGAGTGACAAGATAGAGAGAGAAAGATACTTCGTCTTTGCGAAAACATTTCGTAGGAAAAAGTCTGAAGTAATATTAGACACGGTTGTTTTTTCATTTTTGCTTTATCTGCGATCGCGTTCGTATCTGCAAGATAAATGATCTCCTGGGGGTAAAAAACATATTTACGACAGTGTTCGGAGAAGTTTTCGATGTATGATCTGTTTTCTTTTTTTTTCTTTTTGAATGACATATCCAGGTACACGCGTCTGGCGTCTTCGAGCGACGTTCAGTTGAAACGATACTACATTAAAAGTGGATAATTTCTAGGTCGTTTGCAACCGAAACCGGTGAACGTAATCGCTAAAAATACTAACGATAAATTTTGGATCAGTCGCATAAGAGAACTTCGTTAGAAAGCGACTGTTGTCCGATGCCGCTTTTACGGTGCCGTTCAAGGGCTTTTAATATTTCATTATAATTACTGTAGGCTCCCTGCTACTCTTTACTTAAACATAGTAATGTGTGGTCGCCGACGTAGTTGCAAAAGTTTATTTTTGTTCTGTTCAGTGGGCAGGATAATTTAATTTGTACTGTGCGGATGCATTCTGTAATTATTTTTTAGTGTTTGGTAGTACATCTAAAGATTCTTGTGGCTAAACATATTATTAATATGCGCGACTTGAATATCAACTTGGTTTAGATGATTATTCATCTTCAACTTTTTCTGCGACGAAGGAACTTGGCAAAACAATTTCTTATTGAGAAAAGGCACTGTAAAATATTCTCTTTCGCACATATATTTACATTCAATTTATTTTAGAGTACTCCAGAGCGTATTCATGTGTACGTCGTGCATATGCTCAATTAAAAACATTTTGAAGCCACAGGGAATGAATAAACACAGTTGTAAAAATTGAGAATAGTAAGTCAGGTTATAGCAGATTAAATATTCTCTTCAAGAACGAATTAATAGTTTTCGAAGAATAACTTCGAGCTTTTTAGAGGATTTCTGTCCGTCAAGGGATGAGTACAATGCAGCTCGGTAGCGTTTTCGAGCAAATAATGCAAAAAAATTCGTTAAAAAGTAAAACCTTGAAGTGCTTCGTCAAAATGTCACTTCAACCCCTGGCCGGGTAGTTCGGGGTGGGTTCTCGGGGGTTGGTTTCGGTGTTTCGTTAGTCCAGCCACATTACCATCCACCGATACGCCGACAGCGTCCATTTTTCCTCGGTAAAAGGTATTGTCACCGTTACCAATGATATTTTTCGTTGGTAGTGCTCCTGGCACTCGTTGGGAAATTGCGTGTATGGGTGTGCACCAGGAGTAAAAAAGACCCGGTAAGCACTGGCCGGGACTCGCACCTGAAATTGCAATTGCACTTGATCGACTGTTAGGGCTGCCGAGAGAGCGTTTCGCGCAACTCGGTCGTCCTCGAATTACGCTTCGATCAGAGCTAGGAACGGGGATTCGGTTAAACCTTGCGGGGAATGGTCCTGGATTCGATTTGCACCAAATGTCGTCGCCCATACTACGACAGCGATAATTACACTGCGATTGTTTGCGCGTTTATTGCTCGCGAGCCGTGTCCTGCAAAATACGCGAAACTAGATACATTGAAACTTAATCGCGCCCCTCATTCGATAACGAAACAAAACCCCTTCCTGTGCTGCTCTGGTCGAAAATCTGCATAATATCGCAAACATGTGCACAATTTACTTGCGCTAAATCGAAACGGGACAGGATTTATTGTATAATCAGCAGCTTGCGGATCATTATACAGGATCAATGTCTTCTGGAGTCGAAATTCATTTCTTCTTCGATGAACCATAACGGTTCGCCGGATTGTAACAATATTTTGAAATTCTTCTATTGTGTTTGCTGCTTTATATTTCACGGTTTCGTTTGTCGTTATGGACACTTAAAATCCACAGTTTGATAGTGATCGTAGACACTTAACCTTCAGAATAAATGTAGGTATACCGCTAACATCGAATTCTACTTTTCGTAGCATGTTTTTCATGATAAAGTAACATAAACAAGCAGAGTTGCGGAAGATTTTATAAGGACAGGGGTTGACGCCACTAACGTCGAGTGAATTCAAATGTTGCCTCTGAATCTAACGCTTGTGCTGAGTGTAATGGACGTAGCTTGCGTAAAATGAATCTACTAAGTGAATATATTATCTGGAAATTTTTTTCTTCGCTGTCTTTTGACAAGAAAGCATGACGTCAAATAAGCAATTTACGTAATCTGTACGAAACGTTTAACGCGTCCATTCTTGAATTATTGCGAGCAGCGTTGAAAGGGATCGTGGAAAGTATTATAGGTAGATTGCCGAGTCTTTTGACGATTTAATTATTGCGTTAATTAATTAATTTTGCGCGCATACATCTGCCGCGTATACCACGGAACACAAGAATGTTAATGCGTCGGCTATAATGCGAATTTTGTTTGCTTCGCCGATTTGTACATCCAAGTAGAACGTATTGATCACTGGCATATAGTAGTAAAATATTGCATAACGTGGCTAAATTGACTATACGTAGTAGAATCCACAATGTGTTCATCTGACTGGATGCGTCGTAATAGACTCGAAATACGTTGCGAATATTCCAGCAGCGCAATTTTTTATTGTTATCTGCCGTCGGGACGATCGTTCGCAAGTAGCAATTTTAACAATTTTCCAGCCGATCGAGCCGATCAATGTTCATTCTAATCTCAATCTCTTGGCCGTCGAATGCGAGATTAATTAATCCATTGTATACAGTATATACGATCTACTTTGTGCTTTTGGAAGTTATGGCTGCATTCGATTGAAATATTTTCTGGGAAATACGTCAGAAGTCAACGGGGTTTTCTTGGTGATTTAGTTTTGATCGGGATTTAGGGGATTTAGGGATTTAGTCAATCTTATAGTAGATAACTACAGTTATGTCGATTTTTTTTTATTATGGCGATTTTATGACGATTGTCTAATAATATCTGGATAAGATAAACGTGATAAAATTTAGCAAGAGTGAAAATTATTTCCTAGCAAATAAAACGAGCATTCAATAGAATAAATTTGTGACAAAATTCGGTTAAAGTACAGTGAGGATTCAGCAGAATAAATTTCTAATAAAATCTTAGTTAAGCTAAATTCGGTAAAATTTAGCAAGAGTGAAACTGTTCCTAATAAATAAATGAGGACCTGACTAGAATAAATTTCTAGTAAGATCTGGCTAAGCTTGTAAAATTTTTTAGTAAATGCAGAATTTAACGAGACCAATTTCTAGTAGAATTCAGTTAAGCTACACTCGGCGCAATTTAGTAAGATTGAAAAATTTTCCAGTAAATACGCAACTCATCAGGACAAATTGCTAGTAAAATCTGCTTCACCCGAAGCACGCTAAAATTTCGAAAGCTTGAAAAATTTTCCAGTAAATACAGAACTTAGCCGGGTAAATTTCTATCGAAGTTTCCATTGGTTAATCCGTCTTTAGGCCGTAGCACAAATTTGCACTGGGACTTCGGTGCCGAGAAACGGACACGAAACGTCTCGGACAATCTTCTTAAGCGCAAACGTGGAAACTTCGGCGATCCCCGAAACAAATTGGCTCGATAAGGAAACGTCCCGGCGCGGCGGTGTTTGCAGATAGATAGAGGACCTCCTCGTCTGGGGCCAACGCGGATATCGCAGCAACTTTTTCGAATGCATCAGTCGCGAGGAGTAACAAGAACTGGAAATTGTACATATTTTGCCCCGCTAGTCGAGTTCTCGCCACTGAGCAACAAGGTTGCTTGGTTACCGTAGAAAAACGAGAGGCTTCGTGTAACAAGAGCGGGAATCATTTTTCAAGGAATCGAATCGTTCGCGTCGCGGGAGAACTTTCTCCTATTAAAGTGATTGTATCAACAATGCTTCTTAACGAGTCGGGTTGTTGCTCGGGTCGGCGATCATGCGAAATAGTTGCTTGATTAAATTTCATTCGTACGTAATCGCCGCGACAATATAATCGCTAATTAATTGACGCTCGATCGATGGTCGTTAGAAATTCCGAGACCGTCGACATCGCTGGGATTCATTAGAAAACAATCGACGGAGCCTTGTAAAAAAATATTTTCGAACGATTGTTCAACTTTCCTTTTGTTGCTTTGAACCGTAGATAGAGACATTCGAACAGCAAGCTGCGGTGGAAATATTTATAATTCAGCTTATTGGATTGAATATTCGTTGCCTTAAACCATAGACATAGAAATACGGTGAAAATATGTATAATTAATATATTACAGATTTTATTACGCGAGATTTGAAACAGTGATTACAAAAAATTTTGAGATACGGTATATTTTTGTAACTATAGAAAATTTTTGAAGGAAGAGAGATATTTTTATTTGGCACTTGTTTCTTAAAATGGATGAAGACCATTTGTATTTTGCATAAAGATCCGCAGTCTAGTAATTACACTGTGAATCTTTAGGCATTTATGACAAAATTTAAGATATAGAAAAATATTAAAAGAAATTAAGAATATCTATACCGACATTGCCTTCAATATTTCTCTTTGGCTCTTGTCTCTTACAATCAATAGAGATAATTTGCATTTCGAATAAAGATCCGCCGTCTATTTGTAACTCAACTTTCTACTGCGACGAATTTGTTGCTTCATAGATACAGAAATTCAAACAGCGAGTGGAAATGTTTCTAATTCAACTTTCTATGCGTGTCTTTGGTTTACGGATGCAGAAAACGAAAAAACCACGGGAGAAATTTTGTCTTGTTCACCCGTATTTGTTGCGAGCGGAATTTATGCGCATCTCTGACTCGTTCTACGGCACGTTTCTCTGCTTTGACGAGCTTAGCCGAAGTTCTGTGAAAGTCTCGCTCCATTTAAACACAATAAAGCAACGATTCGCACGCGACTGCGTGGCCGAGGGCCCTCGCGACAGAAACTGGTTCGCCTCTCACTCCAAAAACAACACTGATCCTTCGTGTATTTTAAATTATAGAGAGGCATAGCCGAATTGTTGTTTATTCCATTAATCGGGCGAAGACGAGTTAATTCGTCGACGAGTACTCCACTTGATCTGGGTGACTTTCATTCTCTTATCACTTTTATCTGTAACTTCTATTCTCAGCTATCACGATATCTGCGCCCGCCGTAAACTTCGTTCTGTTTACTGCAGAATATTCGCTTCACCTCTCCTACCATTTTGAACAGCGCGTTTATGGCCCGAAAATCGCAGGATTAAGATACTAACAATCACTCTTCATCCTGTTCGATCAGATTTTCGATCCGAAGTAATTTGGATGGTACCCTAAATATAAATATTACTCGTTCCTTTTAACACTAAACCCACAGACACTTCTTGTATACCTGTTCCTAAAAAAAGTTATTGTTAATATAATTAAACGTGGATAATAGTCAAAAGGAGATATAGTGATTTCTCTATATATGTCGGCAAGTCCTGGATGATAAACGTCGCGGAATTATCCCCATTACCGCGGGGTATGCCTCGTGAGGGGCCGCGAAGATCGAGAAGCCAATGGTTGTATGTATGTCAGTGCAGAGACCTGATTTTACACTTGAACTCACCATCAAAATGATTTTCTTTGTTGCAATCTCAGAATTGACCAATAATTCAGTCCATGACGGAGACGCAGACGCCGTATCTTTGGCTGTCGGAGATAAATAACAAATGACGCAATTGGCTGCGTTGATGGGTTAAATAAAAATTGCTTTTTAACGTTATCGATATTCATTAAAGCAAATACATATAGAGGGAACGATAAATGAGTGAGAGAGAGAGAGAGTAGGTTGCACCTGATTTACATCTCGCAGTGAATTAGTATGACTAATAACGTCGCGTATATGTCTTCTTTGAAGTATATACTCATAATTAAATCATCAATCACATTCAACTTTAAACGCCCATTTTAATTTGTATACGTCCTCCCTGACATATAGCAAAATTGTTTTAAAGTTCTACTTTTTTGGATAATTCAATTTATTTATAAAATTACGTATTATTTGACAAATAGTAAATCACTCTAGATTTCTACTTCCCTCGGTAATTATCGATTGATTTATATTCAATGCATACAAATGTATACTCTGAAATCACGAAGTCTAATGACGGTAATTAACACTGAACGTCGCAGAAAATGTTGGTCAACATCATAGAATTCAGGTTTTTGTAAAATGAAGGTTGTCTGCGTTATTTTCAAGGCACTGGAGCCACACTTCTGTCGTCAATAATTTTATTGAACGTACTGAAACATTTTAGGTATTAAACTCTTACTACATTCTCAAGTCGTATGGTCCAAGCAGGATGCTACTGTTCTATAAATTTTCATTCAGTAGACACAGGTGGTGTCGCCAGATCAAGACTTGTTGCCCCACCCTAATTTCCCCAATAGGGGAATCCCCACTTCTGCCATGCTATTCTCTCTCCCTGACGGAGAGAGGGTAACTTTTTCCCCTCAATTCGTGGTTCGCTCCCCTCAATTGGTGCTGCCAATTCGATCTGACTGCTACAGCTTTGTACATTTTTTCTTTTTGGGGAAACACCGAAAGAAAAATGTACCTTCTGAAAATACACGGAGCTGTGACCTATCTGTTCTAGAAATGTTCTTTCAGGTCGCACCGGTGTCTTTCAATTTCTTTAAAAGGAGAAAGGACGGTAAAAGAACGTGCCTGTCTCGAAGCACGTGACAGCTCGAATTACGCGCTGCTCTATAAATTTTCTCACAGGAAATTAGTCGAGTCTTCGGTCATCGTAGCGCTGAAACAAGTCGTAGGTGTCATCAAATGCCTCGTGCTCGCAGGAAACCGGAACACATTTCTCGCGGACGCATCGCGAAAGCAATTTCGAGTCGTGGGCGGGGGGAAAAAAGGGATAGCCCGGGAATCGAATCGTTTTCCCGCGGAGCTGCGATTCAAAATCCAATTGGCTTGATCGGAATCCCCGAAGCCGCGTCGTGCGCGCGCGTGTTCGCCTTCTATCGATCGCCGTTCTATATTTTCGCGACTGATTATCGTTTTCTAATTACTGGCCGGCGTCTGGCGGTCCGCGTGCACCGCGGAGAATAATCGGAAGCGTTCGGGCATCCGGCTTTTATCTCCGGCTCTTCTTGAATCTCGCAGAAGATTTAGGTATGTTCGATTACGACACGATTCTTCGGACAACCGATTCTCTTGGTTAACCCTCCGACGCGACTATGGGGTCCGGGTCTAGTTGGACCCAGAGTATCGAAATCGTTATACGATTGCTCAGTTTCGACAGTAATCAACATGCTAAACGTTCAGCTGCTGCGTTAGGGATAATAAAAAGAGAGTAACGTGTCTGCAAGAGGTATTTACCATCGAAAGTATGTTTTAAAATATTTATAAATGCAACAGCGAATAGTCGCGAGAGAGATTTTTTAAGAGAATCGATTCAAGATCGATTTTTTTAGGTGAATCCCTATTCTGAATCCGTTTGGCCTTCCAAGTGGCCTTTCTTGTCTCTAAACCTTGCTTCATGACTCGACACGCGCGGACTTTTTCAGAAGGACACGTCGCTCGGATCCATTGCCGCATTTTTAAGCGACTTCTCTCTCGCTCTCCCGTTCTCTCCGTCTTTATTTTAACACGTCCGCGTATTAATACACTGCTGTATATTTTTGATATCCTCGGCGCTTCGTGTTTTTCCACGAGAAACGCTGTAACCTGATTTTCTGCTTACCAGCTGCTCGCGACGGATTTTGTCGGAGTCGGAGAGGATCTTCAGAAAAAATTTGCATATGTTTCAGAGGATGTTGAATATGAGTGGAATTTTTCGTGCTGCGGAAATTATTCCTGATTAATGTATAGGGTGGTCCAAAAGACACTTGACCATTTTAAGATGGAACAAGACTTTTATTTTCTGAGAATTCACATTTATTTTGGAGATGTGATCCTTGTAAATATACAACGCGGTCCAAAAGTCACCTGACTACTTTAAAATAGCCTCCAACTCGTTTATTTTGTAAGATTCACATTTATTCTTTTATATTCCTTGTAACTGTACAAGGTAACCCAAATTCCTCGGACTATTTTGAAACGGTATAATCTCTCCTTTTTTTTGAAAATTCATCTTAATTCTTTTACAAAAGAATTCTAGTTTGAGGTGGTTCAGCGATTTTTGGATCTCTCTGTGGTAGAATTGACACTGATAAAAGATGCAGTTTTTGTGGAATGTAAAGATTTATTTGCGTTGTAAATTCTCGAGGTCCCACGGGTTACCAATTAATTTTTCCATTCATTACGGAGATTCGACTCGTTATATTTTAATCGATAAAAATTTTGTTATTTAGGATAGAAGGTCATTGTCAGCCTTCGATTCTTAAAATCGCTGTAACCTTCACGGGTTTATAATAGTTTTGGCAATAGTTTTGCCACTTGGTGAATAGTTTTTACTTGCATCTCTTTTTTCAAAATATTTCAATTGTGAATAGAATAGATGAAGAGTACACCAACATTAATAGAAAACTCAGTTCACCGTGAATCGATTACGATCTTCTCCAAGGAAGCAGATTTTCCTCTGGTTCTTCAATCTTAACTCATTAAAATGTATAACTTTCTTCCCGTATATGTATTCAGGGTTTATAACAGTTCCGGGTCCCCGAAAGACGAACGAGCGAAAGAAACTGCATTTCGTTCGGCAGGATTTTGATAAATAGAGGTATTCGATCTCGCTTTCAAAGTTCAGGCTCCAAGATATCGTCGCAGATTTCATAAAAACGCTACAGAAAGTCGTAAACAATGCCGGCGAGCCATTGTGCGGCTAGAATCGCTGGAGCACTGTATTTGTAGCGAGCAATTCCTTTCTCCTCTCATTCGAAATAATCGAAGCAGCAAGTTTCCGCGGGACGAATCGGAGAATGATTGAAAAACAAAGCACCGTCGGTTACCGCGAATTATTTTCTTGCGCTCCAGATCGATCTTGGGACTATTTAATCTGTAATTGTTCGCAATTCTCGCGTATTTACGATCTCCAAACTCTTTCACAACAATTTTTTGTTTAGGTTTCGTTTCTCTTATTCAAATTCTTCCGTTGGATAAATCAATTTTCACTAGGACTTACTTCACTAGGAAATCAAGTAATATTTTCCTAGTGTAAATTATAATTTTCTAGTTTTAATCTCGATTCGGTGGAAGATTATTGGGACTAATACGTTAATTACCACGTCGGTCACCCGTAGGTGACGCTAATCGTGTTTTACCAGCTTTAGAGATTCATGTTTGTCATGATACAGTCAAATTCAGGGTTTACTCGATATATGTGCAAAGTTCGGGCCAGCCACGGACACATATCGGCCAGGAGATACTATTCTTTGATCCACGCGATTTCTTGGCGACTGAGATCTCTCGAGCTTCTTGATGCACGGGGTATATGTACCCCGCAGTGGGGATAGTTCTGGGACTTTTACCGGCTAGGCAGTTCGGACATATACAGAGTAACCATTGTACACCGAATTTTATTAGGATTTTTAGGACGAGGAAGGATTAAAGCAGCGTCATCTGTGATAAATTTTAACTTTCTAATTTCTGTCTTTCGAGGTCGATATTTGTCATTTGACGTGTCGAAGAAGCAAACTAACGCTAAACTAAAGCTAAACACTCGAAATTCCACCGTGGCATAGAAAAAATCACATGCGGTTTTAACAGGGTCGCTCGAAGGTCCCGTTTCATTTAGTTTCGTGCATCTCCTTGCACAACGTCGTACGTTGGTTTCCGAAACTTGTTTGAATTACACGTAGACCGCGTTCGATTTCCCCCATAGAAATCGCTCTTGGAATGTTGCGAGGTCTACCTGAGCGATCCGATAATTCAAGACGCATTTTCGGTTAGCATGGCCGGGCGCATAAAGAAACAGATTCATGGTCGTGGGGCCTGAGGTTCGTGCTGGCGGGTAGTCTGAACATGTCGAGTCATAAAAGAACGGCGTATCCCCTTACTGAAAGCTGTTCGCGAGGGAGAAGAAAGGATCAAGCTGGATCCAATCGTCGTCCGAGAACTGGAGACCTACCGAAAGGATCCACCAATTGAGAGATCCAGACCTCTCCCGTGGATTTTTCCTTCTTCTAATCCCCGGGATTCGGAAAAAAAGATGGCCGACGAGAGCAGCGTGGTTGTCGAGGGTCGAAAAAGGGACCCGGAAAAGGGGGAGGTCGTGTGTCTAGGCTTGCCTGTTCCAGTTCGTCGGGCAACGGCGATTCGTTCGTTGCCCGACGGAAACGAACGGTCCGCAAAAATGTTTCGTCCGCTGGAACTTTCCACGCTCCGCGGCCTCCCGCTTCGCCAATAAGCTCTCCGCCACGGAATATACTGGGCTGCACGGAAAGTTCGCGACCATTTCTCACCGGCAATATTCGAATTGACCCGAACGAATTGTCCGGGAACAATGTTTCCCGCTCTGAACGTCCCCCTTTTCCTAGTTTTTTGGGGGAAACCAGTCGTTACTACCAACTGCGAATTTTTGCGCAATTTATTTATACTTGAGTAAGATGTTTCTCAAGAGTGTGGATCGAGGACAATTTTGTTAGACTTCTTATGGAAACCAGAAGATAAAAATTGTATGAATTTTTGCTCATGCACGTTCGAAAATTCGTACAACAATTTTAATCGACTTGTTATGTAGTGGCATTTCTATGATCTCATTGTGGTTTGAACTTTCTTCCGAACTAAATGTAGGTGGGGATTGTTTCACCTAAAAATTTAGCTACCACGGCACACTATTAACCTGTCAACCGGGCGGGACGTATGAATACGTCAAACGTAAACAGTATCGGGTACGGGTAGGGCATATGAATACGTCCTTGAAATATATGTAGCGCCCTGGAATGCGTGGGACGTATATTTTCGAACAACAAAGGTATTAGTCATCCATACATGTCTCCACATGAATTTAAGACACGGAGGGAATCAGTATCATTTGGCTATTGAGAGTGGTGGACGTGGCGGGCGTTCCCCGGTTAACAGGTTAACCTTCTAACCCCTTGTATAGTCTACTAAAAATAGTAGAAATACTGAAAGCGTTCAAAAACACGGAGAACCAATCCAAATAGAATATAGGGCTTGTTTTACCTAAAAATTTAGCCATCAGAGCATACTGTAACTAAAATTCTAGACTATACACAAAAAAAAACAAATAGTAGAAGAAATGCTATTGTCCAAAATCACGGAGAAATAATTCAAATAACATATAGGGCTCGTTTTACCTACAAAAATTAGACATCGGAGCGCATTATTAACTTTAACTAAAGTTCTAGGCTATACAAAAAAAGAAAAAAAAATCGAAATGCTATTGTCCAATATCATGGAGAAATAATTAAAAAAGACGTGTAAGGCTTCTTTTACCCAAGTACCACTAACAGACGGTTTTACAGTGCACGAAAAATGGCGGAATCATCGGGGAACTTTGCGCAGCAATCTCAATTAAATATACAGAGGCGCCGATCTCAAAAATCAGCAGGAACTTTCCGAACGATCCCGATAGTTTCGTTTCCGGGAGAAAGCTCCGGCACAGTTCGTCTTCTGCTGATCCAATTACTATTCGATCCATCCTCCACCCCGGGAGATCGTTCTTCTTGCGAGAACGTATTCGTTCGAGCCGTGCCCTCGTCCCAGTGAAATCAGCTCTGTTTGATTCCGCGAGCACACACACACACACACACGCGCGCGCGCGCGCGCGAACACGGGTTCGTTTCCGCACGCGGAGGAAACGCGATCCTAAAATCAGGCAGACGTTATCCGTGAGATAGGATTATTGTAGCACCTCTTGTTAGCTTGCTTGTCGCGAGAAACGGCCGCAAGAAAGCCGCGGCTGGTATACTCTTCGGCGATTATTAACTCGTTCACTGTTACGTGACCCACATGTGGGCTTGGACGGGTTCGAGGGACTGGGCCGTGATCCACGAGTCGACAAGGACGAGTTTTTCATCGAGTTCGATCCACATTTATCTCTGGATGATTTTCATTACGGACTTCGAGACCCGAAGTGTTTCATCCCCTATTTGGACTCGGAAATTAATGGACAATTTCAATTAAGGGATTTACTATTTACGAGACATCTAAGCGTTGAAAAACAGACCTTCTCTTTGGATTGTAATTTTTAGTTGCGAATATTGCAGTTCAGAAATTAATTTCAATAGTTGGTACAGTGTATTGCATCCGAGCGAAGAACAAGCAGTTCTAGTAGTGTCAAACAAGTTTCCAAATTAATTTTCCATGCAGCATTTGCGATTGTAATTCATCAATCGTAATGGATCAGCTCTGTACTTAAAAATCAAGTAGAACTGACCGATTTATAAGAGATGACCGTGTTGAAAAACGTAATAATAGTGCTGGTAGGATATCGTCACTGATTGTTTAATTTTTCGCGTTCGACTCTAGTTATAGTTGGTCTCGTTCGTGGAATACATCGGGACAGGCACGAGTTTATTTCAAACCGGTCTATTTCCCTTTATTTTTAAGCGCGACGTGTGCGAGGGCTCAGAGACAGGGAGGGGGCGTGTCATTCATAAGACATAAATTATGAACGCCACAGCAGCGACGTCTCCTATAAAAAAAGAGGCGTGATAGAGCCTCCCACTCGCTTTAAATAAGTATTCTCGGACTTATAATTTTCTTGACAACATTCTCCGACTTATTTTGTTCTAAGAATATAATAACAACGCATCTGCCACCGAGAATGAGGCTTCCGGCCAACAATAATTCTACTCGAGCTTTCGGTGAGCTGTGGAAGTAGAATTTCGAGCGATAAAACTAGCACTTGGACGATATCGGTCTCGTCTGTCCTATTCCTAGAGTTCCTAGTATTCCCAGAGGGAAATGTTTGACACCAGCGTTTTCTTTTTAAGAATTTCTTTATGAAACTATCATCGATGTGTTCGTGATAGTTTTCTGATTAAAATGAGACCGAACACGATATAATTTGCATAATGTTTACTTGTTTAATCCACAATACAGTGGAACCTCGATCATCCGAACTAGTCGGCGGAGTAGCAGTTCGGATAGTCGATGTTTTTCTAAATCGTGAATTGAACAGGTGAATAAGACTTAAATTGTATCGTGTATGGACTCATTTTACCCAGAAAAATGTCACAAACATGATGGTAAAGGTTTCATAAAAAAAGATTTGTTACTAATTTCGTAGCCTCACCGACATATCTAATATCGTATCGTATCACACTTTTCCAACATTCAAGCTCCTGTATTTTGAATAGATTGAGGAAATCCTTGGAAGCCTAGTTAGGTGAAACAAAATTCGCGGAAAAGTTGAACGCAGACGAGCAATAATGAAAGCTGCAACAGACCGGAAAACAGGAAACTCGCCTCGATAATGACGTTCGCGTTTTCCATCGCGATCGAGTTCCCAGGAAAATACGTAAACTCCCGAAATAACGCGATACTTTCGTGCGACCCTCTCGCACGCGAGGCTCGCAGAGAAATCGATCGAAATAAAAACTGGTACGTCTGCCGGATTAGCGGAGGATTAACACGAGCCGCGGCAGTGTGCAGCATGATTCGCGGAAAACACCCTATTGCGCCCGTGGTATAACCTCCTCGACTTCCGTTCCTTGGGAACGAAACCGTCGGGAGAAAATCAGCCCCTTCGTACTCGGTGAAATTAACCCCCGCGCGCAGATCTTCGAGCACCAATTTCTCTCGCGTGCTGCAACGCAGCGATCAACTTTCCAACTTCCGTTGTCTCTGCGTTCCTTGAGGACGATCCTCGGCTCCACGAAACACGCTGCCTCGGTCCACCGCGAATTATCCCCACTATCGCGGGGTGTACCCCGTGAGGGGTCACGAAACGCGAGGGGTCTCGGACGCCGAGGAGTGTAAACATAACAACACGGCTTGGGTATGTCTCCTGGACGATACGCGACGCTGGCAAGCCCGTGTTGTTGACATATATCGAGAATTAACTGTGTATTTCATTTCAAGAACACTGAAAATAGTGGAGGTTTATTCGATTGCAATGAGATTCTATTGGAATTCTAATTGTTCTTTGTATTCAGTATCTCACTGTGTGACGTCTTACAGAACCAAGAATGCAGTAAGCGTACAAAACAAGAAACAGTCCAATGATCGAAAAACAACCAGTACAGTAGATGAATGCATAAAATCCACTTATTAGCCAGCGAATGATACAATTTACAAATATTGCATCCAGAAGCCAGTCCCAATTATGAACCAGGTACAGGCACAGAATCAGATACAAAATTATCACCAGAACTACCAAGCCCTAAACGTGACTTAGACTAATCACTTTATAATAACAGAAAGATTGAATTTGCTCAGGTTTCATACCGATTTTTATGGTAACATGTACTCCAAAGAAGAGATATATGAAAAAATATCCCGTGAAAACGTTTCCATAGTTTCAGTAATCGTTAAAGAAGAAATCATCCACCAGTCGTTTTGACTGGTTCGGTAGTGCTAGTGTTATTGAAAAGAAAATTGCCAAATCAATGATTGAACACACAGAATCCCCAGCCTAATTCCCACTAGATAACGTAAACAACGATAAACCTGCTCATTCGTCATCAAGCATATTATTACCCCCATTACAGCGATACTATTCCACGTCGAAAAGAACCGTTCAACAGGGGGTTAATTGGAAAATTCCGTGTCGGTGTCGTAGCGTTATCTGTCGTCGCGCGTTAGCAACGAATGTTAGCGGCGGAATGCGTGGAAGTTGACACGCGGCGTCGAAGAAACTCACGACGTATTTATTGCGTGGCAATCTCGCCGATCGATCGGCACGGTGTTCCAGCGATTCCGTGGAAAAGGCTTGCTGGTTGCTGAAACCTGGAGGGCGGTTACGCAATGTTGGGAAACGACACGCGATCGCACGCGGTTTATTCGCGAAAATTCTAATTAGACTGAACGGGGCGGGCCTCGATCATCGGACGCGAGTGCAATGCGAATTGGCTGAGCGTGCGATGGAAAATGCAGCGAGCAACGGGACGCAGCGGATTATATTCTTCGCAGTACAGTAGGACCTCGATTATCCGAAAGTGCTTCGTATGTAGCTCAGCCTAACGTGACCAGGCGGATTTTTATGTAAAATAAAAATTATCAGCATTGACTACAAGACACTAAATATATCGCCTAAAAATTTTCTAGAGTTTGAAATAATATACTGACATCTCTAAAATTTGTCTAATATCATTATTGTTTCTGTTAAAATCCGCAGTCATTTCTATTGCGAAATGTTTGAATAAATTAATTTTGCTATAAATTGTTGAAACAATTCCTAGATTAAATTCGTGATCTCGGGACTATTAATCATGCGGACGGTTCTACAGTGTACGAAAAATGGAACAAAAATTCCGGTTACGTTCAAGACCATCGGAGAAATAATTCAAATACAATATGGGGCTTGTTTTGTTTAAAATTTTAGCTACCAGAGCGCATTTTATAGACGGTTTTAGATTTTACGAAAAATTGTAGAACTGGCAGAAATGTACAAAACCACCGGAGAAATAATTCAAAGAAAATATAGGGCTTGTTTCATTTAAACGTTTAGTTGCCAGAGCGTGCTATTAACTTTATAGACGGTTCTAGATTTTGCAAAAAATAGTAGAACTGGCAGAAATGCCCAAACCCACCGGGGAAATAATTCAAATAAAATGTAGGGATTGTTTTGTCCAAAAATGTAGCTGCGGGCGGTTTCGCAGCTCACGCCTAGCGAAGGTGTAATGGAAAATACGTCGAGCAGGTCGCCACGGGATCGAGGGTACCGAAAGTCTCGTCGTTTGCCGATCCCGGGGACTTTCGAATCGAACGTGAAAGGAGAATCGACCGTCGCGTGTAATGGATCGCCGACGGTCGCCACGCGAAACGTTGCCCGCATCAATTCCACGAGGATTATTATTACCGCCAACGGTTTTATTAGACAGCGACGTCGTGACGACGACGGATGTTATAGGATCGTCCCGCGCGCCCCGGTACAAATGGCCGAACGCTGCGGCAGAATGGACATGCATCGATCTATTCGAGGCTCCCGTCAGCCATTTTTCACGCATCGTTCCCACTAGAATGGCCCGGCTACACCGGGCTCTTCAGAAATAAACGATCTATGGCGAGACTTCGCACTTCGTTCTACTTTGAATTTGCACGTTGATGCAGAGTGATGTCGCCGGGGATGGGGATCGAGGGATCCACCTATTCTTCGTGCATCAGCGACGGTAGAATGACCGGCTTCTTCCAAAGAGATTGTTTCACGTTTCAGTAGACTTCGGTGACGAGCTTCTATAATATCAGTGAAAATTATTTAATCCTTTTTGGACGGGAAATTTTTATTGTTTATTTTTCTTCAGGGTTTTCTTCTGTCCTGTACAATTTCCCTAATAATCTTTCTTTTGTACCCTCATCGGTGGCATTCGTCTACAGAGGGTCAACGTGTGACAATAAATTAAATTTTTTTAGTCGACCACGGATATTATGCATTTACGATAGAAAAAAATAGACGCAATACAGTAAGACAGAAGTACAGCAATGTATTATTCAGAGATATTATTTTATTAATTTTCCTCCGAGAAGCTTTTGAAGTTCTTTTGCAAGCAAGACGATGGGGGGGGGGGGACTAGGCTTAAACCTTCCTACACCGTCGAGAAAAGCTCGAGAACTATTTGGCCACGGGAATTCAAGACTTTTCTGCTAAAACTGACGTGTCTATTTGCTAACCCTGAACATACCAGTAAAATTCAAATTTGGATTGTTGAAATTATAAAGACTCTTTCAGAGGAAATGATTGAGTAACGTTATTAAATCGTGCTATTATTAAAATAGCAAAAAGTCTATATAGAATTAGTCGTGTTATGTTAATAATGTAATACGTGTCCTTTAATTTTAATGCACGGTAGATTTAGTGTTAAATAAACTTTGACTAGTTGCAGTTCTATGCAATTTACATATTTTGCCAAAATATATACGTATTATACATAAAATATTTACATATTTTTACATATTTTTACATATTTTTTATATTGTTTTAAGTATGAATCATACAATTTTCGAAATCTGAACCTACCCAATTGTACACCTATGGTGTTCGATTTATGTTTAAGGGGTGGAACCGGCAAAGATCCATTTCTCGAAGTGCCAACCTGGGCTGACAACACAAGAAACATATTTTAACAAAAATCGAACGGTCTGTAATACACTTTTCGTGTTGCCTTAAAAGTGGACGCAAAAAGTCCATCTAAAATCGTTCAGCCATCGCTAAAATATTTTACCAATCGTTCCTAGTTGCCGATCGTTTCTCAGTTGGCACTGTGGGGGTTGTACTTTAGAGGGTGGTTCACCCCTTAAGCTCCAGTCTCCGCAGCTAAAAAAATACGCGCTATTATTTTTAGCTGTTTCATAAGCCTCGCAGTTTTCGTCCAAATCGCTCGCGACCCTTCAGAGGAAGGTTCTTCCAGTTCATCGAGTACAAAAACATATATATAAAAAAAAATATGTCGCCCCTCGCGAAATATTTACAAAATGATTAAACACTGCTGCAACCCTCGGCCGAACTGTCTGAACTTGTTAAAACAATTTTATCGAAAGCGGGACGTGTATATTAATAATTTTTGGCTTTCCATAAACATGAAATGTTACACAGTCCTAACAGTACGTAATTATGCAGTGGAGTTGACAAAACCATAATTTTTTCATGAAAATCGTCGGGAATCGGTTTTTGCTTTTTCCCGAAATGTGTCTCGGCGAATCTGTCGTCAGCCCTCGTCTGATCCAGGGATCGGATAACAGTGTTTACAATCGCGCACCGCCGGAAAGATTAGTTATCAACCATGGGCACGATTACTCTGCTCCTTGGATTGTTAGTGGAACCCGTTCCGCGCGCAAACGAACGCTAACGCGCGATCATCCAATTTGTCGGCGAACTTTTGTAAGCGCGATCGCGGCTTATAAATACGGGACGTAACAGCAGACGTTTATGATCGCGATACTAGACGGTTAATTTACGACGACAGAGGCGTACGGACCCCTCGTAATGCCTCTTTCATCGGGGACTGACGCGGTGCACACGGTGCATCCCGTGCGCATCCTGTGCGCATCGTGCGCATCGGCTCACGGAACTCGATGCATACAACCTTGTTGCATCTTCTCGAATCCGTCTTTACTCGTGAGCAGACTGTCCATGGACACGCGAGGTTTTATTTCGCGGGATTTACGGCTTTCGGAGCGGACCGCCGCCGACTATAGTTATTCATGCGAGCTCCGGAGTCTTTAGAATTCAACTTTTGCTTTTGAGAACGATGTCGAAGGTTCTGAGAAATTTTTCTGGACGATCCGAGACACAGAAGTGCGTTTACATTGTTTGATACATTGTTGATAGAAGATAGAATAGTATTTCGTAATTGTTATAGAAATTTTCGGTCTTATGGTATACTTCTGTTTTTTGGAAACAAAAATCCGTACTAATTTGCATTATGAAGCGACTGCGGATCTTTATGCAAAGTAAAAATTTTCTCGATTGCAAGATATAGTAGTCATATTCCGTTCTTTGTGTAATGACCTTTTATTTACATGTTCGCTGCTAATGTCACCACTACGATTTTGTGTATCACGTTAAGAAAATCAAAATGATTTTGAGCTGGTTCGTTATTTAAAATTGTAATGCCTAATACGGTTAGGTACGAATTTATAACTTTTTCAGGAAAGTACCTTTCGAAACTATTTTTCACATAAAAACGTTTTCACAGGAAATTACTGAATTGATTCCTTTATTTAACACTAAATCTACTGACACTTTTTGTATACCTATTCCTACTGTGCGTGGTCCAAGTGGACGGTCCTTAAAAAAAGTTATTGTTAATATAATTAAACGTGAATAATAGTCAATTAGTTGCTGAATGAATTAGTAGATGAACAACTTCCATAAAATGACGATACAAATTTATTGTTATAATTTAAATTACACAAAAAATACTGCGATGCTCCCTCCCCGATTTACAAAATTGTACCATGTCGTCCACCTTTGCGGTTTGGATGCATTTGGCATGAAAAAGTATTATCAACCAGGCACATGCGTAACTTGATAGCGTCTGATTCAATAAGGCGGCTCATCTATTTTGAGTTGGCCAGGTCACATTGAGAAATAGCCTTTTTTTTATACTGATTGTTTAGGTTTAGAAAAGTAAATACCATATTATCTCGTGTGGTCAAATTGACCAGCAGCGGTAGGTAGGACAAGATGCATATATTTCTTGGAAAATAAAAGACAAAACAAGAAGTAAATATTGAAAAATATATTGTATACATACTTTAAGAAAAGTCGTAAAGATAAATACCCATGTGATAATGTTGTATATAAATAAATAATAAATAACTAATTTCTAGTGTTAAATGCGAAGTAAATCCCTGTCCTCGCCTATGGACGGTCTGTGTGTTTAGGTCTAGCTCGCGAATTTCACCGTGATTCATCATCGACGCGCATTGTTCCTAACCGCCACGGTCGCCGCGGCGCGGATTTCCACGGAAACCTTGGCCCGCTACGCTCTCTACGGGGGCTTTCCCGTTTATCAGCCGATCGGACGCGTCATAGGGGTTGAAAGCTACGATAGCAGCACCCGGTTCTTGGAACTGTTATCACGAAACGGTGTTGTAATACCTGGAGGTGAAGAAGAGTCCAGCTCGTACCAGTTTCGGCGAAAGATAGATTTTGTGTTGTGGGTGCGAGAATTTGTGGGCGGAGCTAATCAATAACGCTAAGCGTTAGTGCTATTGCACTGCTAATTTTCCTGCGAAACGATCTTATAATGTTTGGGGTGAAGGAGATTCTAGCTCGCGCCGTTTCTACGAAAAATACTTTGACCTTTTCCACTAGGGGTGCGAGAATTTTGTGGGGGTAGCAAATCAATAGGACAGAGTGAAAGTATTGTTATACACTTGTCAAGTTTTCTACGTAAAGATGTTATAATTTGACTGCGGATTTGATGCATTCATAATAACAATGAGCAGCTGCAATGTAAAACAGTGAAAAGATTAAAGAAATTCAAGAATATATTGCTTTGGACCCACCAAGATTCATAAAAACAAAAAGTCATTCTTAAGTGGCTCCTACTTGTTGCAATAGATGAATACAATTATTAGTTTGCATAAGAATTACGCAGAAAAAGAGAAGGAGGCGATTTTAGTCCAAGATGTTTCTAGGAAAGAGTTTTACCCTCTATTGTGGGAGTAAGAATTCGTGGACCGTGGAGGTAGGAAATCAATAGATCAACGTAAAAATATTATTACATTCTGACACGATATTATATATAATTCCAGAGGGTGGAAGAGATACTAGATCGCATATCGTTTCCATAAAACCTACTTTTGCGTTCTTCAGGAGTCGTATTCACTGTGGCTGTAGAAAATCAATAGAACAGCGTAAGAGTATTATTATACTATGTTAATTTTCCACCGAAACGATGCACCGGAGGTAAATAAGACTGTCGATCGCATCTTTTCTAGGAAAGATACTTTTAACCCTACTTTGCGTACCGCGGGGGCAGCGAATCAATAGGTTCGGGTGAGAATGTGATTACATCTTGTTAATTTTCTGGGCCTGCTACTGCAACCGTCGCTGCGAAGAAGGCGACAGAAAAGAGCTTCCTTTGGAAATGATTTTACATAAGTTACTTTGAATGAATAAAGAAACGATTTTGTTGGCAAGATAATGGGTCGCGAGATGTAAAACCAGGACTGCAGTAGTCTGGCATTCTACAAGCCAGACGCTTCTCCACTTTAACGCATCATCTCTTCGTAACCGTTAGAACCTTTAGGCGACGGTTAACAATAACATCAATTTTTGTGGTCAGCTCGTCAGGTCGGGGGCGAACAATAACCAGCGAAGAAAAAATTATCACAATCTGTTCATTGAGATTTTATTACTTCCTAAGCTTTTTTTACGTAGTCGCGCAGCCTACTTTCATAAAAAAACCTCGGTTGAATTTGCATTGTGTGAGTTACAGTGAATTCTCGATACATGTCAACAACACCCGAGCCGTGTTATGTTTACACTTCTCGGCCCCTCGCGGGGTATACCCCGCGGTAGTGGGGATAATTCCTTGACGTTTATCAGCCAAGCTTTGGCGAGATATACAGAGAAATCACTGTGATCGAAAACAAAACGAACTGTGTCGGGACAAACTAATGAAATATTACAAAAATTCACCCTGTATCTTCGCTCCACCGATCCAACCAAAACCATCCCCTAACCCGACCGGCTCGGAAGCCTATCTCCCCGCGAACCGAATGCTCCCTGCGACACTCTTATCGTCCCGGTTGTTTGCAACAGTCGGGGCCTTCGCGTAACGGTTAATAATAGTTATTTTCGGAGAACGGTCTCACCCCCGTCCCTGGTCTCATCGTTCACAAGCGCTCCGGGAGAAGTTCCTTGGGTTCGTGCAACCTCGACCGGGCGTCTGAGTCATCGCAGCGCGAGGCAACCGACGAACGAGGCTTTCCTATCGCAATGGAAACAATTGCCGGGGCCGTGTTTAGAAAGTCACGGCGGCGGATCTCGCGAACAACCGCGTCGTAAAAAGCCGCGGCCGGATAATCAGCAGAAGAAGCGACGCTAAGAATCGAGAGGGAAAGATAGAAAGAGACAGCGGAGAGGGAGTAGAGAGACAGAAGAGAGAGAGAGAGAGAGAGAGAGAGAGAGAGAGAGAGAGAGAGAGAGAGAGTGAGTGAGGGAGGGAGAGGGAGAATGCTCGATGGGCGAGGCACGTCGCTTATTATTGCTGCCGGGGAACTAGCTCCGACTGAAAAATCGCTGACTATACTTGCGGTAACTCAACCCTTTGCGGTTAGGTCCGGGGCCCCTATGGGATCGAGAAACCAGCCGGGTCATGGATACTCACTCTATGCAGATGCACAAGGCTATATACGCTGCGCTATCGACTCTCCACTACTGTATTATGGAGCGGTGTTTAGCGGTATAGCGCGCGACACGCGACGAACATAAGCGTCGCGACTGTACCGAGTCGTACGGAAGACTGTAACGTGACTAGAATATGCTACGATTTGGTGGGAAGCTTCGGCTGCTGACAATGTGCAGGAAGTAATTCGTTTCTTCTGGTATTGATCTAATTCAATTATTCAGATTGCGCGGGAAGAACAATTCCCGTCGAGTTCTTCCGTGTCTCCTGACACATTCTCATTTCAACAATCAGAGATGTTCGAAGTATTTCGTTCGCTTCGATCCGTCGCGAACCCTCCAAAGAGCACTCGCGCGTCGTTTAATCGGTCGACAGCGTCGTCGATTGATCAGCTTCGAGAGGGGCTGATATTCTATTTACAAAAACGGTCACCAGCTACGAAATATGCTCACCGGCGACTTCGTGAAACGTCAGCATTGGATTCTTCATAGAACCGAGTTTTCTCAAGATACCAGAGTCGGGCGTTTCACAGCCCCGAGTCTTCCGAAGAGTCTGCTCCGCACCGAGTCGAAAAGTACCGAAAACCGAGCACAGGAGGAGGCGGTCTGTCAGAACTGATGTTCAGACAGTCGCAGACAAAGTTATCGACCTGCCCGGAGCAGCTCGCGAGCAAACTGTTTCATTTTTCACCGCTTTGAGCAGCCAAGTTTCTAACGAGCAGACGATCGTGGAGGCCGAATCGTCGTCGTCGAGCGATACCGTTCCCCCCCATAATGCACGCATGGTCTAACACGAGAATTAACTGACAACCGTGCGAGGAAACTTGGCGTAGTTTTCGGCAAAATAAGCGAGGATCGCGACCGAGCTCGTGTCCGCGGCTGAACGATCAAAGGAAACGCAGCCGGAGATCCCGCGCGCGGGCGAACGTGATCGAAATAGCGACGCCGGGTCCGCGGGGGAAAGAATCGTCGTGAAATTGGGAAGCGTGATGACGAGGCAGCGGATATTTGTGCGAGCGAAGAGTTGTCTGATTGTAAGAAACAAGGGCAACTAGAACATCCACGTTTTTAAAGTCTGCTAATCTTCCTAGTTTCTAAAATTGCACCTACTTAGCATGGTGGACCAATTTTTGTTACCGTGAAAAAATTACTGGAATTTTCTCTGATTTTTGACGAATTTTAGCAATAGAAATAGGGCGTTCGTTCAGTAATTTGTCGCAAGAGTGTCTTCAGAAAGTGATTTTTGCTAACGAAGAGAATCTCAGAAGGCCTTGAAGAATCCTATAAAGGAGTATAGTTTCCACGTGACAGCGAGAAGGCTTACGCGAGGTTGTATAAGGTGATAATTCGCGATCTGCCTTAGCCACGCAAAGTTTCCTCGTCGATTCGCGGATTTTTTCCTCCGGGATTTTGAATCCGCGACGGTTGCGCGATCTACGCGATGCGATAATAAAGGTCGATCAGTTTCGAGCGATCTCGGAGACTCTACTTCTCCGTCTGCGCGCTGCATATTACGTAAAGATGATTCTTCTGTGACGGTCCCGCGCGTCAATCGACTTGTCCATTCGTAAAATGTGTCGGCGTTTACATCGAGAGACGAAAGCGCTGCGTCTCGGAAGGGGTTGTAGAACCCTCGCGCACACAGCGGATACACAATCCTCTGCGAGAACACTTCTCTCTAGCCAGTAATCTCTCTGTTCTTTGACAGAAGTTTTATTAGGCGCGACTTTCGCGGAAGATTAAAGTTGCCGATGGTGTTCAAATATTAACAAAGTTTGGCTGAATTAAACAGGACTGGAGCGGAAAAGTTTGATGCCGGGAGTGTTATCTGCTGGACGGACGTGACCGGTGTGATTAATGTAGTTTGATTTATAGGACGTTGATCTGGATGACGGGTTTGGAGACTGTGAACTACGTTGATTGATCGATGTGATAGAATTAATACTTTTTTAATGTTTTCGAGCTCGAGAACCGTGCAGAATAATGCTGTATTTACAGGGTAGATTGTGGGTTTTGCGGGTTTGTAGAAAAATGATTAAAAGAAAACGCGAATAGTCAGACTATCAGTAGAATTTAAGGACACTGCTGTGTATCTATAAAATTAACTTATTTGTAGACGGTGGATTTTATGCATTTACGAATAAAAAACGAGCTGGTGCATTTTAAAACCGTCTGAGAACGTCGATACATTATTTTCATTTTATTAAGACCAGTAAAGAAAAAAGGAAATTTTAAATCTGTCTTCTGCTTCTTGAAATCGATCCAAATAATTCATATTGCGCATACTATCATTAGTTTCTGCTTCTAGTAATTGATGCAGAAGAGTCTTGTTTTCGATCAGGATTTCCAGTGATGGGGGATCATCATAGTTACCATTGGTCGGTTTCTTAACACTAAACCTACCGACACTTGTATACTTGTTCCTACCGTGCGTGGTTAAAATGACCCGTCCTTAAAAAACGTTATTGTTAATGCATTAAACGTAGATAATGGTCAATTTGTTGCTGAATGAATTAGTAGATGAACAACTTCTATAAAATGACGATGCAATTCAAAAAATCCATATTTCATCTCAAGGATAATTTTAACCACACAAGATTCTTCTCGCTATATTTATTCGTTTAACAAACATTGTTGCTATGACGTCTTCTTGAACTTACACAATTGAGACTTACACTATTCTTTGTTATATTCCGAGGCAGGTTTAGGTTAATTAATTTTTTTCTAAAATCACTGTAGTTGAAGTTTACCGTGAGTCACAATGCCTGTCCACCCACACTCCACTTTTATATTGTCGGCTCGCAGGTCCCAGAGTAGGGAGAGCTATTATGCTCGACGGAGCATCTTCCATCTGAAAAATAGACTATAGCGGCAACAAAGATGAAAAAGCACCCAGGTCTCTCTATTGTTACCGCAGTAGTTAGAAATGTATCGAATCTCGGGCCTCGAGAATCCCGTGACCATCGTACGGGTCTATACCAGAGAGACTTTGGCACACGGACGAGGCAACAGTAACGGAACGAATTCGTTCGGGTGCAAGTTTGTGGACCGCATAACGAAATTAGAGTCACTCCAATCGAGAATACTCGGAACAATGGTCGATGATCCAAGTACATCGGACCTGAAGATCTAAATCTCGATTGTCGAACGAGAAATAAACAAGTAACTATATTGAATTACTGGGAAAAGTCGCTCCTCAGCCAATTAGATAACCGGTGACCTCACAGAAATGATCTGACAATTGTAAGATAGCATCTCTTTGGGGATCACCACCCCTTCTCTAAACCAAATCCTAAGAGAATTGGAAAATTCGTTTAATTCATTAAAATATATTGCTGACAAATTATGAACTTCGTGTGAAAACTTATTTGCAACTGTATCACAAAATAAAAAGTGTAACCATCAGGGGGTGGATGCTTCGCGTCGAGCTATCAAATATGAAAATCTAAAAACACTTTAATCGCCAAACGAATACAAGAAATCGTTTGATCGACCAAGACAGAATCGCTTGGACAACGTACAAAATTTATGAAGAGGCTTCCGATTACATTTAGACTTCTCGAGTGTATGCACTTCAGGACAGGTGTTACGCCTGACCTCATTGTCGATGATTATCACAAAATCCGAAAATGATAAAATGTACGCACAGATCATCAGACGCGTAGTGAAAGCTCTGTCCAACGGAAAAGTTATAACGATCACCATTTGATGGTCTATCAGTTAACGAAAATGGAGAGTCTAAGCGTTCCGCAAACATGAAAGAATAAAGAAGCTCTCGGGCTACATTGCCGGAGTCCCTTGCCTAATCCTGCCGTCCCTCGGTGGTATAATTTCGAATCCATTAGGTCACTATCGGCGTTTTATCTGTCGCGGGTCGTCGTGTACCAGTTTAGCAGTACTCTCCCTCCCGGCCATCGACAAGCAGCGTAAACGTAACTGTACTTCGCGGTACCGTAGATCGTTCATAATACCTCGCAACACTATTTCTGACAAGCAGCGCTATAATTAGAGCACGTCGTGCACGCGGATGAACGAGGACCTGGTTAGACAGACGCTAGAGAACGAATGCGGGGGAGGACGCCGGGGGTGGAACTGAATCGGAGCCATCGAAAATTTCCAAAACATTCGATTACCGCCCTTGGGTCGCGTTCCTGTGCCACTCTGTTTTATAACGAGTCCACATCTATCTACGTACCTCCTGATTTTATTAAGGAGGGAACTAGGATCTATTTCCAGACCCGTTTACAATTTAATTCAATCCTTAGAACTTCGAAGCACACTTCAAAAATGCAACGATTCTGTTCAATTATATTCATATTCAATATTCAATAGTATGTAAATAGAAACTCAGCGAAATAGTAAAATTTCATTTGAATCCGAAAATATTTATGTTCTTAGCTCTTTGCACTCGAACCCCACATCCATTAACACGTTGAACGCCATGTGACCGGTACCATTGTGTTGCTTATGAATGATTATCGTAAAATGAATAGTATTGTACATCAATTGATTACTGCCGAAATGAACCGGATCATAGTGCAAGACGAGAACTTCGATTTTGGAATTAAAATAAAAATTAAATTGAAAACTTAAGGGGGGCAGTTGTTATAAATTGGATAATTATTAACATAAATTTGAGTGGGGCCGCATCGACCCTAATAGTTCACTTAAGGTTTAATCTGTTTATTGTCACTCTGTTTAGTTTAATCTCATCGGATCAAACGTTTCCAAAATGTATACTAGGTTAACCCTCCGAAGATAGAGTGGGGAGACGAGTCTGAATCTCGCGACATTAGGCAGCGGTGAGGTTGAGCGATTGTCAGCACGTACAGTAACGAGAAAAACTGAGTCTACACTATTTGAAGCAACATAACTTTTTAAAAATTAGATCAAATTACTCGAATTTTATTGAGAAGTGCGATTTTAAGTCGAAAATCGTGAAAAATGGCAATTTTTCCACTTTTAAACGTTTATAACTCGTAAACGAATTAACAATATCGGTGAAATTTTCAGCATGGATATAATTTATTCGAGCGAATCAAATACATTCTTTAAATTTTCAATACAGGCTCAGATAAAAAAGGTGAAAAAACCAACTTTTACTATTTCTTTTGCGATTCCGACCAATTCAAATTTTTTTCAAAAATTTTCTACACCTCGTCTAATAAACTAATCCTTCTAACTTCTCAATAACATTCAAGTCATTTGATCTAATTTTTAAAAAGTTATGTTGCTTCAAATAGTGTAGACTCAGTTTTGCTCGTTACTGTATGTATGAGTGAAATATCGGCGTGGATCAGAAATGACTCCGACATAGGCCTAGAACTCACAGTAATCTTAGGTTTCGCAGAAGATCGTGGAACGATTGTCACTACGTATGTTGTACCATCGTCCAGATTTATGATCGGGCGACGTGTCGCAGTAACGAAACGAGATGCGGTAACAAATGCGACCGAAAATACGGCAAATACTTTAGGTGAACACATTTCTTGTGGGAACGGCGGTGAGCCCACGCGATTTTCGCGCGCACGTGCGCAGCCTTTTTTCGCGATCGATAAGGGAGAAGACGCGCACATACACACACTCCGCTATCTTATCGTCGGCTTAATTTCGTGAACGCGGTATCGCCCCGGTAAACCGGTGATTAGGTCTCCTGGTATCCTGCGTTCGCCAGCTTTCGAAACCAGCCGACGCGGCGTCTCGGTCTTGGTTTACGATCCGCCGTTGTGGGATCGGCCGATCGGCAAATTTATCGCCCGCTTATGCTGCTTAGAAAGTCTTCGGTGTGCGCCGACACAATAGTCTTTTCGACGAGAATTCTAATCGCGGGGCTTAAATAATTGTCGGCGGAGAAACCGCTCCGTTTTTGCATCCTTTCGCTTCAATGTTGCTCAAATGATTTCATCAGGAGTCCTTCAAATTATGTTCGAAGAAAATTGAATGGAGCTTCTTCGTTTTTATCGATCTCTTTGAAATTGGTCTGAGTTGTTTGAGTTATCGAGTTCAATTAAATTCGTTGTGACCAAGGGTGCCATTTATGTATTAACATGCCACTTGTGTGAACTTAATAATAAGTTTCCGTATAAATTTGAAACAGATACGTTCCTCGCACGATACTAAACATCTTGGTAACAGTTGTTGTTGACATTAAGCAAGATTTTATTTGAATGTGTACAATAGCTACTTATGCATAGCTATCATTATGCATAAAATGGTTAATCTTCGTGGTGCGAGCGGTCTGAATGTGTAAATGACAACTTTAAAGTTGTACCTTCAAGCGATTAATGTTAGTGTTAAAACATTAGGTAATTTTGGTATGAAAAAATTTATTGTAGAAGAAGAATGAAAACAATTGACGGGATGGAACAGATTACAGCAGATAAAATGAAGGGGGGCGTGAGGAAAGCAGACTCTGCAAGGAGAATGTAAATAATGTAGAAACCTGGAGAGATTACAGTAGCTGAAGGAAAAGGAACGTATGAGAAAAGTAGACTGAAGAGAGAGAGAAAGAGAGAGAGAGAGAGAGACAGAGAGAGAGAAAGAGAGAGAAATAATGTAGTGAATCGAGGAGACTACAATAGGGAAATAAAAGAGACCCATGAGAAATGTAGACTGCGAAGAGTGAGGAAATATAAATAGTGGAGAAAGAACTGAGAAGAATATGGCAAGACACGATGAAAGAGGAACAACCTGAGGAACATTGAAGGAGAGGAAAATATAAATAATGGACGAATTTGAAAACGTTACACGTGGAAAGCACACGCCAGGAGAACGAAATATAAGTAATGTAAACGTTGAAAGCACGGCAGAGACCATCAAAGAAGACACAGAAAGCGCTATACATAATGGATGGCTCTAAAGAAATTACAGCAGGACGAATTAATACGTACACTGCCCAAAAAATATTCCGTTGGAATCAAAGTAATTTTGCCCAGTTGAAATTGAAATTGGAAAACTAGAATTTATGTGACAACTACCGTGTTAAGAAACACTATAACCATGATACTATACTATTTTTGGGACACAACGGGACTGTATGAAACCTACATATTTTAATATTATACTTATCTCTTTTAAAAGGTGTCTAAGCAATCCTTCATCAAGAAAACAATCTGATTCAAGAAAAAACATAATGTGAGGGTGCAGTCAAAAAGCATAAAATTCTCCAACCTTGTCTAACAAAAGTTTATAAAATAGACATATTTCCATTATCCATGCAAATCCACTACAAACATTAATCTTTCATCTTCCCAAAATTTTTCTAACTTTATTTATCTTTCGATAACAAGAAAAATCAACACGATAGAAAATTGAAAATTACGGCACAATGAATTCGCAATAAAGGAAAGAGATCGCTCTCGTCGTTGACAACTAATTGAGCAACGTGCAAAGCGCACAGCTCATTAATTGGTTCGTGAAAAAACGTCAATGAAATTGTCACGGGGACCGGATTAGGGTTACTTTTTGGGACCAATCGCGGCCTCCGTCAACGGGCAAGTTCCCGACAGTTGGTCTCGAGTTACGCAGCAAGTGACGAGACAATGACTGGTGTCAGTGCCCGAAAAATCACGGGTCGGGTCAACAGAGCGCGGCCCGAGAACGTTTTCCCGTGTTGCAGCTATTTCGACCGTCAACGCGCGCGCGGAAACCTGATATTCGCCGGATGGCTTTCGAGTACACTGTGCTCTCTCTCTCTCTCTCTCTCTCTCTCTCTCTCTCTCTCCGGATCCCGAATATTCCAACGAGCCGAGTACTCCGATATATTCCGCCGTTCGCTCTCCTATTCCTGAGTAGTATGCGAGTATAATCGAGTACTCGATACTCGGAGCCCGTCGAGCCCGGCGCAAATTTCGGGGCTGTGTTTGACGATGATTCGCCGACCGGGGGCTATACTATGCTTTTGAGAACCGCTGGCCCGAATCACCCGAGGAACCATACAAAGCCACCGGCACGAGGAGACTCGAAAATATTCATAGTCGTCGACGTTCCAGGAGAAAGACGCGTACAATTTTTTTATGTCTCACGAAACCACGGAGTGGGGTGGAGATTATAAGGAACCTAACGGTTGTCCCGTGAATTAAATAAACCGATTTTTATGCGGATTTGATGATAAAAATTCACCGTGTGTCTGAACTTGTAAATGTTTATCGCATTCGTCGATTTTATGGAATTTGTTAACGAAAGTGTTAAGACAGGAATTCCATTTTTATTCGACTCCAGACGATTGCCATTGACGCATGAATTAGTCGACGCACATTGATCGTGTGATCGATCATACGAATGAAAGATTGCGAAGATTGCAAGCCTTTCTTCTAGAAAACGTAGTTGCAGACGCAGTTGAAATTTTTGTCTGTCTAGAGACACTTTAATCCCAGTTAATATGTAACCGAATGTTTGGATTAACATTCTGAAGTGCTCCTAGAATTTATTGGGTTGCTCGAATACTGTATGCTATTCGTCGAATCTTGTTTTATATTTCTTTCTTGCTCTTAAGAGAAAGAATTTCAAAGATATCACGATGTATGTTATTACTAGACTGTGTAAACTTAAAAATTCTTTACATCAGTCGTACGGGGCAAGAGTCGAACACAAAATCATTTTTGCTCTTGATCACCTTGGCATGCTCAGAATAAAACAATTGTGTTTATATGTGTTTTCACTGATACGAATTTGCGTCGATTGTGCGGAGCAAGAGTTAAACAGAAATTCATTTCTGCTCTTGTGTTCTTAAACGTTGCTGACTCTTTTAGACTTCGTCGATTTATTTTCATCGTAAATACATAGTCTAATTATGGCAAACTTACGATCACAGCCTTGTTATATGTAGTTGCTCGAAAGTCTTGTTCACTGTGTCCATCGCTTATTACGTTTCTTCAATCAGCATCTCGTGTATATTCGTCAGAAAACGCATTCACTACCAGTCGCAGCCTAAATCCGTGACCTTAATTCTTCCTCCCCTCCCGCTCGCCTCTCTCCCAGAAAAATCACTCGAAAAATCATTGGTTTATATTGAACCGTGGATACATATTCGCACAGAAGTCACGTATCATTCCCGTTTCTTCGGCTTATTTTTGGTCCGGCGAATGTTTTTCCGCTGTTTACCACGCTCGCTCCAATTCTCCGCCAGAAAGTCGAAATTCAAGCTTCGTGTGCCCGCGTGTAGGCGATGATAGATCTCGAACGTTGAAGGAGGTCGTCTCAATGATCGTTTCACCGACTCGGTTTACCGGATGTTTGATAAATAGATAGGCTTCGGGCCTCTTGTCTCGAGGGCTCGATCTGCGTTTCGCTTTTCCGTTAATGCGGGATTCAGTCCGGATGCGTTGATTCTTCGGTTGCGGAGGATTTGGTTCTGCTTCGTTCGAGCCTCTGTTGATTCTGAAAGACTACTATACTTTGCTCCGCTGTTGGGCGAACGATATTATTAGAAGCTTTGCGCTCTGTTAAGTTTTTGCTTGATCTTTGTGGAAAATTGAGCGAAATATCTTCATCTTGATTGATCTCTGTCGGTTAGTTGCGAGAAATTTGATCGATTTGCATAAAACCTTTACAAGTTTTACTGATTTCATAAGCTTTCCAAGATTTTCTGCAGGCAACTAGAATGCGTAGACAATGTTTAAGTTGTAAACTAGAAACTGGAGATCTTTTCAGTGATCGACACCCCCTTGAAAAGTGTGTTTCTATTTGTTTATTTAGAACATTATATCTGTTGCAAGACAATTTATTTATTGGAAAATAAATTTTCCATCGAAAATTTCAAAACTTCTCTCGCGCCCCAGATTAAGATCCACCGTATTAGAAGAAAATATGTATCCAGTTGCCCGCAGAAGAGCTCATTCTCGAGTCAAAAAATCTTTTCATTTCTTTTCGGTTAAGATTCTTCTGAATGAATGTTGTGAGTAATTACTCGAAAGATGGCAGAAGTTGTCACTGAGAATACACTGATTCAACTATAAATCTATAAATCTATACTCCGTAATGAAGCACGAATTGTAAACAATTCTTTTTCAGTAGAAAAAGATTTTCTGTTGCGTTTATGAATTTCGGAAAAGGTTCTAACCTCTTCAAGGATACAACCGCACGCGCAAGAACCCACTTCTCCCAACACGATCATGCTATTCCCGTTCCTATTTTGTTCGATATCCCCCGATTTCTAATTGTATGAAGTATGTCTAACCACGAAATATAAAAATCGTCTTTGTCTGTTCTTAGAAAATTCATCCTTGAAGAGGTTAAAACATTAGCTGTCGTAATACCATGGAACAGATTATCAAATTGCCAGTCCGACAGCCGACAGGACATACGACATTCCACCGCAGAATCTGAATCTCAACTATGAAAGTTAAGCTATCGGTATCGGAGGAATGACATAAAGTAATCTCGAGTCAGATGACGCATTTGAGCTAAGAAATGTCCAAGAGAAATATTCCTCGCGACCGGAATTGTCAACCAGGAATCAGTACCTTAATCGATCGATGCTAATTGCGCACGATGGTCGAGTTTTTCCTGTTTGCCCATCCTTGCTAGGACCTGTACTACTAATCTGGGTAGTGGTCGAGCTGCTACCCAATCTTACACGATACTGACAACGACAAAACGTTTGTAAATTATTTATTGCAAGCCGTTTGATGGGTGTAGAAATTCGTTCTGTGCCTCGGTAAAGTCAATTTACCGTTCGAGTCAAAACCGTCCTTCGATTCATAAAATTTGAGGATACAAATGTAACATAATTTCTGGTTGAAACCGATTCATTTTTTAGACAATGAGTGAACTTAACTTGGAAAACATTTTTTTCTGATAAAATAATGAAAGCTACTTGCATTTTTGGTTACGTTTTTTAAGCTTGTTGGAATTTATTTAATACTGCGCAAAATATTTTCTATTCGAGTGCTGAGGGTTAATTGGACAAACGAGGAATAATCGAAGCACCGCACGAATTTCTAGACCCGGTAGAAGGCATGATCGAGCAGCTAGAGTACTTCGACTAACTGAGGATGGTATAATTTTGATTGCAGGGAATGTGTGACATGTTCATCCAAACACAGCAGACGAGTAGCGTCAACGGCAGCAGCAGCAGCGGCAGCAGCAGCAGCAGTAACAACACCGTTCACCACCACAGCAAGAAGCGGAAGTTGGAGTACAACGTGAGCCAGCCGGTGATCCAGCACGCATTGGTCCAATCGACCGGCGACTACCAATTAGACAATACCGGGCTGCAGCAACGGTACTCCGTGAACGGTGCTAATACCGCGTTTAGCTCGCTGCACAACAATAATAATGCGCTGCAGAAGAGTAGCCCGAACCAACAGACCCTGGTACGAGCCTCGACGATCAAGCTCTTAGACACGTACCAACGCTGTAGCCAGAAGGTTGGTGCCGATTCCTGCGATCTCATCGCGTCGATAAAAGAAAACAAAAAAAAAGAACAGAAAGAAAAAGTATCTCGAAACAAAACAGTACAAAAATTGACCGAAAACGTAGAAACGATGAACTCTAGTCTCGGGACGAAAGCGACCGTAGTTGCGATCGCGAGGAGAGCCTCGATTATGGTTGCGACCCTACGCGGGCCAGCCCGACGTTAACGCTTCTCGGCCCATCTCGCCGAGATGGACGTCGACGATTTGTTGGTCGCGGTTGCGATTTGAAGCATATATTCGCGGGACAGAATGCATATTCACGGCTGTTATCGATACACGCTCGATGGGACCGCTCGAAACGGCTATAAATAAGCGTTAACGCCGAAGCCCCGTTCTCCTTCCACCAAGGAGACTCGCTATAATCTTTCTCTCTTTTGCACGGTTCGATCTCGAACAGGTCCGTGTTCCTTATACCACGTATCTCGTGTCCCGAACAGGTACGGTGACCATATTTTCGTGGAGAGAATAAAGGACAAATCAGGAATTGTTTCGCATTTAACTCTTTGCACTCGACTGTCCCTTCTGAGGCACCTCGGGAAATCACTGTACTAGTACAATTTCTGTGTTACTGACTGGTTTTACGTTCAATAAATTGTATACAGCGTCTACTCGATATATGTCCAAAACACGGGTCCGGCCAGGGACGTATATCGGCTGGAAGATACTATTTCTTGATACAATGCCGAACATAGAAAAGGGCAGCCCAGCTCGAATGGCCTTGGCCGCCGAGAAGTTCTGGGACTTTTATCGGCTAAATATTTAGAGGACATATATCGAGTAAAGACTGTGTACGCTCGATTTCATAGGGACAACATGAAAAAGATCGTGTGTCATGTGTAACGAAAATATGCTAGATTAGATAGGGTTTTTCACTTGTCCACGTATTGTTCACTAACGGAGATACTTGTTTTGATAAGCAAAATTCAACAATTTTTTCAATGTTTTTAAAAGGTACGTTAAAAACTTCAACTTAAATATTCTTCTATTTTTCCTCCGGTAACATAACTTTTAATTAACTTCTTCAAATAGTTCGCCGTCATTTATGTTTAAGTTCCAGTGACCGGAAATGAACAAAATGCTTTTACCGATCTCCGCACACAGATTCGTATGCTATGGGCCTTGTGCTGTGTGCCGATATTCGATTTATTTTAATTCGCAAAATGAAAAACAAAATGGCCATTTTAGAGGACAATAAATCTAAAGGACAGTGAAGTGAAATAAAGGACTTATGGTCACCGCGCTAATAGGACATAAATCTGAGACTGTTTGCACGCTGAACACTTCTGCAGTTTGATAAATTATTATCATTCCCTAATGTAGAGAATTTAAATTTCTGGTGGAGGCTGAAGCTGTAATCGGTTAAATGAAGTAGGCTTTAGATTCGTTAGCTCGGAACGGAGAAAATGAGACCTTGGAAAAGGAGATTTATTGTTAGACCCTGGACGTTTATGACGATTTGCTATTTCGGAATCGTAATTGACGCTGAACCAAACAACGATTCAATAAATTTCATAGCTGCTTTTGTTTTTAATTATCCTTGCTCGTTGTTCGAGTAGCAGGATGTAGGAGGGTTGAAGGAGTAACCAACATGATACATTTTTTTCAGTTTCGCTTTTTTATCAATTGAGTTATTTTAATTTCATGGAAAATTTGCGGGATTTTCAAATGTGTTACAGTAGTCTTTCTAAAAAGGCCACAAGAATTTTTTTACGGTATTTAAAATAAATTGTAGAAGACCGAACTCCAGGCTAGGGCACGTTTATTCTGACTAATAATTTAAGAGAGAGACTATTTCTTTATGTCCCTTCAGAGTACATTGAAATTTTTATGTTCGTCTAATGTTTTTCATATAGAAGATGATCCCGACAATATATGTATGATATGTTTTATAAGAATACTTATCTCGCTCCTCCGGATTAAGGGTAGCCATAAAAGTACAAACTTCCGAAGTAACTGATTATCAAGTGCTTCGAGATTTACGAGATTTTTTTACCGAGCCGTAAAATTTTAATGTACACGCCGTAAAAAAGAACCTCCATGAATGATCGATTAAAAAGATAGTAAAGTTTCTCGATAAGAGTATACTTCCACCAAAAAAAATATGTGATCCGGGGATAAGAGCGTTCGTTGCACCTTCTCTTGAAATTTTGCAAAGATACAATTTCGTGTCGTAAAAAATACACCAAATTTGATGTTGGCTAAAATGACAAATATATACTATAAACGTATCCCAATTTATTTATTTACTGCGAATCTTCATGTGGAGGAAAAATTGCTTACCTTAATTGCAACCAATTGGAGTGAAAGACAAATGTGTTACCTTTCTTAAACCCTTAGCACTCGATCGGCGACTCTGAGGCGCCACTAAAAATTGATATACTATTATTTCGAACAATTCCCACTATTATGGGAAAATTCATCTATCTAGGAAATTGCTAAAAATTGAAGAGTTGTATACAGGGTGTTTCACCTAACTCGATTATCTGTAATATCTGGCTTGTTTTTCATGATAGAAGAAAATGTCAGAGGAAAACATTAGTTGGTTCAGATGGGCAAATATTATGATAGGCAAAAAAATTTGTTCAAGGTTATATTTTTATATATTTCAAGTTCATCGAGGTTTTTTTAAATGGAATGACATATTTTCATTATCGCTATATGATAGCTGATGTCAAGACGAATCCAACGACCTGTAATATGACCTTCACGTGACCTTGAGTATGAAAAATTCATAAAAATAGGACACTTGATGTAAATACATAGTGAAACAACCATGACATGATCCCCCTAGGGTTTCAAGAAATGTTCTTGAAGCTTGACTAATGACTGTAAACACGTTTACAATCAATTCTTCTCCTTTCGGTGACTCTAATCAGTACGTTTAAGAAATTCATCGGGATTTATTCGATTGTGAAAGATAACGTTACTTTTCTGAAAAGATGGTGTACAGTGATGCAGAAAAGATAGAAATGATTTTAGTTCATGGTGAGGCTAGAAGTAACTCATTGTCAGTACAAGCATCTCAACTGTATTGCTATCGTATAGCAATAATAAAAATATATCCATTCCTTAAAAAAAAAACTTCGATGACCTTGAAATTCTCAAAAAAAAAAAATATAACATTCAACAAACTAATGTTTTCCTTTGAAATGTTCTTCTATCATCAAAAACAAGCGACATATTTTAGATGCTCGAGTTAGGTGAAACACCCTCTGTACGAGTTACAGTAATAAAGTTCAGATGCATAAAAGGAAGCAAATCGTGGACAATATAAGTATTCTAGGTCAAAAGATGTCTTGGCTTTAGAGTTATAACAGCTTCGAGTGCAAAGGATCAACAGCTCCGATGGGTTGAAAATAATATGACAATGTTTGAAAATTCTTGAAAAATCGCATGAACATACGCAGTCCATCAGGTTCAACGGGCGGCGGATGACTTTGCTCCAGATTCCGCCGTACCAAAAACTGCAGAAGAGTATCGGTAGCCTGCGTCTCGTCGAGATACGTTCATCTCCACGCCTCCTGAGGACCATCCTATCCAGGTGTAACTTATCCCTCTGTAATCATTTGCTTGGGTGTTTCATCGATACCCGCTGTTGCACCGAGTCGTGCAATAGGCTAACGACTGCGAGTGCAGTCGATTCGACGGCTGCGTGCATTTTATTGTGAGGCTCGTCCGCCGCTTTTGTGCGATAACGAACCTCGCCTTTTGCAGCGTGTGCGTCTGCTCTTGTGCTCGCCTCCGATACCGCCTCTCTGTGGCTCGTTAAACTTCCTTCCTATTGCTAAAAATATCCCGGCGTATTTCCACTTTTGTCATTTTCAGTTTCCCTTTCCCTCTGCGAAGCTGAAGAACTACCGCGAAGATCCGCACTCGACAGCAATATCATGCTTCTGGGGAACAGGTTCTTTCACAGTCCGCGGCAGCGAAGCCCGAAGACGGGTTCCGAGTTTGACCTGAATTAGCTTGAACCCTTTGTTAAAGTATCAAGCCGTTTTTCTAGCTAAAGTATCACCTCTCGATGCTCCTGCGTACCCTGAAGTCGCCTTCGAGTCTGCTGAACGACCGAACGTACCCCAATTTGAAAACTAGAACCATTCCCGGCAAGACTGGACCTTCCGACTGCATGTAGATCTAGCGCATCGAAGCGATCCATACGATCCTCTCGCAGCAATCTGTACCGGGATAATCAGTGGCATCCGGTAGCCCGGACGCTACGCTCGTAGTTAGCGCAACTTTCACGTAGCTTTGTTCTGGCAAAGTCGTAAAGCACCTCCGTCCTTTGTCGATGCTCGCTTACCTTTAACGACCCGGCGTCGTCGGGGAGTAATTACGAACCTGGAGGGCAATCGTTTCGGCTCCGGTCGTCGATCAGAGAGAATAGAGGCCTGGTGCGCACAGGATAAAACGGTCTTTCTCGCCGGTGCAACTTTTCCGTGTGGCGTAGTTACACGTATCGATTCCAAGAGCCTCCAAGGCTCTACCATTTCATATTTCATGTCGGTCATCGCGATGTTCACTTCCGTTCCGGTGAACGCCTCGTGTCTTAATGCCAAAGATTTTCCCTGAGAATGATCGATACATACACGCACACAAACACCGACACGATTTTCGTCTTATCAATGCCACGTGACCCTCGGTGTGCTCGATCAACGCGAAAACGTTTCTCGTTGTACGTTCGTTCCGGACCAGGTGAGAATCCCGTGATCGATGGACTTTGTTTGATCATACCGCTATTGTCGCTCTCTCTCTCTCTCTCTCTCTCTCTCTCTCTCTCTCTCTCTCGTCCGAGCTGAAACTCGCGAGATAAATGATTCAAGTATCGTCTGCAATATCAAACGCCGTACAGATCGGGCGAAATGATATTCGAAATTAAACGCGAAATTTCTGCGGACGGCTTGTCGTTTCAGTCGTCCGAAACAGAAAATTAAGTATTTTAATCTGTTGATTCGAATGCGCGTTAGCTGTTAAATATTTCGCGGACGAGGACTCAACGTTTTTTTTTTTTTAATTATTTTCAACGTGAAACGTCCTCGACTTTCAAACGCAACGAGCTATCTGGCGTTTTGAAGTAATATCGAGTACAGCGTTATTGGTCGTTCCGAGGTCTGGTTCGCTCCTACGTGCACGCGTCGTCGAACGTCTCTTGCCAACTATAGCTATCGAAGCTCTGCCTACGATTCGCGTAACGCTTAAAAATTTGCGCACAAGGCATAATCCTCCTACAGAGAGTCAATCCGTCGTCTTTCACTCGGCACTGTCTTCCTTTACGTTTGAAACAAAGGTGTGCTCCTTGTAACGTGGTTGTCCGAGGTGTATTCCTTTTCAACAAGCATACACAACGAGTCTCCCTCCCGCTGACCGTCTAAAGAAGTTATCTCCAATCTTCTTGGTCATACAAATTTTTTTTACAAGATGCAATCTTCTCACAAAGAGTCGATTAATCGTTCTCAACTAGCTGAAGTCGTCCCTTAACATTCAAAACGTTGTTGTCCAAAGTATATTTCTCTTCATCCCGCACTAACGAAGCAGCAGAACCTCCCGGAATATTATCAGTCTTCCAAAACTTTTGCGCAAAGTGTAATCTTTGGACAAAAGGTCAGCCAATCATCCTTTCACTAATCATGATCTTCTTATAATGTCTAGAACGTCATTGTACAATGCGTACTCCTGTTAACTAAGGTAGAAAAACTATGTACAGCCTTTTCAGTATTTTGGAAATAATTTTGCACAAGACATAATCCTCTCCACTAGCCAAAATCATCCATAACGTGCGAAATAACATCGAGATCTGTGCATCCCTTTTCAGTAGCTAAAAACTGATCATCATCCCTCGCTAACGAAGCTACAAAAGCTGCCCGCGATCTTCAGCAGGCTTGCAAAAAGTTTGCGCACAAGGCGTAACGCTCTCGCAATAGGGCGTATCGTCTCCCACTAATGCAAGCTAGTTCGCTAACGTATGTGTCCAGGGTGTGCTCTCGCACGGAGAGATGTCTAGGTGTCGTCCCTTACTAACTAAAGTTGCGGAAACTACGTACGATCTTTCTTAACATTTAAAAATTTTTGTATAAGGTGTATTCCTCCTACAGAGAAAGACTTGGTCGAGGGAAGGTAATGCTGACGGCCTGGCAGTCCACTCCGCCAACGCGACGAACGCAGTGGGTAGTACTGTAGTGTCGCAACACCATACCCAACAGCAACAACAGCTGCAACAACAACAACAGCAGCAACAACAACAACAACAACAGCAGCAGCAGCAACACAAGCAGACAGGCATGACGGCGCACAGCAAGCAGGTGACCAACGCTGCCAACGGGGGCGGTGGTGGCAGCAACCCCCAGGGGGATGGAGATTACCAGTTGGTACAGCACGAGGTTTTGTACTCAATGACCAATCAGTACGAAGTCCTCGAGTTCCTGGGCAGAGGCACTTTCGGACAGGTGCGATGCTTCTACCAACATTCAATCAATTCTATTCTACCTGCGCTTGAAAACAACTTGTTGAAACTCTGTTGTACAATCGTTTTGATTGAGCCAGATAATTGCTGAAAACTGCAGTTCTTTGTAGCAATTGTTCGGAATGAAGATTGTTCGATCTCCAAGAACCAAAATCGTTATTACACCGGTTCTCAAGGCCTCCTTCCTGCTTTGCGAATTTTTCCAATCGAAACCAGTAAACAGACAAACTTAAAATTTCGTATACATATTCAGCAATCTTCAACGAGCAAAGTAAAATTTATTTCATACGAAAACAGTGATTTTATTCAAAGGTACAATGGCTTACTTAGTGGTCTTTACAATATACATTTTTCAAAGTAGCGAGACTCTAACCGTAACTCATCTATGGCACGCGTCAAAGAAAAGATTGAAAAGTAATTTCCGTAAGCTCGAAGAGTATTCAGCACATGGAATTTTTAATAAAGTTTGTCTCCAGTGTTAACAACGGTCACGCCGAGGCTGTATCTGTACCGATTCTGTAGAGTCTCTCTCCCTCTCTTTAATTCCATTCACAAAAGAAAATGCCGTCGCGCATGGCAACGAAACGCGAGTAGATTGCCTTTCAGCCCTCAGAAATGAATCAGGAAAACTAGTTTATAGCCTAAATAAATGTGTGTAGGAACGGGCTGTGGCGGGGAATTTATATGAAAATTCTTTCGCGGACCCCCCCCCCCCATGCGTGTTCGCGCACGAAGGAGGGAGACCGGTCGCGTTTCCGGAGATATAAACAAGCTTTCAATTTGTCGCAGGTCGTGAAATGTTGGAAGAAAGGAACCAACGAGATTGTGGCCATCAAAATTCTGAAGAACCATCCATCGTACGCGCGCCAAGGTCAGATTGAGGTAAGCAGATCCGTGAAATCGTCCCAGAGAGACCAATCAGACGAATCAGTTTCAAGTCAGCCTATTTCTTAACAATGAAAATCGATTAGCATCTTATATTCATCATTGAGAACTTTAATTCGTCATGAACGGGATCGAAAATCTATTAAAACTTCCCTGAAGGTTACATTTTTTTTTTGGATTTGACTGTAAGCGCACAAACCTTCAATTCATTGATCACTTTGAATATTTATTATTAAGGGTGGAAAAAAATGTTAAAAGGAAAAGGCGAACACTATTGCAAGCAAGACAATTTTTTTCTTGGTCTTCGTGTTTGAGATTTCAAGATCATCGATGGTTCGCAAGGACATGTAAAGGTCATGGTATTATGATATATTACATGGTACATGGTATGGTAGTTCATTGGATTGGTTTTATATTGTAAAAATGTGCCTTTCCGTCTAAAAAAGCATCGATGACCTTAAAATCTCGAAGAAGGTATTGAAAAACTGTTTGTTTACCAGGACGTTTATTCTCGTGAATCAAGCAGTGTTTTTCTCCCATATTTTGTCCTATCGTCCAAAACCAAGCGAGATGATCAATGAACTTAAAAAATGTGAAACTGGTCACATCCGATAGCGATTACTCTTAAGTATATCTTCGGTCCGAAACAGGTCTCCATCCTGTCTCGGCTCAGTCAGGAAAACGCGGATGAGTTCAACTTTGTGCGCGCCTACGAGTGCTTCCAGCACAAGTCCCACACCTGCCTGGTGTTCGAGATGCTCGAACAGAATCTGTATGATTTTTTGAAGCAAAACAAATTCTCACCCCTGCCGTTGAAATACATCCGACCGATTCTCCAGCAAGTACTCACCGCTCTACTGAAGCTCAAGGTAAGACGTCGTCTCTGCAGTCATAAAAATTTTATCTATACGGAAAGAGAGACAGAGACGTTTATGGAATGACTAATTTATTGATCCTGGTTGCAGCAACTGGGGTTGATTCACGCGGACCTTAAGCCAGAGAACATCATGTTGGTGGATCCGGTACGTCAGCCATACCGCGTGAAAGTAATCGACTTTGGGTCAGCCTCCCACGTGTCGAAAGCTGTATGCAACACGTATCTGCAATCGCGATACTACCGTGCGCCTGAAATTATACTTGGACTTCCGTATTGTGAAGCGATAGATATGTGGTCGCTCGGCTGTGTGGTTGCGGAGTTGTTTTTAGGATGGCCTCTGTACCCCGGCAGCTCGGAATACGATCAGATCCGATACATTAGTCAGACGCAAGGCCTACCGACGGAACACATGTTGAACAACGCCAGCAAAACCACCAAATTCTTTTATAGGGACATGGACAGTAAGTGTACCACTACAAACCATATCCTACAGGGTGTTCAACTACACTATGTACATATTAACTAAAGTTAGCTAAAGATTTTTTAATAGCTCCTGCAGCAGCAACTCAACATAAAATATGGTTTTTAAGCTTTCTTTTGGTACAGCACAGTTGAAAATCCTATTAATAGGCTTCCGGTAGATAAAGTGTCAAAATATTCAACATATGTAGTCGAACACCCGTATGCTTTACTTTCAGGGTTGTATGGTACACGTTCGCATGAATTTTCCAGGCACATATCCGTTTTGGCGACTAAAAACACCTGAAGAACACGAGGCCGAGACTGGTATCAAGTCAAAGGAGGCGAGAAAATATATTTTTAACTGTCTCGACGATATCGGTCAGGTGAACGTCCCCACTGATCTGGAGGGTGGTCAGCTGCTGGCTGAGAAAGCGGATAGAAGAGAGTTCATTGACCTCTTAAAGAGGATGCTCACAATGGACCAGGTAGTAATATCTAGTTCATGTTGTCTCTTATAAGTAGATCGCGGATTAATATGTTAAATACAAATGTTCTGCACCAATTACAAGGTACTGAAACCAAATAAAATTTTGTTTCTTCTTTCAATAATTCTAATAAGTTGGCGATACTATATCGATACTCTTGAATTCCGTTTATTTCTCTACTGTTTCATATTTCATCGACTCATTTATCTCCTAAATGCATTAAATCCGCATTCTACTTAAAAGAAAGAACTACAGTTATGTAATTTGGGGACTCAAACCGGACGTACAGAAAATAAGCATAATTATATCCTATTTGGCACCATTCTAATCTGAAAAGGTTACCAATACGTTTGAAACAAATTCATAAAGAAATGATTAAGAAATATACAGTGAATTCTCGGGATATGTCAACAACATTAGTTTTGCCAGCGTGTTATGTTTACATTCCTCGACGTCCGAGGCATCTCGAGCTTCGTGGCCCCTCACGATGTATACCCCGCGGTAGTGTGGATAATTCCCGTAATGTTTATCATCCAGGCCTTGGCGACATATATAGAGGAATCACTGTTCCCCCAAGAGACATACCTCATGACAATGAGGATATATTTTCACAAAAATCGTGCATATTTTGTACTCATGTTTCGAGGCACGACTGTATTCTTTACGGAGCGTTTTTGGTTTGCAGGAGCGCCGAATAACACCCGGTGAGGCTCTGAATCACGCGTTTGTCACCCTGGCGCATTTAGTCGATTATGCACACTGTAACAACGTCAAGGCTTCCGTCCAGATGATGGAGGTTTGCCGGCGAGCGGGCGACTTCACGGCAAGCCCTGCGCATCACCAAGCACCCCCAGCGCCTCAGCCACCCCCGCCGACGTCGTTGGTTGCGAATTTCGTGCCGACGACGAACGGAAGCGCTGTCACCTTCACCTTCAACAACCAGCTGACCAATCAAGTACAACGATTGGTCAGGGAGCATCGCACCGCTCAAACGGGATACGACAATCTGGTTCGTAGACGACGACGACGACTACCTCTTATCCATGCCGTCAAACAGAATAATTCAGTTCGATTCATACTTTTGATTTATCTCATCATTGACATGACTTCTGTTCCCTGATACATCTGGTGTGCTGGCGCATAATTAATGTTGGTTCGTGTTCCACCTATATCTATTAGAAAATGAAGCGTGATCAATAGACTACAGATTTTAGTATGCACTATTTTCGACTTTGTACAATTTTTTAAGAGAACAAGAAGTTTGTATTTCGTTTCTGTGCATTACAATTGACGAAGAAAATTTTTATTTTGCATTTAGATCCGCAATATAGCTATCATTATCTGCTACAGGAACTTTGTTTTTTCAAGAACTACATGAACACTACTATTATTGATTTGCTTGACAAAAAGGTCAAGTTCCTTCGAAGCGATGCATGCTGATTTTGAATGCACTTTGACTATTCATTCATTGGCCATCTCCAACTGCCGTAAATGAGAAATGGATAGCAAAGAGACTTCATTACCAAATAAAGTAAGACAAACGCATAAAACGAAGGACGCTAACAGAAACCGACACGAATTATGCACCAGCCCAGCATCTCACCGACACAAGGTTTAGTTGGTGTGTCATGCTGTTATTCTTTCTTTTAGTATCAAATATACAGTAACAGTAGTCGTCGTGCGACTCAGTACAGTAGCTCGTCTAGCGGATCAAATAGTGGACGAAGCGGGGTGCACGACTTTCCGCATCAGTTGGTGCCCGGTCTACTTTGTCATCCACCCAGTTATCAGACGATGCCAAGTCCTGCAAAACACGTAGTTGTTGCACAAGTAAATGCGATATTACTGACTATCATTCCTACTCGTCGCGTATTTAACCGTTTTTCGTGATCGTTCCAATCATACCCGTGGGTCTTTCCACAGCCTCCACAAGCGCAACAAGGCCCGCTGCAGATCCAGCCATCCATCATATCGCAGCAGGCCGTTGCAGCAGCGGCTGCAGCCGCCCAACAACAATATGCGGCTGTTCCCGTGTCCATGGTGGAAACTGGCCGTCAAATGTTGCTAACGGTAATTCACTAACACTCTGTTATGCCACCGGCGTGACTAGAATGCGGATATTCGGTCAAAAAATTATTTGAAATCGAATAGACATTTATTTCTTCTTCTATCAATTTGAATAAACTGGGGTGGTTATAATGGTAATTTTTAATTCTTCTGCAGCTATTATAATATACTACAAATGAACACGCTCGTAACCAGCGACGCATACGTACGTGTGACGACCACGATTTTGTACATCACGTGAAGAAAATCAAATAAATTTCATGCACGTTACTATGTATAGTTTAAAGGCATAGCATGATATTCAGGACACTTTTTATCATCTCTCATACTTTACAAGACGATACGCTACATTTAATAGGATATTGTAACTCCGACAACTATTGCTGACATAAATACTGGTCGCGAACGTGTTAAACAAAGTATGCACAGCTCTACATAAACTTCACTTACAAGGGGACACACTGAAGCGATACTCTCTACGATTTTTACGAAACTTTGGGAGAAGGTAGTTTTCGGAAGAATATTTCACACATATTTCTGTGGACAGTCGTGGTGCATACTGAAATGGTGAAGACAGTTTTTGAAGTTGAGTGTGAACATCCTCGCTCTCAACATTGAGAATTGTTTTCGCTCCTTAGTATGAACCGTGGCTACCTTAAAAATAAGTGTCTAACATTTTTGCAAGAACTACATCCTCGCTAAGTTTCATAAAGACCTGAAGCTGTCACTTGAGGAGGTCCCTCGTCAAAGGAAGCCTGAATGCGTAAAATCCGCAATCTAGAAGTAGCGCTTGCACCCGGCCGAAACGTAACACCACCTGTTAACCACAGAACGCTGTGCAGACGTCCTGGCCCGGAGGGAGTCGTCAGATGGCTGCCATCGTGCCATCGTGGCAGCAGTTGCCACCGCAGCATACAGCGATCCAGCAACCACTGTTGAGCGACGCTGGAGACTGGGGAAGACCTCTGATCGTGGACAGTTCCGCCATCCTGCAGGTAAGCCTGTCAAGATAGACGCCGCCACGCGGTCTGCCGAACGGTGTTTTAACTAAGCTCCCTTGTTTTGGGGAAGGATCAGCGGCCAGTGTTTCCTGTCACCGAGGTATACAACACCAGTGCCCTCGTCGAGCATCCTCAGAGCTGGGCGAAGCGTAACGCGAAACACCATCAACATCACGTGACGGTGCCACAACAGTCGCAGCACAGGCACGAGCACAAGAAGGAGACGCAGCAGCTGAGTCCTGTGAAGAAGAGGGTGAAGGAAAGCACACCGCCGAGCAACATGAGACGGCATTCGCCGAGCGGCGGCCATTGGCAACAACAGCCTATCCAGCAACACCACCATAGCAGTAAACACAGCAGTAGTCACAACGTAGAACACCATCAGGTCACGTCAGGCCGGCAGCAAACCATCACGATCCACGATACACCGTCGCCGGCGGTCTCCGTTATCACTATCAGTGATAGCGAGGACGAAACACCTGGCAAATGGTGAGTGGTCACACCCGACGATTTCGACGTCAGGGTAGAGCGTTTAGATCTATAGCTAGAAGCTCGTTGTGATTAAAAACCGACCGGAGGACAACAGTATCTTGTTCCTCTTCGAACGAGTGTACACGGTGTCCTCTCTACAGGCCGAGTTAGTCTCGCTATTATTTTTGCTTCGAAATTTCGTGCAGCGCTTTTTGCGAACATGTATCTCGTGTACGAGTTCACTCTCGTCTCGCAGTACATATTTGTATCTTGGAGTTCCGTGCGTGTTTAGAGTACCGTGGATATTGTATATTTTACTTTAGCTTTATATTCTCCTACCGGTAGACTAGAAAGTAGTGGAATCATGCATGAATATCATTGACAGTTGTGGAGATCGCCAATGCGGAGCCTGTCAAAATTTGGCAACTCGCCTGTCTGGCGATGGACGTCCAGTCCGCGAGGAAGTCATTCGAAGGTACATTATACCGTAACGTAATAAGCACACCGCAAAATCACACGACCTCATCAATACATCATCCGGCTGGTTAAACAATCGCTGAGAAACCGCGGCCTATGTAACGCTTGGTAGATAGAGACCTGTGTCCTTGTACTTGTGGGATTAAGAGCATTAACGCGCTTTGCGTCGCTCTGCAGTCTTGTGTAGAGCGAACGATTGCACACTGTCGATGTCTAGAATGTGTGGGTAGTCTTTGATGCAAAAAAAAAAAAAAAGAAACACGGTTGCGGAGCTTGAAGAATCGACATCGTTCCAATCGCAGACTAACACTATTGACCTGCAGCGTTCAGTACCATTTTTCCTACACGTTGTAACCTGCCACATAAGATCTAGCCGGGTTTCATCACCAGCTCGATCACGTTGTCGTTTATTAATCCGAGGTGTTCTCAATTTACAGCACGCAGTCGACGCCCAGGGTGGTGCAACCGATGCAGCAGACACACTCGACCACCCAGTCCCACACGAACGGACACGTGACAGCGCATAGCACGTCGCAGAGGACGCAGAGGAAGAACATCATCAGCTGTGTCACCGTCGGCGATAGCGATGGCGAAGCTAGTCCTGGCCGAGCGCACACTCACCTGTACCAACACTTACCTCAGCATCCCCAACATCAACAGACCACGCAGTTAATTAAACACGAGCCTCAACAGCAACATCATGTCAGCAGGTAGCTATCTAGATGGACCAAATGGACTGCTCTAATTAACACGATGACCGCCGCGCGTGTTTTGAGTGTTTTATGCGAGTCTTGCTTATTTCATTCGTAGAAGCGATCAGGGTTATTAACAATTATTATTATTTACTTAAGAATGAAGTTTCCACATTACACCATAATTTAATTCGTCCCAGAACGAATACATTGATATTCAGTAATACTAGTATTATGAGTAAACTGCGGATTTTATGAATTTATAGCAAAAATGGGTTGGTGCAATTTGAAACAGTTGAAAAATTGAAATGATTGAAGAATAAGGATAATATACTATTTTCAACGTATTGAAATTATGAAAGAAAGAATTGAATGCGTCTCTGGCTCCTATTTCTTGCAATTGTTACAGACAGATTTATTTCGCATAAAGATCCGCAGTCTAATTATGACAATTATTTTTATGCAAGTCAATAGTTGGCGGTCACTGGTGACCATCACGGCAGTTGACGTGTTAATTGTTAATTTTACATGTAAATGTACAGTTTTCTAATCGTTTGATCCTTGCAGCAGTAGCTCTGGATACTCCTCGCAGTCGCAGAAGAAACGGTTATTGGCTAAAGTACAGTCCGAGTGTAACATGGTGAATGTCGCGACGAAACCGGAGCCCGGTGTCGAGTACCTTGCCCCACATCCGTGTCACGCGCCAGCCTGCAAAGAGCCACCGACCTATCAGGTTAAATTTTGCTCTAACTTCTCTTCAGTATCTTTATCCTTTCTCGTTGTTCAGAAGATTGAAACAACGGTCATGTTGCCTTCGGCAAACGGGGTTGAACGGAAGCTGTTCGACAATGCACCGAGTGCTATGTTAGCTAGTAGCTACTAAATTGTGTTAAAATTTAATACAATTGTAATTATTCACGGCCAGAAATGGTACACAAAGACGGTACACACTTTGCGTTCAACCCCATATCAGCGTCTCACCCACTAGGTTCAATACTATTCAACACATTATAATTTTTTAAAGTTTGAGATTATTACGTGAGAAAAATATTTTAAAATTTTCTTTTGGTATCGTATAATTGAGAGTCCTATTAATAAGACCGCCCTAGATAACATGTTAAATCCAACAATCTATTTTAGTTTCTCTTTTGAATAATTTCTTCGACTAATATTTCTGATCATTTTTTTTTTCAACATTTATTTCTATCTGTCGGTGAGCTATTCCTCTAAGGGTTCTTTGAAGAGAGACGCCGGCAACAGGGTCCAGACTAGCACAAATTGGCACGGACGCCTTCTCCCCTGTTTTAGTAATCTTTCTTTTTGGAAATTGTTTTCTAGGATGATGCCTATGACATGCATGACTACTTCTTGCAGTATGTGACCACGAGTAGCGCGCATCCTCACCTCCAAGAGCAGCATATCGTGTATACTACCGGCACGGACAAGCGGGTATCGTGGCCTGGCAAGAGGGCTGAGTACAAGCACGAGTACGTTCAACCTCCTGCTGCTCATTCGCGAGAGCACCAGAAATGGGCGGTGGCGAACACTGTGCATCAGTACAGGTGAGGATCGTCCACAGCATGTGTCATTATTTCTATAACAAAACCACATAAACATGTACACAGAGACAAAGATACCACATGCGCTCACACAACATATTCTAATCAGAGACACACCTACGAATCGAAGCATGCACCGTAAACCTGACCACAGACCTAGGAAGACCCTAGAAACGGAGAAGTTAGATTAGCTTACGAGTGAGAATTCGTGTGCACGTAGATATCGAGATTGCATGTAGGTTTTCTTTTTTCAAATTGACAAAACGACCAAACCGATGATCACCTGACAGCTCGCTGTCGCACGCTGTCGAGACGGACTAAGTACACAGTTATCAGGGCAAGTAGACAGCATGATCTTCTCTATGTTAACATCCAATCACAGAGAAAACAAATGAACACGAACTCCACGATAACAGAAAAAAGAAAGAAAAAACGATCAGAAACCCGAGGGGAGATCTTCATCCTGGAAATCACGGAAACTGCGAGACTTTGGACATATGTACAGCACCTAGAGCATTTGCTACATCATCTATTACTTTCTAGAAATTGATCTTTGAAAATGTTTTAGGGCAAGCTTCTTTTGGTTAGATTCGTGCATTTTAGTTTGAACATCCAAACAAACATAGACTACGGTGATTGCCAACTAGGGTGCCTTTTTTAAACCTATGAAGAGACATCTGAATCTGAAAAGTCATCTGAAAGAGAAATGATAATTTTGAATTCAACGAAATAATGCTGTGCAATCTTCAATCCCTTCGAGACGCTATTTCTACAAATACTTATAGAACGTTTTGTACTATTTTCAGTACAAAAATACCACAATTTTTTCACGGATTAAATACTAAAGTATCTCTAAAGTATCGGAACCTTTGCAGTTAGTTCAGTTGAGGACATATGTTTTTCGTTAGCCATACTTATTTCTTCCTAGTTGAACGGGTGACGTTGAATCAATCGTTACCTAAGGGTCTCATCAATATTATTTACCTAAGCCCATCTCGCTTACATGGTAGGTGGTTCAGTACCATTTTCCACAATCTTACACTGTCACGCAGCACTGTCTAGAGCATAGTCCAAGCTTCGCTCGTAAAGAATTTCTTGCATTTCCCGGTTGATGATCTTTCCTTGCGAGAAAAGAGAGTGTGAGAGAAAGACAGAGAGACAGAGAGAAAGCTGCAAGGAAAAGTTCGTCGCACGGTGTCGGTTTGGTCTCTGGGTCCTCTGTTACAGAGAGACTTCTGTTACCGTACTGTAAGTAAATGCCGCATGGGAATTGCATAACGAAGGGTTGGATTTTGTTTTGGGTTTTGTAGGCAGAGCCAGGTGGTGGGTTCGGCAGCCCATCCGGGTCATACCCACAGCCATCATGGGCATCCGGCCCACCTGAGTCCTGGGGGCGGTGGCGGGGGCAGAAGTCCTGCAGGGGGGCCTGTAATAGGAAGTGCCCAGCATCTGGGACAACCCCTGTACCAGGAGTACGCCCATGTGCGTTCAAGAGCCCATGCCGTGCCACCCCCGGTGTACGTAACCGCCGCGCCTTCTCAGGCTCCCACTGCTATCCAGCAGCAACAAGTGCCCACCTATCAGGGATTCACACCCGGGTGGGTACCTAGACACCTAGTTGATGCATGCATGTGTGTACCATTTATTATATTTTCGTTTTAGCTACACGATGCTGCTTCGATAACTGTCGCGTCCCGTTATCACCAACTGTGCCCCCATTCAACGCGTCTATGCATCAAGAAAAGTGACTAAGAAAATAAGATTGAAGTAAGAAAGTGTATAGAGACCCTGCTGAATCCTTGAATCCTTCTCTGTTCAAACAGAATTCTGTATCATCGTCATCCCCTCGTTCCAACGTTATCTACTCACGTTTTCACTGACCCCCTAAAAAGATGTAATTTTGTTTGAAACATCTGAGAATTTTTCGGAGAAAAATTTAAAGGAGTATATGCTCTCGCGACAGTTATCGAGGCAAGACTGTAGTTGTTCCGTTATCTCTACCCAGTAATGTTGTTTGTTCACCCTTATTGTGATCGTACGAGTAGACATGTTTTTTGGCAACGATCTAGAGCCGTGTGACCCATTACGCGCACACTGTATCTTGTTATTATCTCGTTTTCTCTATCGCATGCACACAGAGAACCGCTCGATCGGATAATCGATACCCTTCTTCTGCACCACGCGATTCTTTGGATTTGTAAATGAGTCGGATAATTCATAAGTCGTAACGATACATTACACGAGCACGAATTATGGCAGCCAGCGATACGATCGTTGCGTGACAAGTTGTATCGGGTCGTTGAACAAGTGGCTTTATGGTTTTGATGCAATATTCGTATCTGTTAGCTAGATCGCTGATATTCTGCAAAACGGAGAGATTTCTGGCGGAAATTGTCTCTGTCGGTATTATTTAAATAGAAAGGTAAATTACTGATTTCGGTAGATAAGGTGCTGTTCTTTGTGTTTCACAATCTTTTGTACAGTAAATTTGTAAAGTTCGGTTTATCATATTCTTATTATATTCTACCGTGTACTTCAATTTCCATTTAATCGGGGATCAGTATTGCTGCCATTTTCAATTTGTATTGAATTATATTTTCAATTGATATTGCGCATTGAGGAGTTCCGAGGGAGATTCGTTTAACCGAGCGCAACAAACCGCGGTTTAAGTATAATTGCAATAACGACTCGAAATTGGATTAAACACGCGAGACAAAAATACTTATACAACGACCCGGTACAGAGAAGATACAATTAGTCTAGACAATTACAGTAACGAGTCGTAAACGTAATAGATCTATGAGGTGGGCAGGAAAAGTCTATCGATTATTTGATTTTCGCGTTCAGCGTTCAACAGGGCGCATATGAAGAGTCAATTTAAAAAATGCCTTACAAAAATCAACGTTATTTTGAATGTTCCAACTAGCAAATATACTTGGGTGCGCCTTTTTTAACGCTGCAGGCTGTGGCAGGGACGAGCAAAAATATTTTTGTGAGCAATCAAGTACCTGGTTAACCAGATAGCATATTTTTTTAGCAGTGTGTTTTCGTCTTTCCAATCGTCACAAAAATGCTTGGAATTCTCGTTATATTTTTATCAAAATAAGAGTATATGCAAAAATCAAAATTTTTGGAACCGATACTGGGTTACTATTTTTTGACCTATACCAGATCTTTTTTATTGCTTGCAATCCATAGAATTCACGTTTTCGATATGAGACATTTTTTAGTGCGAAATGAAGAGAATACATTTTTTTGGAAAAAGTACTTAAAGCACCTGTGACTTTGCATGTATGACGCGGTTAAGACGAAAGTGTTAAAGAGACAAGATTTTTGTAATGATTTTCGAATTTTGCTCGTTCCAGCGAGTCTGTCCTCGAACCGATGAGCGACCAGCAAACCCTCTGACTCGAGAGTTGAAGAGCGAGCTCAAACAAAAAAAAAAGAATAAATTATACAATGTTTCATTTCCCTTTTTTTATAGAGCTTTACGGAGAGTTTCTAACGTTGATTATCCCGTTTTTTCCAGCTCGTCTCCATTAACGTTGTATGATTCTAGTCGAGCGTTGCCACCACCAGCTCATCACAGCTCGGCCAGACCGTTGCTCGCGAGTCATGCAGCGCATCCACTGCCTGCACATATGCAGCCAACGGCCGTATACGGATTGGCCCCGCTATCGCCGGCAAAACATCAATATCAACCTTCCGGTTTGTGGTTCACCGAGTAAATTCTGTCTCTGTTGCAACTCAAGGCTAGAAAACGAGAGAGAGAGAGAGAAAGAGAGAAAAAGCAAGGGAAAAAACAGAGAAACAGAGAGCGAAAGAGGAAAAGAGAGAAAGCTATCAAGTGAAAAAGCAAAAGACAGAAGAAGGAGACCTTGCTCGAATTTCCAAGGGGTTGCTAAAGCAGAACGAGAAGAGGATCGAACGATACGAGAAAGAGAAAGCACACCATAGATCCTACGCTTTCGAATCCCCGCGATCTTTTTACTACGAACGAAGGGGGCCTCTCACGATGCTGCTGTCGACTACGAAAACCGCAATGACGCACTCGCACACTCGCTGACCCGTTAGGGCTTTGAAAAAGGGAAAAACCGAAAGTAACCAAAAAAAAAAAAAATAGAAAGAAACAGAAGAAGAAAAGTAAACTGAGGAGAAAAGATTGACTGAACTCTCGGCGCGATACACGGTCGTTCTTCAACATTTCACTTTCTGACAATCCGTCCTAAGCAGCGATTGCCCCCTTCGGAACTGCCCGTGTGGAATCGCGATTGCAACACTGTTTCGACGGCGTCGAAGATGGAGCGAAAGAGTCAAAAACAAAATGGTAACAGCTGGCAACAACGTGTTCCGACGCTGTCGTCGATGTTCTGTCGCGCGAGTTGCGGTTTCCTGGCTACCTTTCTCGTTTCGTTCGATCTTGTGCGTTGGACGAGAATCAGAAGAGAATAAAGTCGAAAGAAAGCGAGCGAAAGAGAAAGAAAGAAAGAAAGGGAGCAAGAGCGCGGAGGCGCTACGCTGTTTCCTCAGTGAACCATTTGTATCGTTTGTATTATTTCGGTAGTGTCTACGTACAATTTTGTTCGGCTTAGACGGCGCATACTTGTAAACTAGAGCATAATGTGTTGTATAGTCCGCGAATGTTCTATAAGAGAGAGAGAGAGAGAGAGAGAGAGAGAGAGAGAGAGAATGTCACCGCGCCAAAGAGAATATGGTTTGAGAGGGTCCTATGCGCGGTTTAAGCATGACGAAAGCGGAGCTCTATTTTAGCACGAAACAGCGGGCGTATCTTCTTTGTTCGTTCGATTGGTTTCCCTTTATTTTTTTTTTTTTATTGACCTGCGACGTTGTGACGGGGAGGATATAAGTTTGCATTTCCTTTTATGATATGTCTGACGCGTATCATGCACTTCATCGGTTTTAATGCTCGCCGGCGAACGCTTTTAGATTGGCGATCTCGATGATCTTGATTGAAAGAGCTTCGTTCGCGAGCGTGACGACACGCTTGAATGATTTTTTTAAGCGTTCCTCCACTTCCGGTGACGATACAGGTCGTTCTCCCGAGTCGCCGGAAGTCGGTGGTCCGCGTACACACGGTACACAACACAAAGACACAGAGCGAGGGAGGGAGACAGTAGCATCGAGGACACGATGAAACGTGACTCGAGGTTTCTTGTCTCGTTAGGTTTATTCACAAGGAGCTGTGTTAAATGCCGATTTGTTGTAACGATCGGGTAGCCTTTGATCAGGGGTTGCTCGCACGATGTTTTTTGATTTCGGGGAGGGGTGGGGATTCGATGTCCGTTCTTTCGGAGTCGACGATGATGTTAATCGCGCACGGTTACTTGTATTTGACAAACGCTGTGGCCTCCTCGCAGCAGCCTCACTATTTATTTTAATCGCGTAATCAGCCTTCGTCGCCTGATCGTTTCGACGACCACTTGCTATTACGACTATCATTTACCGCTACTATGATTATTATTATTAATTATTATCGCGACCTAGGCTGTCCTTAATAATAGAGAAACGGGGGGCGGGAGGACGCGGGTGTCCCGTTCCCGGCTGCTCGTTTAGGCTCGTTCAGGAATGAGTTGATCGTCCTCCTTTGTTTTTCCTTGTACCACGTTGCGTTTCACCCTTGGGGGGAGGGGGGTTGATCTTCTTCTACTTCTTCTTCTTCTAGGTTTTCTCGTCCTCCGTTTCCTTTCTCGTTTCGTTTGCTTGCAGAAGAATGTACGCGTATCCGGTACATTGCACAAAACGTGTAACACAAATATGCACGTTATCAGGATCCGGAACGACCCGGTCATCGTCGCACTGGTCGGTTCCGTCGACGGGAGAACCGCACACCGATAGAAACCGGGTACCACACATTTTCCTCTCGGCGTGTACATTCGACTTCTTTTCTCTTCTATTTTTCACCCCAGCCGGTTTTTTCTTCTGTTGTTTTTCCTTCGTTCCCCCCACCTCGTAGAGAATCATGTTCTTCCTTCTCACACTTTTCCACGCAAAGAAACGAAAAGGAGAGGAACGACGCTCGCGCAAGCACCGTCGATTTTTGTACATAGTTGAATATCCACGAATAGGCTCTCTTCCTTGCGTTTCGATGTGTTCGTTCGAAGAGAGAACAAAGGGTGGACGTGCACGCACCATTCCTCGGCGTTTACTAACAAAGATACGAGGATCCAGAAGAGAGGAGGGAGAGAGAGAGAGAGAGAGAGAGAGAGAGAGAGAGAGAGAGAAGAGCATCGCGGAAAGCTTAACGGGAGAGAGGAGGATGATTTTTCTTTTTCTCCGCGTGCCGCTGACGCGTATGTCGTGGTTTTTAATGGAATGACGCTTAGGCATTGTTTTGCTAATTATTTTATATACATAGCTGTATGATAAACGTAAATGGGATAGTTAGCTGCGGTATGTTGATTAGAGTGATCCATGTCCAGAGTTTAACTAGAAGTATTTTACACGTAGTGCGAGAGCGTGAGCGAATGGAAAAAAGAAAGAAAGAAAGATAGATAGATAGAAAGTATGAGAGCAAGAAGATAGAGGATGATGGAGTGAAATTTTTAAACACGTTACCAATATCACAAAAAAGAAACGGAGCAGAATTTTCAATGTTTGTAACTTAGCATTACACCAAGTCGCTGCTATTATTCGCTAACTTTCGGTAGATATTCATGGAAAGGAAAAAAAAACGATTAGGATCACGAACAAATTCACGCAGCGCGTCCAAACGCGGATTTCAAATTACTGTACATGTAACCAAGTCGATGTGCCTGTTTAACGAGTAATCATACTTAACGTTTAATATTTACTGCAAAAAAAGCGGGTTTGGGCGAAGAGCGGTGAGAGGCTCTGGCATCTCGTGTCCGGATGTTGTAAGGGCGATGGGAAAAAATTGAGGAATAGTTACGATCAGCACGAGTGTTGCGCGTTTGATCGACTACAGGGTGCGTGGGACATTGCAGCTTGTTCTCCGCCGAAAGACACCTTGGTGGTATCCTCAGGCTCACCGTAGCTGTCCACTCCACTTTTATATTAAAAATACAAAGTAATTGATCGCTTCAGCTGATTGTGGGCAGGTTACTGTGAACACAATATTATAGCCTACTCTACAGCTGTTGACGAGCTATTTACGAGCTACAATTAGGGTAAAATACTTCTACTCTTCACTAATAGCTCAAAAATAGCTTTAGCTAATTTCCGTAAGCTTTTGATTAGATATTTGCAAGCAAAACTGGAGGTGCAATTCTTCTGCTACCTCAAGCAGGGGGTGTAGCGCTTCTGCTACTCTCAAATCGGGAATGCAATACTTCTACTACTTGCAAATAGCTCCAAAGTAACTGTAGCTAGTTCCTGCAGCTGTTGGAGAGCTATTTGCAAGCTGAACTGGGTGTGCAATACTTCTGTTACTCGCAAATAGCTCAGAAATCGCTACAGTTAGTTTCTGCAGCTGTTGGTGAGTTATTTGCAAACTCAATCGGGAATGCAATACTTTTGCTACCCCCGAATCGGGGTAAATTGGGGTAAAATCTGCGTTGCAAGTGGAATTAGTAGCCACTTCGTGACCTGATGATGCTCCATGTGCGTTTCCGAGGAGAACAGTGTGCAATTGACACGGACACGAGCACGTAGCGCGCCTACATGTGTATATATATGTATGTATGCTTCCATATAGGATCGTAGGGGTTGTACTCGCGTAGGAGAAGCTACCTTCTGTTCTCGCCTGTCGGGCGGGAAAAAGTCATATCCTTAGATTTCACACATTCTACTACCGTAAACGGGAACCGTTGTTAATAGATAGCGTATAGTGATATAATATATATGTATATATATGCGCGGGTGTATGTACAGAGTTCGTTTTTGTTTTTTTTTTTCGTTCCGAATCGCGATGCATGCACAAACGGAGAACACGTATACACGTTTTCACAGAGAGACATACACACGAGAGAGCATTCTTACACGGTGTAGACGCATCACAGTCGTACACATAGTCATTTCTCTAACACTCGATTCATCTATTCGAGAATGCCTGTGCTACACGAAGATGTGTTGTACAGGCGTCACACGTGTCAGTAGGTAGACGTAGGCGAACCCCATTTCTCAGTCAGGTTTTCTCGTTCTCATCCAAAGAGCAAGTTTTGACTGACGACGCGGCGGGAGGACTCTGCGAACACGGTTTAGCCTAAGACTAGCGGTCGAGTAGATTACTTTTTACGTTTGTTGTACGATATACATGTTATCTAGTGGGAGTACGACGCCCCCGTGTCGCAAAGTATTCGATGAGGGTAGGTCCTGTAGATGTCTTCTACACTTTAGTTCTCGTTTCACTGGACAGTAACCTCCAGCTAGCACTAGATGCGTGTCAATACTATTCGATACTGGAACCACCGGGGATAATGATTTCTTTCGATGCTGAGAGTAATAGTTTACCTGGAACTTCTTGACTTGGTTTGCTACCACCGTTTTGTTTCGAAGAGTCTTCATTGTTAAAATGTTTTATCAAACTTACCTCACTTATAACGGATTAGGACTGTTCCATAACGTTCGGGACTCTTTGAAGATCGTGTACTAAGATTTTAAATAACAACGTATACATAATTTTACTATCTTGCTGTAATTAATGAGATCGTGGACGTTGTACATGCGTGACGGTGGTGACAAACATGTTCAAGTGAGAAAGGAGATGATGATTTAGACTGCGGATCTTTATGCAAAATAAAAATTGTCTGAATCAATTGCGAGACACAAGAACCGAGTAGAAATTTCATTTTTTTCTCTAATCACTTCAGCAACTTAGAAATAATACGTCCATGTTTAAAAGGTTTTTCTTAATCTTCATGTTTTTTCAAACTGCATCTACACATTTTTGTCATAAAAGCATAAAATCCGAAGTCTAATGACGTTACAACAAATGTATTACTTTGGGTATATATTATTTAAAAAATGGTTAAAAATTTGGATAGACACATTCTTGCTGTTTATTAAATACAGTCAAATATTCACTTTTAGTGCTCCATAAGTCTATTACGAAGTATCACATTTTATTGCATTCGATGATTGAATCTGCAGTGAATGACAGTCAATCCATGGAGTAATTCGTCATCTCTAGTTGATGGGAATTGAGAAAAATTGAAAAACACTTCATTTTTAATTCTGAAGACTGTCAAATTGCCAGTAGGTATAGTATAAGCAAAAATATTGGGAGCACCGAGTGAAACTGAGAAAAATAAAGTCCTGTTGTCTCTACGAGGTGATAAAAGTTAATTGTTGTCAATAGCCGGTGGTTCCGGTGTTAGCAGGTCCTATGACAGTGTGTTAGGTTCTCTTAGGTATAGTTCGTCAGTCAGTACAAGCTCGTCAGTCATGCACGGCGCAGTCATTTGTTACTTTTTAACACGCATCGTCCTCTGTACGGGATCGTAGGAGTAAGCGCGTTGCTGAACGAGAGAGAGAGAGAGAGAGAGAGAGAACGAAAGAGAAAGAAAGAAAGTGTGTGTGAGAGAGAGAAGAGTGAGTGTATGTATGGTAGAAAAAAAAGAGAGAGAGAGAGAGAGAGAGAGAAAATATATAAATATATATATATATATATATATATATATGTATGTATGTATGTATGTATGTATGTATGTATATATATGTATGTATGTATATGTATATATATATGTATACGTACGGGAGAAGAAATTATGTAAAAACAAAAATATGAAATGCAAGTATACCGTATACTGTATCGATGGTTCTAGTTGTGATATTTTATTAATTATTGTATAGTGTCAATATCTGCGCGGCGTTGTTTTTGGTCAGGCTTTTCAAGATGACCGAGCGTGTACGTTTCGCGGATCCGTTCGCATAATTAGCGCAACACGTCGCCTCCTAATGGACAATATTACTCGTTGATTCAACCGATCGATCTATACGATCAATACTTCGATCTTTCTATTGGGAGAACCTTAATGTCGAATTTAGTGTCGAGATAATCTTAATGTCCACCTAATTATCCATTTTGCAAACTCGTGTGTAGATTAGAGACTGTTTGTGATAGGTCCTGGCTTCGCGTGCAATTAAAATAACGAATATCGATGATCGACAATTGATCGAACGAGTAATATATTTTTTCGTGGAAGCGGCAACGCGTTTCACACGTGGGAAAATCGCGAGCGATCCGCGCTAACATTCGTGCACGCGTACATACACAGACACACGTACACATTGAGAGCTGTAGGGATAGAATTATTTTAATCGTTTTTAAATTTGTACATACGTTTTCGTATCGCATCAGGGCGAGGGAGGGGGGTTTTTCAGCGGAGTGATTTATTAGTCTAGGTGTAGTGCCTAAAATGTTATAATGAGATTGTGTCCAATAGCGAATTTATTTAGCGTGGAATCTCTAACGATTAGTCAGGGTGCGCGCGCGCGAGAAGATACACGCTACATATACATACTTCGATTTCACCGGGGGTTCGAACACGAATATCGATGGAAGATCATGCGGAAAATGTTTCAGAGTGTATGAAAGGAACCAGAAAAAGGCTGACACGAATTTCTTTGGCGCGCGTGCCCCGAGTCACGAAACGAAAAACGTTCGACGAACGGTTGTTCAATGTTTTCAGGCGCGTCTGCTTGCGTCGGAATGGCCAGAAACGAAAAACAAGAGAGAAAGAAATAAAGAGAGAGAGAGAGAGAGAGAGAGAAAGAAAAAATAAAACGAATCAAAGGGACATCCACGGGGATCGAGTTTCTCGGTTGGATCGTAGGATTATGATCGTTCGGGGATAGTTCGTGCGGAACGACTCTATTATCAACTGTAAACAAAGTAACTGACACATTTTTGCGAGGATTAGATAATTTAGTTATAAATATAATAGGGAGAGAATAACATATTTTTGGAGTTACTACTAGAGAATTGATATTGTATCGTGCTCTGTGAGTTTTTTGAGGAAAAAACGTATGGTAACAACACTGTCTGTCTTCTTGCGTTCTCTTCGTCCTTTGAAATCGTCGGAATTGCTCATCACGATCGGACCACATTTACTAGAAAATAGCCCGCGTGAGAACAGAAACGAAAAAATAAATAAACAGGAACAAGAACGAGTCGGATCCAGAAATCGGGGATCGAGATCCTGAGCGCGATCCGAAAAGAAGAGAGAGAGAGAGAAAGGGTGTGTGTGTGAGAGAGAGAAAGAGTTGTATTTAATCGTGTAGAACTTTGCTCACGTAGGATTAATTCAGAGTTTGCGTTTTACCTGCCGCCATTTTTCGTCTCTTCCGTTTGTTTTTCTGTTTCTCCAAAGATTCTTGCGGCCGCGAGAACGATCCGTCGATCCGTGGATCGCTCGAGATCGTCGATCGCGATTTTCTTCCTCGGTTGTGTGTACATAGAGAAGACAAAAAAAAAGAGACTACGATAAAATAAAACAACACACACGCAATATCGAAAAGAAACAAGAAACGAAGAAGAGGAGACCGTAAATGAAGTCCGATTAGGGGAAGCAAGCTCGTGAACGATAGATCGCGCGGGTAAAAAGAAATGAGAAACTTTAGGCTAGAATCGACGATTCACACCTATCTGACTGTTCTTCGATGTTCTTAATGTTCACTATTACACTTAACGGTAATGTCGCAGGTTTAATATTAAAATACGGTGGTACTTGTACTATACATACGTTCTCGGTCGACTTATGCATAATGCTCTAATGGTTAAGCGATTTATTAAACGATTTTAGGAGTTAACGAATAACGGGGGACGGGGTGAACTCATTGTAAAGTAGAAAAACGAAGACAAAAAAAGTTATGTAAAAATCGTACACAGTCACACACGCACACGCACGCACGCACACACACACACACACACACACACACACACACACACGCAGGGAGACATACAGAGGGCACACGATAAGGCTCCATCGTTTTACGTAACACGCGCATCCACCGCTTAGACGTTGTTGATCGTTAATCGATTTTTCATCTTTATGGGTGACGGATTTTTTAGATCGGTAATTAGAGAACCAGCCTCGGCGTTGTAGAATTAGTTTCTCCTCGTTAAAGGAAGCATCGTAGAATTAAAATTTGGTGTTTTTCAACGTTCAACGGTTTCTCTTCCGACCACGGTTATCGGTGTTTTTCCGTTCTCTTCCTTCCTCTTATTGCTTTATTGTTCTACTTCGCGACGCTTGCCAGACGTTGTTTTTTCATCTTCTCTTTGCTTTTAACACGCCTATCGTCGAGAACGGATACCAATCGCTTTCAATCGGACAGAGAGAATTTTTCTAAACAATATGTTCCTTCTTCGCCGTTCGTTCGTTCGAGTTCGAGATCGAGTTCGTGGGGATTTCGTAGGGAAAATCTTTTTTTCACGGCGTGAAAACGCGAACCAAAATAAACGTCGAATTTTGTCGCTAGGTTACACACGCTTCTCTTCGAACACTGTCAATCGAGAACAGAGACTCTAGACAGCCTGGTGGAAACTGTAAGATAGAGATATAAGGGGCGGGTATATATATATATAAATCTACTAGAACGAATCGTAATACGAAGTTAACTCGCAGGTCTATCCAACAAGAAACAAAAAAAGAAACTCCTCGTAATTTAGAAGTTTGTACGATTCTACCGATAAGCCGAACTTGCTGCTACTGGTAAACTACTCGCTGTACGGCTATACTATATATTTGTACGATATTAATGAATGTTCGTCTTTTGTGTATTTTCATTATACTATGATAGTAGTAGCGCCATTTATACTATTATTACTAATAACCGTTCTAACAAACGTTGTGACCGAGGAAATCCTTATTGTTTCGCGTCGACGTCGTGCGGGGGTGGTTCGGTTCCAACAAATCACTTTCGATATTCGATTCTTTTACCGATTCTCTTTCGCTACGATTCGGAAATCATTCGATCCTCCACGACGACAGTGATTCGTGTTATTCTTCTACGAAGACATTCGTTTCTGACCTTCGAAAAGTTCGAAAAACTTCAGATGAAATTCGTAAGGGTTGAATTTCGGAAAATTCGGTTTCTCTTTTATTTTACTCGGTTCCCGAATGTCTTTCTGCGAAGAATTTTCGTAGCATTGCCTTACCGGTATATATTACTATCGATATGTATAATAATTACACGCGTACACACACAGAGAGATACATGTGTCATACATACGCATACACACCAACACACAAACCACAATACACATGACACACGTCGAGTGGATAAGTCGTTCGTGCCGTCGATTAAATATACTGTTTGCCAAACTTCTTTATCCAGTTATACGTACGGACACAGCTGTATAAATGTATAAATTATAAACGCCGCTCTGATTCGAGTTCGACGGCGTTTCGGTGCTTCTTTGTCGAATCGAAGCCTAACGAACTGTTCACGATGCTTGAGAGACTCCGATTTTAATTGGTCCGACAATTGTCAACAGAATTATTTACGTTCCTCAGTATCGTCCCTTATTCTCCAATAACTCAAACAAAATTTCCTTAAAGTTTCATTAGAGCAGTGAAAAATGATTAAACCGAGAATTTTCTTTCGATTTTTGTAAAATGAAAAAGATGTGAACGTCACTGCGATTTTAAATGGTACATAATTACGAAAATTGAAACGGTCAAATTTGGAAGGAAATTGGAAACATTCAATTCAACTTACTCTGTGAACGAATGGAAATAGAAGCATTTTTCCTTAGCTAATAATTTGTAGGTCAATATTGAAAACTCAGCTGGCTCATTGTAACTATATCAAGTTCGAGTCAAAAGAAAACTGACGAAAACGCAAACTTCAGAATTATTGGGCAGCAGTGATCCCTAGCTAATTAGAAACTATTCATTTTCCAATTTCCTCGGACTAAAGCTCTAAATTTCGGAGTCTCGGCTCAACCGCCATCGATCCAGCAACGCGTCAGAAAGCAGAGTCGACTGTTCGACGTATTTTTTCTATGAAAAAGTCAATTTTGAAGGTCCGTGGGCTCGTCGTGCTCGCAAAAGAGCGGCCAACTTCGTACGACCACGCATCTAGCGAACACTATAGTTAACCCCGATCGTTCGCCATTATGGGGAACGACGCGAGTAAAGTGAAGTTTCTAAAAAAAAAGGGGGGGGCGGTATTTAGTGTATAGAAAACTGAGTAAGAAGCTGCAGAGGACAACAAAAAGAACAAAAAAAAATAAGCAAAAGTAAAAACACGGGAGGTGAATGAAAAAACGAAAAAATGTTTTTTAAGCTTTCGCAGAAGAAGTCTGTCTCACAAAGTATTAAAGGCTCTCAGGCTGCGCCGATTGTCCTTCGCCGGTCGTGCAATCATGTTATGCACGCGAGGCGCACAGTCGCGGGGTCGATGATGGTGTTCAATGACATCCGAATCATGCGCGACGTCGTTGCTGAACAAATTTCGTTTGTATACGATCTTTCACCTCGCGCGATTCTTTTATAGTTGATTTCCAAAATTCTCGTAAATGGCCTGCGATTAAACGCGATGAAATCGTACTAGTCGATCGATTTGTTTACTAGTAGAGCGTGCCTTATACCGACGATCCATCCGGGATCGGTTCTGGACTTGTTTCGATTGGACGGACTCGTTTCTGGCGTTCCAAATAGTTGTTCCTAGGCTGCGGATTCTGTGCGCTTATTGTAAAAATCGCGAAACAATTTAAACACAACAGAAATTCAATGCGAAATAGTAGAACCATCAAACGAATTTAAGAACGATACTATATTTTGAATTTATTTAAATAATTAATCCAGCAGCACTGTTCAGAAGCATATCGTTGCTTTCCATTCTGATTGTTCTCACTGAGATTCGTCAATTGATTCAACCCTTTTCAGCGGTCTTCTGTTTTAGAATTTGCCAGAACATTGTGTTTCATATTTCCATAAGTAACTCTGTTCACCATTTCAAAACAGCCTATTCAGAAAAATAATACAGCTGTTGTACCATGTAGCTTTGGCATTATTGGTGAACGTAATGCAAATTAGTCAAATAATTAACTATTGGGGCAAACGTTAATGTCGAGTCTGCCTCCATATTGGAACACAAAGGGTTGACATCAACAATTCAATTCTCACAACATAAATGTCTCTATTTGCTGGACAGTGCACGAGGATTAACGATAAACTTATATACTACGCGTACAAATAAATAACTCAGATTTTTATAAAAAACACAAAAATGAATTTTACCTGACTTGCTTAGATAAAACTCATTTCCCACCTGGAAGGTGATTTGGAGTCGCAAAAAGCAACGGCAAATAGTTCAATAAAAAATGTTGCCTTAATTTCGTTGAAATGATATGATTATTTATGTGTACATCCGATAAATTGATTTGTAACTAACTACTATTGTTCATGACTGATGCATGAGATCACGATTACGCGTGGACATCCGCAGCCTATCAATTTTTCTTGCCTTGATCGCCGACGGTCTCCTTGAACACCATCTCGTATACATGTATATGGATATAAATATGAATATATATATATCTATACATAGATATATACATACATGCATATACATATTATATATATATATATATATATATATATATATATATAT